>SZYD01000811.1:0-314818 GCA_009363875.1 Mikania micrantha | reverse complement strand
TGGGAAATTTGGATCTGCAGTCTTTGGCCATGTGGGCCATGTCGTCCACAACTTCAAAGCAACGATATCGTTCGCATTGCCCGAAGTGGTGGTGATAAGAGCATCGGTTACACAAGGGGTATTTCCCTTGGTACACACCCTTCCCATTGTCGTCGGGTTGGGTGGCAGTAAAGGCTCTGGCTGGTGCAGATCTTTGTTGTTGTTGAGGTTGATGAGATTGGTGGTGGCTGGGTTCCCACTTCCTCTTCTGGCCTTCTTGAGGCTTCACATGCTCGCTCGTTTGGTTTTTAGCTTGCCCTGAGCTACAGCTTGGTCAGTCAGTTATGAGCCAGCCTGATCAGAGGTTGGATAGTGGTGAGGTCAGACGCAGTCACCTGCTCTGAATTTGCTCGGGCAGCCACTGATGAACTGCTCGATTTTCTT
The DNA here is from genome assembly GCA_009363875.1 of Mikania micrantha. Lineage (NCBI taxonomy): Eukaryota > Viridiplantae > Streptophyta > Magnoliopsida > Asterales > Asteraceae > Mikania > Mikania micrantha. Next base: position 314,395 of record SZYD01000811.1, on the reverse strand, counting down.
GTACTCCGGCGTCACCATAGCCGGACATAGCTTACACAGCTCATGGAATCGAGTACAGTATTGCTCGATCTCAGAGCCCACCATCTTCAGTACCCAGAACTCAGCCTCTAGCTTTCTGATCTCATCACGAGGACAGTATTCCTCTTGCAGTAGTCGGGTGAAATCAGCCCATGGCATGGAGTTGGCACCGTCCAACCCCAGGGTTTGTACATGGGTATTCCACCATGTGAGTGCTGGTCCTTCCAGTGTACCAGTTGCGAACTTCACCCGGTTCTCTTCAGTACATTCGCACATGGCGAATACAGACTCCACTTTCTCCACCCAGCGGAGCATTCCCACGGCTCCCTCAGTCCCCTTGAATTTGTGTGGGTGGCAGTTCAGGAAGGATTTAAAAGAACATCCTTTGTTGTTGTTGCCTTGTGATCCTGTCAGTCAAAACCAATGTCGTAGGTCAGAGCGTGTTAGCTATACTATGTTAGTCATGTTAGGCGAGGGTTAGTACCGTTGTTCGAGCCACTGGTTTCACTAGCAAGGCGGTGTGCCTCGTGCTCTGCCAGTATCTTGTTAACCCGTCTGTCAACCATCATCTTAATGACGGCTGCGTCCAGTGTTCGTCTAGGAGGGCGTGCATGTGGTCCTCTTCCCGCCAAGATATTTTCTATACGGAAGGGATAGAATGTTAGTAAGTCAGAATGTTAGTCAGATGTTGTGTCGGAAGTCAGATCATATGTCATGTTAGTTGTCAAGTCAAGCAATCATGGTCAATATGTAATAAGTAAGACAAAACATAATTCTCATTAATAATAAGTTGGAAGTACAATAATTTCAAAAGGAAATACATAATAAGTTCTTCGAGCACATCCCGCTCGTCTAGGCTAAAATAAAGAAAGTACAAAATACAACAGTCCACTAGTCAGAATCCATGGAAACATGCGAAATATCGCTAGCAGCGTCCCCGTCTTCTTCATCCTCCTCCGGATCCTCATTAGGATCCTCATCAAGGTCCTCATCTTCGAGGTCCTCGGCCTCGAACTCGGGACCATCATCCTGTGGTGGTTCCTCGATGAACTGTGCAGCCCATGCATTAAGCATGGCATCACTGGCCTGCACCATGGCCTGAGTCTCGGTGATGTCCGTCCGATTCTCGGTTATACGCACGTCGTGTTCCTGCACGACATCGACGATCTGTCCATGCTCGGTCAGTAGTTGGGACATTTGGAGTCGTAGGGCCTCCATCTGGGCTTCCAATCTGTTGTTGCGCTCCTCCAGTCTCTCGTTCTGCCTCTCCAATCGATCGCTCTTCTCGCGAAGAACTCGGACCTCGTCTGTTAGCTCCCTACCCCTCCAGACTTCCCGTCGTGTGCAAGCAACATGTGCCGCGAAGGCCTGCTCCATCGGCACTCCGAACGGTGGTAGTCGGTGTCCTGGAGTGGTGTCGCCGGGATATCGATATGGAGGTACTCTCTCCTCGACGATCCAACTCTGAAGTATGGTGGGAAGCCATCCCCAATATCTGGCCCGTGCTGCGTCCCTCGCCCGCCGGTCCATCTCGGCGTCAACCTGTGATACTATATCGTGGACCCGTCGGCGGCTCTCTGCCACCATGTCGTCAGTGTGTCGGGTGTCGGTCTGCGTTCCTGCCGGTACCGTCATTGTTGGCCATCCTGTAAGTTTTAAGTTAGTAAGCAATAGTTCATATAGCAAAAAAAAAACATCATCAATGTGCAAGTTCTACGTGTAGTGTCTAAAGTTTGAGCAATGGCTATAGTCTAAGCTTACTACATGCAAACCTAGTTCCCTATAACCAAGGCTCTGATACCAGTCTGTCACACCCCCAATTTCCCACTCGTGGCGTATGTCCACGTGGATGTGACGTGTCCAGAATCACAGCTCAAGGTCATATAGAACACCTCTATATGCGTTTACAAATCCAAGTTTGACACATACACTTGATAAAATAGTTTGCAGCGGAAATAAAGTAGTATTGCAGCGGAATAAATAAGTCATAACATGCAGCGGAAAATGATCGTTTACACAGCGGAAATTGTAGGTAGTTTAATACAACAACGTTTTAAATAAAATAAAGTCAAATTGTTTTCAAAAGACACGAAAACAAATGCATGTGGGGCCCTATGCTCATGTCCCCTATGTGCTTTCCTGCTCCACGAGCCTGTCATGCTAGTTACCTGAGAATACAAGTTTAAAAACAAGTGTCAACACGATGGTTGGTGAGTTCACAGGTTTTGATATACATATAGTAATAAAAGTGTGTCATGCTGTTTATCAAATGTTAGTACCGAGCCCTAGGCCCAAAGTGTCAGTGCGTCACTACCGAACTAGACTTGTTTGTCCTTGCCTCCGCTATGCCTCGTATACATAGCAAGTTAGGTCAGAATTTGCACGGGTTATGACACTCAGTCAACATGGTGCCCCGTGGGGTTAGTCATTCCCTAATGGATCCATCCAAATCTACCACGTTGTTTGTACATTAACGGTAAGACTTTGTGAGGGCTTGTAACGAGTTCAACACTTAATGTTTGTCCAATAAACCAGCATACACAAAAATGTTTGTAAAAGCAATAATGTTTGACTCGATGCAACTAGTATTCTCCCCTATTTAAAAGCGTTTGAAAAGAGTAAAGAGGGGCCGTAAACTCACCTTAGTGAAACGAATGTATGTAAGCGTAAGCTCCCGAGTTGTCGTGTAGCACGTCGGTCACCGGCAACCTATATCGTAGATCGTACGTGAGTTCGTGTAAGTGACCGTGCTAATGTTAGTGCTCGTGTTTGTGTCCAACAACCCTTGGTCGTTCATGTTTGTCCGTGTCGGTCCACAATGACCGTGTTTGCTCGTGTTGGTCCACATTGACCGTGTTTGACCATGTTTGACCGAAGTTGACCGTGTTTGACCAAAGTTGACCGTGTTTGACCAAAGTTGACCGTGTCAAGTCAACGACCCGTTGGTGAACCGTGTGACGGTTTGTGACTCGTGTAGCAATCGTGTAAGTGTTTGTCGTGTGCAAAACGCGTAGGTTGCGTTTATGGACAACTTACTATTTATAGTAAGTTTCCATTTTTAGAAAGTTCACAAAGCATGACGGTTTTATAGTTCTAGCATGTTCAATACTCCTACGGGATCATGTTAACACATAGCACATCATCATACGGATTCACATAAGTCGTTTACAACATGTTAGTGCACAAAAGTTTCCTAAAATGGAAAGTTTCCATTTTTAGCATACGTGACATCGGAAACCATCTAACTTAGCATCTAAACATCATATTATATCATATTAAGCCATTTAGCAAGCTCAAATCATTCAACACGTTGACGAATCGGTTTTTGTAAAAATAAAGTTACTAAATATAGTAACTTTGTGGTTTTGCATAGAAATAGCCATTGAAACCTTTCTAAACCAATTTTCATATCACCAATCATCTTAATAACCAATCTAGCATCATCTAATCATACCAATATAGTCCAAATCATCATTTATCAATATTTCATTGATAAAAGTTACTAAATATAGTAACTATGTCAAAATGACCATATACATTACCAAAACTACATTCTAACAAATCAAATCATCATATTATCATCCTAATAGCAAATCCACATACTTGCATGTTCATGAATTCATCTCCAACAATCATTTTGTAAATAAAAGTTACTAATAATGGAAAGATTACTAAAAATCAACATTTTGATCATTTTAAACAAATCCAACCATGAGTAATCCTTCTAACATTATCAATAAGCATATCAACATACTCAAGATCATTCCTATCATCATGGATCATGCATGCATGGCCATCATTCAACACTTTATGAACAAAACATGAAATCTATACATACACAACATCTTGTATCATCATAAGATGCATTCTAATCATCTTAGATCATCACGAATCATAGTGAAATCATCAAACCCAGAAGTTAAACTCGTGCATGTGTGTCCATGGTGTTTGCATGTGAGTATAATGCCTTGCATGTGTGTGTAATGGTGGTTTTAAGCCACAAGGGATGTCAAGACTACCTTTCAAAGCTTCAAACTCTTGAGATGATGATGAGAACAGCTCTCCAACCTCCTGGTTCGTGGTTTTCAGCTGAAACAAGAAGATGGTGGTGGTGGATAATGATCTAGAAGCCTTTCTCCAAGGTTACCAAGCTTCAATCCTCAAGTGTAGAGCTTCAAGGAGTCCTTCAATGGCTTCCTTGATGTCAAATCTGGTGATTACAGCTGATAATGGTCGAGATATGGCGTGTTCAGTCGAGTATTATGATTAGGAGAGATAGATTAGGCATAATTGTCTTGGTTAAATAAAGATTCTGCGAACTGGGTCTCGTCGCGTAGCGCGACAAGTATAAGAGAATCTCTCGCGTAGCGCGAGGGAGTCCCGCGTTCGAATTTCCCCCGCCCATTGTCGCGTAGCGCGACAGTGTCCTTGTGGGCCGTCGCGTAGCGCGACAGATCCCTTAGTGAGCCCAATAGGCCCATTTTCATTGGGTTGATCCGTTCGTTGCCGTTTTCACGTTTACGAACTACCGTTTGGCCTCGCTTGAACTTCTAAGTTCAATGTGTGAATGTTTCGTGAGGTTTCGAGTGTTGTGCTACACAATGTGCTAGACGTTCACCAACGTTCGTGTGTTTTGACACGTGTGTGCTGTTTCTCGATAATTTCTCGAATTATCTAGTCATGTGTCAGTGTTTGTACTGTCGTGCCACGTGTCACACTAAATTAATCTAATTCTAGTGCCACGTGTACATAATGCATTTAAATAAACATTTAAATAAATAAGGTGCTGACCTGGAAATTACGGGGTGTCACAACTATTTTATTAACTTTTAGTGACATTCTCATCAAACATATTATTGATAATATTTATCCATTTGAATTCATTGTATTCACATAGTTTTAACTTATACATGTTACCGCATTTTGTTAAGGTATTATTCACCGAAATTAATTTATTTATCTTGCTTCAAATCAAGATTGTTAGGTAAAAAAATTAATTTTATTCATGCTCTTAAACAAGTTTAAATTATTTTATCTCTTGCCAAGACTTAAAACTCAACTTTTTTATTAATAGAAAATATCTTAGGTAGTCTCGCGTATCCTATTTTAAAAGTGGGTGATGACTTTTGTCATATTTGCTCATTAATGCCTTTTGTCATTAACATAATACAATGTTTGACCAACTACAGACATGAGTAGGTAACTAATTTCTATTATGATTTTTTCCTATTGATGATGAAATAAGATATCATGTTGATCGTTCAAATTATAGCTTTATACCTCTTTTTAAACATATCTAATATAACAATGTTAATGTACTTCATCTTAAATTTAGAACTCGTCTCAAGCAAGGTTAAAACTCAACAACTCTTAGAGGGGACATACCCTATTGTCACCGGACTAATATAATTCAACAAAAAAAACAAGCAAATTTTGTTCAAGTAATTTAAACTTTAAAGAGCTAAAGTCCTTGATTCAGATTGTTAAATGATCAATAGATTTAATTTATATATACAAATTTATTTCATTTGAATATTAAATAGGATTCTGGATATGGTTTTAATTAGGGTCCTACGGGCTTTAGCAAATGAAATTCATAATAAGTGACAATATGTTTTATCACAAACATAAATATAGCATTATTAAAAATATATTTTATTAATAAATGGTAGAACGTAATAGGATTTTAATATTGTAACCAAGCTACAAAGTGTAAATCAAGCTCCACATCGCCAGCATGCTCCAATCTGCATGCGAGGCATAAAGTTTTATAGCCCATAGCATATAGAACAAGTGACAGTCTTCTGATTTGTTGGCCGGCGCACATACACTTATACACAAACAAGCGTTGACGTCCGTACACGATAGATATTTCTTGGGAAAATTACCAAAATGGTCATTTTGGCCATTTGACTTTTTTATAACCAAAATGCCCATAGCTTTATGGGCGTCGGCGCCTATTAATTTACGGGGGGCCGCCCGTTTAATCTTCAATAAAATTTCGCCACGTGGCGTATACGGGCGCCCACGCCCGTTAAATCTGACGAACGCCCGTCATTAAAAAAAGTTGTCACGGGCGTCCGCCTGTAAAAAAATAAAAAAAATAATAATCGGTCATCTCACAGGCGCCCGGACCACCTACACAGGCGCCCGAACCTATCACACAGGTGCCCACTTACAGGCGTCCAAGCTTTTTTTCTCGAAAGACGTGTTACAGGCGCCCGCCTGTAAGTTTTCTTTTTTTTTTTTAAAAAAAAATCCCTTATATGTTAAATTACAAAATGTGATGTAGAGATGTACAAACAAAAATACTTTAATAGAGGTTTGTATAAATTAATTGTATGTCTCACAAGTTTATATCTATAACATATAAATGTCAATAAGAACTACAAATTTATCAAACATATCGGCAAACAATAACCCTGAAATTATGATTATTATTATTTTTTTACAGGCGGACGCCCGTGACAAGGGTGTCAGGGTGGGCCCGACGCCCGTGACAACCTTTTTTAATGACGGGCGTTCGTCAGATTTAACGGGCGTGGGCGCCCGTATACGCCACTTGGCGAAATTTTATTGGAGATCAAATGGGCGGCCGCCCGTAAATTAATAGGCGCCGGCGCCCATAAAGATATGTGCATTTTGGTTATAAAAAGGTCAAATGACCAAATTGTTTCATATTTTGGTCAAAATGGTCATTTTGGTAATTTTCCTATATTTATTGACAACTGAAAGTCAAACAATCATAATTAACAAGTTTAAAAGTGTCAACCCTGTATATTTTGGAATTTTCCCTTTGATTAACTGTATTTATTAGGTGACACGGAGTGGGACACGGGATTCAATCGGGGAGGAACGATTCAATCCGGGGCCGGCCGGGAATACCGGTCCCCCGGAAATGGGGTGGGGAAAAATGGGGTGTGCTCACCGAATGACACCGAGCGTGGGGAGGAAAAAAGAGGGGTAAAACTGATGAGGGGAAAGGGGAAAAAGTGGGGAAAAGTGATGTGGGGAAAAATGGGAAAAAGTGGGACGACACCGTGCAAAATGGGGAAAAGTGGGGAAAAGTGGGGAAAGCTGATGTGGCGCTGACGTGGCAACGGGGAAAAGTGGGGAAATGTGGTACCACTCCTTGTGGCCTTAAGAAGGAAAAAAAACTCACATGCGTAATCATCCGCTGATTCATGAAAAGACATTCGTGTCTTCTTTATAAAATTAAGCGTTTAAGTTTTGTTACAAAGATTGATGTAGATTTAGGTTAGATGAGTGTTTTTCGTTCTAAAAACATATGCAAATATTCACCGAAATATTCTCTAAATTAAATGTTAATGGTGGTATGTAATATATAAACAAGCAATATATTATAGATTCTTTGTGTTGTTTATTAAACCTACAATTAAATGACCGAAAAAAATAAAAGTTTGGTTATTTGACAGAAATTTCACAAGGATCTTCCCCTCACCAAGGTGTTCGCATACGGTGAAACGATGCTCACCGCAACAGTCCCTGGTCCAACGATCGAAGCCATCCACGGTGTCAGCACTCAAGTGACATGGCAAAATAGCCTCCCTTCAGAACACATCCTCCCTTGGGACCCCACCATCCCAACGGCCATCCCCCGTAACAAACACGGTGTTCCGACGGTGGTTCACCTCCACGGCGGCATCGACGAGCCTCAAAGCGACGGCAACGCACACTCATGGTTCACCGCCGGGTTTCAAGAAGTTGGACCACGCTGGTCCAAAAAGACCTACCTTTACCACAACCAACAACAGCCAGGCAACCTCTACTATCACGATCACGCCATGGGGTTGACCAGAGTCAACCTTCTCGCAGGATTGTTCGGTGCCTACATTATACGTCATCACGACGTCGAAGACCCACTCGGGCTCCCTTCCGGTGACGAGTTTGATCGGCCGTTGGTCGTGTTTGATCGTAACTTCCGGACTAACGGATCCATCTATATGGATCCTGTCGGAAACAACCCGAATATACATCCTCAGTGGCAACCGGAGTATTTCGGCGATGTGATTGTTGTTAACGGAAAAGCCTGGCCTTACATGACCGTCCGCCGGAGAAAATACCGGTTCAGAATCATCAACGCTAGTAATGCAAGATTTTTCAGGTTCTTTTTCAGCAACGGTCTAACATTTATCCACGTGGGATCTGATTCTGTTTATAATGAGCAGTCAGTTTTGGTGAAGGAGATACTTGTTGCCCCGTCAGAAATAGCTGACGTGGTCGTGGACTTTTCGGAGTCAGAGTCAAATTCAGTTATTTTACGCAACGATGCTGCATACCCATATCCCACTGGAAATCCGGTTAACGAGAGAAATGGTCAAGTCATGAAGTTCATCATCAACAGTGAACGTGAGGTTGACCAGTCACGGGTCCCGAAAAACTTGATAAAATACCCGACACCGAGTTTATCAGAAGTATCAAAAACTCGTTACATTGCTATGTACGAATACACCAGTCCAATTGGTGAACCGACTCATCTTTATATCAACGCAAAGTCATATGATGATCCGGTAACCGAGAAACCGAAGGTTGGATCGACAGAGATATGGAATGTGATTAATTTGACAGGGGATAATCACCCGTTGCATATTCATCTTGGATTGTTTAGGGTGTTGGATCAAACAAATATAACAGATATAGATACATTTACAAGATGTATGAATAAACTTAATGATGCTGAGAAATGCGAAATTGAGAAATACGCTGTTGGTGCAAAGTTGGGTGTGGAAGCGTATGAGAATGGATGGAAGAATGTGTATAAAATGCATCCGGGATATGTCACTAAAATCATTGTGAAGTTCGGGTACATACATACAAACGTGTCGTATCCCTTTGATGCCACCGCGGAGCCAGGATATATCTACCATTGCCATGTAAGTGTCTCATATATATATATATATATATATATATATATATACATATATATATATCTATGTTAACATACTTGTTTTGTTTTAATTTTGTTACAGATATTGGATCATGAAGATAATGTGATGATGAGGCCTTTGAAATTGGTGAAATAAGCGAATATAAATAGTGTTTAAGTTACAACTATTGGTTGGTTTGTATATTTTAGTAAATGTGAGTTATATAAACAAAATATAATGGTTATTAACGTAAAAAGTTGATTGTTTGTTGAGTTTCTATATTTATGAAAGATTGTAATGTACTAATGTGTATGGTTGGAGAAAAATTAAAACAATGTTTATAAATGTTGAGAGATATTGTATTTATTTTATTTACAAATGCATATAGACATATAGTTTCCACAATACTGCTTACTTTACAAATGCAAAAGATACGCATATAAATGAGAGAGGTCTTAGGTTTTGCATTCATTTTCAATATTTATATATTTATAAGTAAATTTTAACAATCAGTTTTCGTAGATGCTGAGTTAATGTTACAACATGCTTTTAATAATTATGTTTCAGCATTTTTCAATTAAATATGAGTCCCTCTACGTTTTCAATTGGGTTAATATGACATATTGTTATTGTTTTAAATTAACTTTTGGATTCCTTAAAGCTAGTTTTTATAACTGGGTGATACTTTATTTGCATTTCAATTTTTTCATTTTTGTTAACATTAATTTTTACTACGTAACATATTCATGATTTTCGAATATATTGTCTTGGCATGCTTTTTTTATTTCTCTATATTTTCATATTTAGAATCAAGCCATCACAAACAAACTTGAAAATACGTTGATTTCATGCGCACACTCCAAAAATAGTATTGCAACATACTCAATTTTGTCTTTGTTTTTATATAAATTTATCCAAACTCAAGCTAGTACACTTTCAACAAAGCCTAGCTATTATATGTTTCCATGTTACTTTTACTTAAAATTGATTTTAAGTAATGATGTTGCGTACCCATACCCCGGTGGAGATCCGGTTAACGAGAGCAACGGTAAGGTCATGAAGTTCATCATCAACGGTCAACGTGAAGTTGACCCGTCACATGTCCCGAAAACCTTTTTAAAATACCCGACACCGAGTTTATCAGAAGTCCTAAACACTCGTTACATTTCTATGTACGAAAACACCAGTCCAATTGGAGAACCGACTCATCTTTATATCAACGCGTTGTCATATGATGATCCGGTAACCGAGAAACCGAAGGTTGGATCAACAGAGATATGGAAGGTGATAAATCTGACGGATGATAATCACCCGCTGCATATTCATCTTGGACTGTTTAGAGTGTTGGATCAAACAAATATAACATATATAGACACATTTAAAGGATGCATGAATAAACTTAATAATGCTAAGAAATGCGAAATTGAGAAATACGCTGTTGGTAAAAAGTTGAGTATGGAAGCGTATGAGATAGGATGGAAGAACGTGTATAAGATGCATGCGGGATACATCACTAAAATCATCGCGAAGTTTGGGTACATGCATACAAACGCGTCGTATCCCTTCGATGCAACCGCGGAGCCAGGATATGTTTACCATTGTCATGTAAGTGCCTAATATATATCTATGGTAAAGTTACATATTTGTTTTATTTTAACTTTGTTATTGGTCTTCACTGCATGCATGCATTGTATCATGAAGATAATGTGACGATGAGGCCATTGAAATTGGTTAAATGAGTGAATATAAATAGTGTTTGAGCTTCAACAATTGGTGCGTAAATGTGAGTGAAATAAAAACAAAAATATAATATAATGGTTAAGAGTTGCATATTTGTTGAGTTTGTATATATATGAAAGATTGTAATGAATATGGTTAGAGAAGGAAAAAAAGTGTTTATAAATGTTATATGGTTAGAGAAGAAAAAAAGTGTTTATAAATGTTGAGAGACGTTCAATATACCTTATTTACAAATACATATAGTTTCCACCAACACTGCTTGCTATACAAATGCAACAAATATAACTGCCAATGAGAAAACAAACCAATATGAGCTCAGATGATTTGGTAAATCAAATATCTTTCAAACCTGAGGACATGGGTTTTACATCCATTTTCAAACAAAACATCTAAATTAATTTAATATTGATGTATTTATAAATAACTTTTAATATTTAGTTTTAGTATAAATTTCAAATAAATATGAATCCATCTACGTTTTTAGTCAAGTTAATATGACATATTTTTATTCTTTTAAATACTTGTTTGGATTCCTTAATGCTATTTTTTTACAACATGATATTTTTATCTACATTATATATTATTATGACACTGTTAAAATAATTTCCCAACTCCTACATCTCTACCATTGGATCAATCTAAGATGCAATCTCAGCCACATAAAGTCCCTTAAAATCTTCTAGAAGGAGACATGGAACAATATTGACCTGGTCAGTTACATACCTTCCAGAGACAGGAGTTGCAGTACTGTTTAAAAAGAAACGTAAAACCAGGACTGTTCAGCGGGTATGTATTTTTTAAACATTACAATATCTAGAAAAAAAAATAAAACTAATACTGTAGTACATTTGATATTTAGTTTGGCTTGAAGCCTCGGGTCACCTTTATACTGCATTATCTAAACAATAAACCAACAAAATGCGTAGACATAATAATTATATAAAAGCAGAAAAAGAAAAAAAAATACAAAATATGATTTATAAAATAATATGTTAAGAAATATAAATGAAAGATAATTATGGATTCTTACATTTCATTTTCCCTCACCCATCTTCATGTTGTGGTTTCAGCCGCAGTAGGTCATCAAATAAAAACACAGATGTCTTCAAAAAGTGACGTGGGACAAACTTCAAGTAGTAAAAAAAAAGAAGAAGAAAACATTAAAATATAGCAGTTATTTTACAGATACGGTTTTAGTAAGAACGGGGTATTTGGCATTAAATCTGACAATAACTCTCTTCATGTGGAGCAACTGGTGGAGTCGGAAATTTTTTTCTTGAGAGGCGAAAATTTTTTTATGCTCGTTTAAGGATCTAGCTTAATAATTTTTTTATTTTTTGTTCAGATCTATTTAGGTTGAATCAGGTCGGGTCATGCTAAAATAAGAAAATTAAACTAAATTTCATATATAAAAATACAATACATCTAGATTGAGTGCATATTAGGATGAGTTTTAATCAAAATCAGTTTGAATTTAAATCAGTCATTTTAATAAACATCAATTTTTTTCAACTTAAAGAGAATTGTAACTAAACAAATAGTTTAATTGAATAATTTTTAATTATTTTCTCATCAAATTTATTACATAATCATTTTTATAAGTTTGAATCCATTATATTCACTTAATTTTTAAGTTATCCATCTTGACCTTTATTTTGTTAAGGTGTTACCATATCAACCCATTGTATGTTATAGTTCTGGCCACTTCTATCTAAAATACAATATTTGTTTACCCAATCTATGCATTTATCTTGTTATAAGTTAAGATTTTCAGACCTAGTTGATCTCTACTTGGTTTTATTTTTTAAAATCTATCCAAAACAATATATATGGAGACTTTTTAGGTAATTTTTTTTTCCAAAAAAACAATTATAAATATCACTTAAATTCACATCACAAGTCCAATTATACAAATTTTAAGGGGGGCGATTTCAAAACATTAAGACGGTCGGTCAGAATTTTAACATATATATACCACTGAAAATTCTTTTTAAGGAGGCGGTTTGATAGCCATAAGGAGCTGGAATGTTCTAGTCAGCTTAGTCATCTGGATAGTTCAAAGAATTGGATCAGCTTGATTACCACGATTAAGTAGCTGTCAATCGTGTTCCATGTCTGGGAGTCCCACGTTTAATTTTCTTTATATTATATATTTTTTTTAATTATTTGTTAATTCCAAGAAGTTAAGTGTTTCAGTTTATTTTATTATCCTAGAATGTAGTAACGTGGGTATTTGTTTATTGTTTCTAATATGTATCGAACCTGATGAAGGCAGTTTTTGTTTATGTTATCTATATCTGATTCTCTGGTTTTAGAGTTTCTTTCCATTGCTATCTTAATTATTGGCTTAATTAAAAGGTGATCTTGGATATTAGTCTGGAATTTGAGTGGTGAATCTGTATCTCAAGTTTGGATTAACAGAAGCCCATCGAAAGAGGTGAGTGGTGTTGGCTGTAACTCATTTTTTTCTTTCGTTGTTCTATGATTGCAAAGGATTTATTGGCTTGATTAATGGATTGATCAAGTGTCTGCCTATCATTTGGTATCAGAGACGAAGCACTCTGTTTAGACTCATAAATTTATTTTTTTTTTCGATTCTCACAAGAAAACGAACTGCTTGATGACTGCCGGGAGACTCACTCTGGAACAACAAGTTCGTGAATTGCAGGCGCAATTGCAAGAATTGACGATCACCATGCAACATCATCGAGGTAGGACCATAACACCTCCTCGCTATCGTCCCGACGATGACGATGATGGCTACTCCACTGCCGAAGACTACAATCCTTATGGTCGTTGTTCTCCTAACAACCGACATCACAGCGACATCAAAGTCGACATCCCAGAGTATGATGGAAGACTTGACCCAGATGAGTTTGTAGAATGGCTCCGAACTGTTGAACGTGTTTTTGACTATAAACAGACACCGGAACACAAGAAGGTGAAGATTGTAGCCTTGAAATTAAGAAAATATGCTTCAACATGGTGGGCTAATGTTTGTTCACAACGAGAACGATCAGGTAAAGAAAAGATTCGAACTTGGTCCAAGATGAGACGACTCCTTAAAGAGAAGTTCATGCCGACGTATTACCTTCAAGATAGTTTTTCCAAACTTCATTTTATCAAACAAGGGAACCGCTCAGCAGAATCATATTCTCAAGAATTTGAGTATTTATTGATGAAATGTGACTTAAACGCAGATGATCCTCAGACCTTGGTTCGGTACCTCGGTGGTTTGGAGTCAAGAATTGCAAACGTGGTGGAGTTACAACCATATACTACACTAGCAGAGCTCATAATCCTTGCCCACAAAGTTGATGTACAACAACAGAAACAAGGCAGAACTGAAGTCAGGAAACCCGTTAATCAATCACCTGTCCCCGCGGCTTTTTCTACAAGTAACACTTCTACCACATTTCCTTCAAAACATACTGAGATTCCTGAAAGTTCTACTGCTGCTACGAAGGCTCCTAGGCGCTGTTTTCGTTGCCAAGGGTTGTGTCACATAGCATCGGAGTGCCCCAACAAGCGAATTGTTACACTCACTGATTGTGAGAGATATGACAACCCAAAATATGATGAAGAACCAGTTCTAGCAGCTTGCAAACAGGAGTATGAGGAAGTTGTATTGGGTCCTGATGAAGGTGAATGTCTAGTGGTGCAACGGGCACTCAACAGAACTGCCAATTATGATCCTAATCAGCAACGTGAAGCCATCTTCCGTACCCGTTGTACGGTTAAAGATAAGGTGTGTTCGATGGTTATTGATGGTGGAAGTTGCACAAACGTGGCATCTCAAACCTTGATCCACAAAATGAATCTTTCTATCGAACCCCACCCGTCACCTTATGATATTCAATGGTTGAATCAAGGTAAAGGTCTACGTATCACGAACCGGGTTCTACTCTCGTTTAGTGTCGGAGTAAAGTATAAAGATGAAGTTTGGTGTAATATTATCCCCAAGGATGCATGTCATGTCTTATTGGGGCGTCCTTGGTTATATGATCGTAGGGTTGTTCATGATGGGTATCAAAATACCTATTCATTTGTTAAGGAGGGGAGAAAGATAACATTACTCCCAATGACCTCCACCGCTACACCCAATCATCGAGCTTTGGTTGTCGATATGTTTGCTAACTTGTTTTCTTCAGGTTTTAAGAAGGCTAATGAGTTGTTGCAGAATATATGTGAAAATCAAAAAACAATCACTACACGTGCAAAAGTTAGTATGGAGTTTGGGCCTTCAAGTTTGAGGACAAACTGATTCAAAGAAGGGGAGGATGATAGCCATAAGGAGCTGGAATGTTCTAGTCAGCTTAGTCATCTGGATAGTTCAAAGAATTGGATCAGCTTGATTACCACGATTAAGTAGCTGTCAATCGTGTTCCATGTCTGGGAGTCTCACGTTTAATTTTCTTTATATTATATATTTTTTTAATTATTTGTTAATTCCAAGAAGTTAAGTGTTTCAGTTTATTTTATTATCCTAGAATGTAGTAACGTGGGTAGTTGTTTATTGTTTCTAATATGTATCGAACCTGATGAAGGAAAGGCAGTTTTTGTTTATGTTATCTATATCTGATTCTCTGGTTTTAGAGTTTCTTTCCATTGCTATCTTAATTATTGGCTTAATTAAGAGGTGATCTTGGATATTAGTCTGGAATTTGAGTGGTGAATCTGTATCTCAAGTTTGGATTAACAGAAGCCCATCGAAAGAGGTGAGTGGTGTTGGCTGTAACTCATTTTTTTCTTTCGTTGTTCTATGATTGCAAAGGATTTGTTGGCTTGATTAATGGATTGATCAAGTGTCTGCCTATCACGGTTGCTTCCTTCCCCAAAGGGTGGGTACGCCACTGAGTGGAGCCTATATAAACATGCAAATTCTTGTGATTTTCAACACAAAACATAACCTACAAAGATGAAGACGAGAGTCTCCAATTAAAGCACTATACCATCTCTAACAGGTATTTTATTTAATTAAGTAGAGTGTTTCTTTTTATAATGTTTAATCATATTTTAATGCATTTAATCTGATTTAACAGTACCATATCATGCTGGCTTCAAAATTTCACATGAAGAGCATGTTTTTAATAAGATTTAATGTTTAACAAACCCTATTTGTGACACCTCGCAAATTCCAGGTCAGCATTCATTTTATTTTAATAATAATGTGTATTATTATTTCATACGTGGCACTAGAATAATTGTATTTAGTGTGACACGTGGCACAACGGACCAAACACACCGATAATTCGAGGAATTATCGCACGAAACTCGCACGTGTCTTGAATAACGAACGTTGGTGAACGGATCAAGCGGTAACACGAAAACACTGCACTTAGGTTCAGTGAACCTAAATTAGCTAGAACAAGACCAATATGACGAGAAACGATGATCGTATTCGAGAAATACGAAAGAATCGGTTCAAAACAATGAATTGGGCCTATTGGGCTCAGCCGAAACCCATCGCGGTACGCGATGGGTAATCAATTGGGCTTTCGCGGTACGCGAAGCTTGAGCGGGGAAATTTGAATTCTCCGAAAAACGTCGCGGTACGCGACGACCGATCATCTTCAACCATCGCGGTACGCGGCGTGTTTCGGGAACAGAATGATTATTTTAAACGCCGCGGTACGCGGGGATGCTTTTTGGCCGGTGTTGCGGTACGCGACAGGCCTAGAACCGCAAAAATCTTTATAAAACCAAGTATAATCATTTTGTTCATCCCTTCACACAATCTCTCGACTGATAACCCTCTGAGCGGCCACCATCATCCTGTTACACCACCATTAGCCACATTTGAGCCATCTAGAAGCCATTGGAGCCCATCCTTGGAGGTTTTGAAGACTTGTAGAGGTTAGAACGCATCAACCTTCATCTTGGACGAGTGGAACTGCTACAGAGACGATTTCCAGAAGCCTTAGAAGCCTCTAGTTCTGTTCCATCGAGATTCAAACATTCAAAGAAGCCTTAGAGGTAGTTTCTATGGTTAATCTTGCTTAAAACACTCACTAGGCACACATGCAAGCCTTGTAGACTACATGCATCACCATTATCACATTTTCCATGAATTTTGATGTTGTTAATCAGTTATTGAATGTGTTTGCTAGTGATTTGATGAAATGATGGTGATCTATGATGATACTATTAAGATTTAATGGCTATTTGTTGATTTTACTAAGAAATGGTTACTTTGATCCACATGCATGCACGATCCATGATGTGTTTGACGATTTTTGATATTGAAATGTTGCTAGATGTGTTATTGATGATGTTCTACATGATTTAGGATGTTTGATTATGTCAAAAATGGTCATTTGATGGTTATTACTATAAATGGTAACTTTATTGTTACAAAATGTGTGTTCTTGATGAAATGACCGTTTTTGCATGTTTAAATCTATAGGTTATGTTTAAGAATGATGTTTAGAAGTTATATGATGGGTACTTGATACATAGAAATGTCTAGAATAGTCAAAAGTATGATTTTGTAAACGTTACTATAAATAGTAACTTTTTGTCACAAGATTGCAAATCGGTAAAATGTATGATAATGTCTTGAGTCTAACATGCTCGTTTGGTGATTATATGATGATATTGGAAGGTATATATATTGGGGAACTTGATTTGGTGTTATTTTCATAAGTTACTAAATATAGTAACTTTATTTTGTAAAGTTTACGATTCGTCACACGTTAGTCGTAATGATCATGATTAATAGACTATTTAGGACTAATATGATGATATTAGATGATGTTGATTGTTAAACGTGTGGAAATATGCTTATTTTAGAAACTTTCCAAAAATGGAAACTTTTACGCGCAAGCTATGCTAAACCGGCTATGTGTAACTATGTGCTACGTGATAACATGCTCATTTAGGATAAATATGCATGTTAGAATAATCGGAATGTGATTTTATGCATAACTTGCCAAGTATGGAAACATTCCTAAAATAGAAACTTACCATAAGTAGTAAGTTTCTTGTCGGGATGATTTTGGTATCCGTACACTTCACACGACACAAAAACCGCACGATACACGAACACTTGATCCAAACCGTCACCAACGGGTCGTTAGGTCAAACACGATCGACACGGTCAAACATGGTCAACTCGACCCACATAACCACTTAGTGTTGTTGAACACTAACACGGTCCGGTGAGACCCACACTTGTGAACACAAACTCATAGTACCTATGTGATATAGGTGACTACTAGCCGGCGAGCTACACTTACTCTCTTTGAGCTAACGCATATCTAAACTCAGGTGAGTTTACGGCCCCACTTTTACTCTTTAACTGCTTTTGTTAAACTATTGGGGTGAGAATACAATGCAACTGTTTTAGATGTATGATTGGTATGTTGTGAAAACTATTTTCGAGTGTAACTATTATCGCATAAAGTCCTCACTTATCCTTACCGTTAGTTGTGTATTCGAACGAGTCGTAATTACGTAGTACTACTGGGTTTGACTAACCCCACTCGGCACCAATGTTGACTGAAGGTCATAACGAGTGTAATTTCGATGTGAATTGCGAGTTCAGCGATGACTCGCGGAGGCAAACGGGAACAGTCTAGTTTCGGTAAGATGAACTGACACACTCCACGGATCGTAGTATCCAACTAAACTTAACATACCCAGTATATGTCTGTTTATTATTTCTGTCTGTCTAAACCTGTGAACTCACCAACTTTATAGTTGACACTTTTTCGCATGTATTCTCAGGTAACTAATGGAGCACACGCTAGGACGCTCACAAGGACACACTAAGGAGTCAAGCTTACATATAGACTCTTGTCCTAGGCTTGCGTGCATGTGTTCTGTTTTGAAAAACAATTTAAACATTTGTAGTGTCTGTTGCAAACAATTACTTTCCGCTGCAAACTTATGTATTCTTGATGTTTAGTATTTCCGCTGCATATCAATGAAAACTTGTTTGGTTTTGCAAACTGTGCGAATGTGTAACTCATATAGAGTCGTTCTATATGACCAAGAGCTATGATCCTGGCCACGTCACACCCACGTGGACTGACACCACGAGTGGGAATTTGGGGGTGTGACAGACTGGTATCAGAGCCTTGGTTATAGGGAACTAGGTTTGCATATAGTAAACTTAGACTATAGCCACTGCTCTACATTAGACACTACACTAGAATTTGCACACTGATGATAATTCTCTTATTGAAATTATTATGTACTAACGTGAAAACTTACAGGATGGCTGACAACAACGGGAACGCTAACAGGAACCCGGGCAAACGCCCAGCCATTGACGATTTGACCGAGGATAGTCGACGTAGGATCGACAGCATAGTAGCTCAGGTGGATGCAGAGATGGAGAGGAGGACCCAGATGTTAGCACGGGAGCGCTACTGTGGATGGTTGCCCAGCCTCTTACTACAGTGGATCGTGGCTGAGCGGGTGCCTACCCCGCGATACAGAGGTGATACCTCTGAGGGTCCACGACTACCGGCACTTGGGATGCCGATGGAGAGAGCCTTTGCGGCTCATGTTGCTGTAACCCGGCGGGAGCTTCGGAGAAACGCCGAGCTGTCCGACGAGGTTCGTGTTCTTCACGAGAAGAACGATCGCCTGGAAAGGCGAAGCGACCGACTGGAGGAGCAGAACGATCGCTTGGAGGAACAGGTGGAGACATTACGTCTCCAGGTGTCTCAGCTCATGTCTCAGCATGGCCAGATAGTTGATGTCATGCAGGAGCATGACGGGCGTATTACTGAGAATCGGACAGATATAGCCGAGACTCAGGCTATGGTACAGGCGAGTGACGCCATGCTTAACGCATGGGCGGCACAGTTTATCGAGGAGCCGCCAGCCGAGGATGACGGACCACAGTTCGAGGCCGAGGACCTCGAGGGAGGAGAGTTCGACGAGGATCCCGACGAGGATCCGGAGGAGGACGAGGATGATGATGGGGACGCAGCTAGCGACATCTCCCATGTCTCCATGGACTCCGATTAGGAGATCTTCTTATTTTGCACTGTTTTGTTTTCTTTTATTTCCTTTTAGCCTAGACGAGCGGGATGTGCTCGGAGAATTTACATTGTACTCTCTTTTCAAATTATTGTACTTCAAATTTGATATTAATGAAAATTATGCCTTATTACTATTATCTGCTTTATTATTACTACTGTTATTTGAAACTTTGGTTGTGATACCTAACTTGACATTTGACATGACAACAATCCTAACTTTGGCTAACACTTAGCATCTGATGACTAACACTCTAACCTCTCTATATAGAAACATGTCGGGAAGAGGAACCAATGCCCTTCGAATCAAACGCAAGGCCGAAAAGGCACGGATCGACATGATGGTCGAACGGAAATTCAACAAGGTACTCGCAGAGTACGAAGCCAACCGACACGCCAGTGAGACGAGTGGCTCTAACAACGGTACTAACTTTTGCCTAACATGACTAACATAGTATAGGCGGCCTAGACACTAACACGTTGCAATGAACTCCGATGCACAGGATCTCATGGGGGAGTAGCAAAGGGATGCTCGTTCAAAGCCTTTCTAAGCTGCCACCCTCACAAGTTTCAAGGTATTGAAGGAGCAGTGGGACTGCTTCGTTGGATCGAGAAGCTGGAGTCAGTTTTCTCCATGGCTGAATGCTCGGATGAGAACCGGGTGAAATACGCCACAGGAACTCTAGAGGGACCAGCTCTCACCAGGTGGAACACCCATGTCCAGACCCTCGGACTGGAGACTGCAAACTCCATTCCATGGGAGAACTTCACCAGAATGCTGCATGAGGAATACCTTCCTCGTGATGAAATCCGGAAGCTTGAGGAGGAATTTTGGGTGCACAAGATGGTGGGATCCGAAATCGAGAAATACTGTACTCGGTTTCATGAACTGTGCAAGCTGTGCCCGGCAATGGTGACGCCAGAGTACAAAAAGATAGAGCAAATCATCAGTGGATTGCCGGAACAAATACAGAGCACGGTGACAGCAGCCGATCACACCACCATCCAACCACTGATTCGCTTGGCGTACAAGCTGACTGACCAGGCGGTAGCCCAAGGGAAACTGCCAAAAAGGGGTGAACACCTGAAACCCCAAGAACCCAAGCGAAAGTGGGAGCACAACAACAACCGAACCTTTTCACCCCAACAGCCAACTCAACACCGACCCACACCTGCCAAAGTCTTCACCGCCACACAGCCAAACACCCAAAGCAAGGGAGGATATCAGGGCAACAGCCCAAAATGCAATACCTGTAACTTCCATCACTTCGACCCATGCAAAAGGACCAAGTGTACCAACTGTGGAAGGAACGTGCACATAGCCAAAGAATGCCGATCAAACCCCAACAACAACAACCAAAACACACTCAAGGGATGTTACGAATGTGGTAAACCGGGGCACATGCGAAGGGACTGCCCGCAATTGAAGAAGGGCGGAGGTGGTGCAGCAAAAGGGCGAGCCTTCGTGATTGGTTCTGGAGAAGCTAAAGACGATCCACATGTCGTCACCGGTACGTTTCTTTTAAATAATGTCTATGCTAGTATATTATTTGATATCGGTGCCGATAGGAGCTTTATCTCTAGTGACTTTAGCAAATTGCTTAATATGACACCAACACCACTAGACTATAAGTACACCGTAGAGTTAGCAGACGGCAAGCTGATCGAGACACAATATATCATCAAGGGATGTGTTCTGACACTAGCGGACCATCAACTAGTGATTGACCTGATGCCGGTAACTCTCGGGAGCTTCGACGTGGTGATTGGAATGGATTGGTTATCTGCAAACCACGCTGAGATCGTGTGCAACGAGAAGATTGTGCGAATTGCGTTGCCAAGTGGAGAGCAGATCTCAATCCAGGGAGAACGACGCGGGATACCATTAAACATTATGTCGTGCATGAAGGCAAGCAAATATCTGAAGAAGGGATACACGGCTATCCTAGCCCTTATCACCGAACAGTCAAAGAAGGAACGGAAGATCGAGGACATTGAGGTTGTTCGTGATTTTCCGGAAGTCTTTCCCGACGATCTACCGGGACTACCACCAGCACGACAAGTGGAGTTCCAGATAGATTTAACCCCCGGAGCAGCACCAATAGCCAAGGCACCATACCGATTGGCTCCTACTGAAATGCAAGAACTATCTAACCAA
This sequence comes from Mikania micrantha, assembly GCA_009363875.1. Classification (NCBI taxonomy): domain Eukaryota; kingdom Viridiplantae; phylum Streptophyta; class Magnoliopsida; order Asterales; family Asteraceae; genus Mikania; species Mikania micrantha. The sequence continues at coordinate 292,598 of SZYD01000811.1, read as the reverse complement.
CTGCAAGAGTTGTTAGATAAAGGATTTATCCGACCGAGCTTCTCACCTTGGGGAGCACCGGTCTTGTTCGTGAAGAAGAAAGACGGTTCATTCCGTATGTGTATAGACTACCGAGAGCTAAACAAGGTAACGATCAAGAATCGGTACCCCCTACCACGAATAGACGACCTGTTCGATCAACTACAAGGGTCAAGCTTCTATTCGAAAATCGATCTGAGATCAGGTTACCATCAACTCAGGATACAGGAGGACGACATACCAAAGACAGCATTCAGAACACGGTACGGACATTACGAGTTTCTAGTCATGCCTTTTGGACTGACTAACGCACCAGCAGTATTCATGGACCTCATGAATCGAGTGTGTAAACCGTATCTCGATAAGTTCGTAATCGTATTCATTGATGACATCCTGATCTATTCTAAGACTCAGGAAGAACATGCCGATCACTTGAGACGTGTCTTAGAACTACTAAAGAAGGAACAACTATACGCGAAATTCTCCAAATGTGATTTCTGGATTCGCGAAGTTCAGTTCCTTGGACACGTAGTAAACGAGAAAGGGATGCACGTAGACCCAGCCAAAATCGAGGCAATCAAGAATTGGGCAGCGCCTAAGACTCCAACTGAGGTGCGACAGTTCTTAGGATTGGCCGGGTACTACAGGCGGTTTATCGAGGGATTCTCGAAGATCGCGCAATCGTTGACTTCCCTCACACACAAGGACAAGAAGTTTGAATGGGGAGAAAAACAAGAAGCTGCTTTCGATCTGTTGAAGCTGAAGTTGTGCAGTGCACCAATCTTATCGCTACCAGACGGGTGCGAAGACTTTGTGGTTTATTGCGACGCATCGAAACAAGGACTCGGTTGTGTGCTGATGCAACGTGAGAAAGTTATAGCCTATGCGTCACGACAATTGAAAGTGCACGAAAAGAACTACACAACTCACGATCTAGAGTTGGGAGCCGTAGTGTTCGCACTAAAGATCTGGCGACACTATCTGTACGGCACCAAGTGCACAATATTTACTGATCATAAGAGCCTACAGCACATTTTCGACCAAAAGGAGCTGAACATGAGACAACGCAGATGGGTCGAACTGATAGGTGATTATGACTGTGCAATCAAGTATCATCCCGGTAAAGCTAATGTAGTAGCCGACGCACTAAGCCGGAAGGAAACAACCAAACGCGTACGCGCATTACAACTTACCATCCACTCCGAGCTACCAAATCAAATTCGGATCGCACAACAAGAAGCGTTGAAAACCGAAAACCTCACTCTCGAAGCCATGAGAGGGATGGACAAACAGATGAAACAAAAGGATGACGGAGCTTACTACCTAATGGATCAAATTTGGATTCCACGCTACGGAGATTTGAGAGAAGTAGTGATGGATGAAGCTCACAAGAGTCGATACTCAGTACATCCAGGTTCTGACAAGATGTACCACGATCTAAAGGCAACTTATTGGTGGCCTAACATGAAGTCAGAAATCGCAACGTATGTGAGTAAGTGTCTGACTTGCTCAAAGGTCAAGGTAGAATACCAGAAGCCTTCGGGATTACTCCAACAGCCAGAAATTCCAGTATGGAAATGGGAACAGATTTCCATGGATTTTATCACAAAGCTGCCAAAGACGACAAGTGGTTGCGATACCATCTGGGTTATCGTAGACCGACTTACGAAATCGGCACATTTCCTGCCAATCAAAGAAACTGATAAACTGGAAAAGTTGACCCGAATCTACTTGAAGGAAATCCTATCCAGACACGGAGTCCCGACCTCCATAATATCAGACCGAGACAGCCGTTTCATGGCTCACTTTTGGAAGTCCTTACACAAGGCACTCGGGACGAGGTTGGATATGAGTACTGCCTATCACCCGCAAACGGATGGTCAGAGTGAAAAAACCATCCAGACTTTAGAGGACATGCTTCGGGCATGTGTAATTGATTTCGGTAACAGCTGGGAGACTCATCTACCTTTGGTAGAGTTCTCGTACAATAACAGCTACCACACTAGCATTGGAGCTGCACCGTTTGAAGCACTTTACGGGCGCAAATGCAGATCACCACTCTGTTGGGCGGAAGTTGGGGAAAGCCAACTGACCGGACCCGAACTCGTGCATGAGACAACTGAAAAGATCGTACAGATACGCAACAGAATGGCAGCAGCTCGGGATCGACAGAAGAGCTATGCCGACAAAAGGCGCAAGCCTTTGGAATTCCAAATAGGAGACCGTGTACTTCTTAAAGTCTCGCCTTGGAAGGGAGTGATTCGATTCGGGAAACGAGGAGAACTAAACCCTCGTTACATTGGACCTTTCGAGATCACTAGACGGATAGGCCCGGTGGCCTACGAACTACAGCTGCCACAGGAACTAAGTAGCGTACACAACGTGTTTCACGTTTCAAACCTCAAGAAGTGTTTGTCGGACGAAACTCTCACAATTCCTTTAGAGGAAATCCAGATCGATGAACAACTACACTTCATAGAGGAACCGGTGGAAATTATGGACCGGGAACTCAAGAAGTTGAAACATAGTAAGATACCCATTGTAAAAGTTCGATGGAACTCACGACGAGGACCGGAATACACCTGGGAACGTGAGGATCAGATGAAGAAGAAATACCCTCATCTATTCGCCGAACAAACCAACACCGGCACGTGAACTGAATTTCGGGACGAAATTCCTATTAACTGGGGGATGATGTGACACCTCGCAAATTCCAGGTCAGCATTCATTTTATTTTAATAATAATGTGTATTATTATTTCATACGTGGCACTAGAATAATAGTATTTAGTGTGACACGTGGCACAACGGACCAAACACACCGATAATTCGAGGAATTATCGCACGAAACTCGCACGTGTCTTGAATAACGAACGTTGGTGAACGGATCAAGCGGTAACACGAAAACACTGCACTTAGGTTCGGTGAACCTAAATTAGCTAGAACAAGACCAATATGACGAGAAACGATGATCGTATTCGAGAAATACGAAAGAATCGGTTCAAAACAATGAATTGGGCCTATTGGGCTCAGCCGAAACCCATCGCGGTACGCGATGGGTAATCAATTGGGCTTTCGCGGTACGCGAAGCTTGAGCGGGGAAATTTGAATTCTCCGAAAAACGTCGCGGTACGCGACGACCGATCATCTTCAACCATCGCGGTACGCGGCGTGTTTCGGGAACAGAATGATTATTTTAAACGCCGCGGTACGCGGGGATGCTTTTTGGCCGGTGTCGCGGTACGCGACAGGCCTAGAACCGCAAAAATCTTTATAAAACCAAGTATAATCATTTTGTTCATCCCTTCACACAATCTCTCGACTGATAACCCTCTGAGCGGCCACCATCATCCTGTTACACCACCATTAGCCACATTTGAGCCATCTAGAAGCCATTGGAGCCCATCCTTGGAGGTTTTGAAGACTTGTAGAGGTTAGAACGCATCAACCTTCATCTTGGACGAGTGGAACTGCTACAGAGACGATTTCCAGAAGCCTTAGAAGCCTCTAGTTCTGTTCCATCGAGATTCAAACATTCAAAGAAGCCTTAGAGGTAGTTTCTATGGTTAATCTTGCTTAAAACACTCACTAGGCACACATGCAAGCCTTGTAGACTACATGCATCACCATTATCACATTTTCCATGAATTTTTGATGTTGTTAATCAGTTATTGAATGTGTTTGCTAGTGATTTGATGAAATGATGGTGATCTATGATGATACTATTAAGATTTAATGGCTATTTGTTGATTTTACTAAGAAATGGTTACTTTGATCCACATGCATGCACGATCCATGATGTGTTTGACGATTTTTGATATTGAAATGTTGTTAGATGTGTTATTGATGATGTTCTACATGATTTAGGATGTTTGATTATGTCAAAAATGGTCATTTGATGGTTATTACTATAAATGGTAACTTTATTGTTACAAAATGTGTGTTCTTGATGAAATGACCGTTTTTGCATGTTTAAATCTATAGGTTATGTTTAAGAATGATGTTTAGAAGTTATATGATGGGTACTTGATACATAGAAATGTCTAGAATAGTCAAAAGTATGATTTTTGTAAACGTTACTATAAATAGTAACTTTTTGTCACAAGATTGCAAATCGGTAAAATGTATGATAATGTCTTGAGTCTAACATGCTCGTTTGGTGATTATATGATGATATTGGAAGGTATATATATTGGGGAAATTGATTTGGTGTTATTTTCATAAGTTACTAAATATAGTAACTTTATTTTGTAAAGTTTACGATTCGTCACACGTTAGTCGTAATGATCATGATTAATAGACTATTTAGGACTAATATGATGATATTAGATGATGTTGATTGTTAAACGTGTGGAAATATGCTTATTTTAGAAACTTTCCAAAAATGGAAACTTTTACGCGCAAGCTATGCTAAACCGGCTATGTGTAACTATGTGCTACGTGATAACATGCTCATTTAGGATAAATATGCATGTTAGAATAATCGGAATGTGATTTTATGCATAACTTGCCAAGTATGGAAACATTCCTAAAATAGAAACTTACCATAAGTAGTAAGTTTCTTGTCGGGATGATTTTGGTATCCGTACACTTCACACGACACAAAAATCGCACGATACACGAACACTTGATCCAAACCGTCACCAACGGGTCGTTAGGTCAAACACGATCGACACGGTCAAACATGGTCAACTCGACCCACATAACCACTTAGTGTTGTTGAACACTAACACGGTCCGGTGAGACCCACACTTGTGAACACAAACTCATAGTACCTATGTGATATAGGTGACTACTAGCCGGCGAGCTACACTTACTCTCTTTGAGCTAACGCATATCTAAACTCAGGTGAGTTTACGGCCCCACTTTTACTCTTTAACTGCTTTTGTTAAACTATTGGGGTGAGAATACAATGCAACTGTTTTAGATGTATGATTGGTATGTTGTGAAAACTATTTTCGAGTGTAACTATTATCGCATAAAGTCCTCACTTATCCTTACCGTTAGTTGTGTATTCGAACGAGTCGTAATTACGTAGTACTACTGGGTTTGACTAACCCCACTCGGCACCAATGTTGACTGAAGGTCATAACGAGTGTAATTTCGATGTGAATTGCGAGTTCAGCGATGACTCGCGGAGGCAAACGGGAACAGTCTAGTTTCGGTAAGATGAACTGACACACTCCACGGATCGTAGTATCCAACTAAACTTAACATACCCAGTATATGTCTGTTTATTATTTCTGTCTGTCTAAACCTGTGAACTCACCAACTTTATAGTTGACACTTTTTCGCATGTATTCTCAGGTAACTAATGGAGCACACGCTAGGACGCTCACAAGGACACACTAAGGAGTCAAGCTTACATATAGACTCTTGTCCTAGGCTTGCGTGCATGTGTTCTGTTTTGAAAAACAATTTAAACATTTGTAGTGTCTGTTGCAAACAATTACTTTCCGCTGCAAACTTATGTATTCTTGATGTTTAGTATTTCCGCTGCATATCAATGAAAACTTGTTTGGTTTTGCAAACTGTGCGAATGTGTAACTCATATAGAGTCGTTCTATATGACCAAGAGCTATGATCCTGGCCACGTCACACCCACGTGGACTGACACCACGAGTGGGAATTTGGGGGTGTGACAGACTGGTATCAGAGCCTTGGTTATAGGGAACTAGGTTTGCATATAGTAAACTTAGACTATAGCCACTGCTCTACATTAGACACTACACTAGAATTTGCACACTGATGATAATTCTCTTATTGAAATTATTATGTACTAACGTGAAAACTTACAGGATGGCTGACAACAACGGGAACGCTAACAGGAACCCGGGCAAACGCCCAGCCATTGACGATTTGACCGAGGATAGTCGACGTAGGATCGACAGCATAGTAGCTCAGGTGGATGCAGAGATGGAGAGGAGGACCCAGATGTTATCACGGGAGCGCTACTGTGGATGGTTGCCCAGCCTCTTACTACAGTGGATCGTGGCTGAGCGGGTGCCTACCCCGCGATACAGAGGTGATACCTCTGAGGGTCCACGACTACCGGCACTTGGGATGCCGATGGAGAGAGCCTTTGCGGCTCATGTTGCTGTAACCCGGCGGGAGCTTCGGAGAAACGCCGAGCTGTCCGACGAGGTTCGTGTTCTTCACGAGAAGAACGATCGCCTGGAAAGGCGAAGCGACCGACTGGAGGAGCAGAACGATCGCTTGGAGGAACAGGTGGAGACATTACGTCTCCAGATGCATGTATATAGTAATTTGGTAGGTAATAGCGGTTTTGGAAGTTGTATAACTACCCATATAACCGTCAACTAAACAAGTATAAATAGGTGTGATTGTATCCATTTTAATCACCGAATATATGCATGTTTATGTTATGAATATGTGTGTGTATTCATTTCAAAACACTGCACGTGAATTGCTTTCAACATGGTATCAGAGCAATTCGGTATGGGATCTGTGATGGAAAAACAATTGAATGAAGAAGCCTTCTTTGAAGGAAAAATTCTGGGTGAAACCACAAGGATGAAGAACGATTACAATGATACCGTAGACAACACAAAAAGGAATCTGGCGCTGGAATTTGATCGGGGAGATCGGGAAGAACCATGCAATGATGATCGGGGTGATCGGGATGATCGGGTTGATCGAGAGGATTTGAGCGTGGAAAGTTTATTTATATTAGTGAAGGATTTTAACATTGGTACAGAGGAAACAACCGATTGAAACAAAGAAGAAACGAGCGGCGTCTAAGTTCAGGAAGTTGTTGATGCGAAGGAAGAACAAGAATCCATTTGATAAGCATACTTGTCTCTATTGCAATCGACCCGGTAATTTTCGTGAAATTTGTAAATGTAGAATCTTAAATTCAGAATTCGTCGTATCGGGGATGGAAGAATTGGGTCGGAAACACACTTGGTTTGTGGGTCTTGAGAGAAGAACCCATTGTTGTGCAAATAAGAACTTATTTGAGAATTTGAAATCTTATGGAATCGAAATCAAGGCTGGTAAAAATAAAGGTTACATACGTGGGAAAGGAGATAATAATTTACCATGTAATGGAACAACAATTAAGATCAAAGATGTGTTCTATACCCCAAAACTTAATCGGAATGTATTAAGTTTAAATATATTAACGAGGCAAGGGTTTGAAATTTCGTTTAAAGGGACTGTATGTTATGTCACAAAACCTTGTTATGAGATATTGATTAAAGAAAAGAAAGTAACCGAGGACCCAAAAGCTTTCAAGGAATACGTAAATGAAGAAAAGCACTCTAAAACTCAATGGAAGGATGTAAATGAACTTTGTAAAGAAGAGAACTTGTAGAAATATTTTGAAGAAATAGAACAACAGGAAAGGAAAATTGATAAAGGAAAAGAACCAATTGAAGGTATGGAATCAAAAGAAGTTGAAACCATAGAAGATATGGTTATGTTCTTGGATTTATTGGCTGCACTTAACACAACCATAAGAAAGGAAGAAATGGTGAGAAACAATTTCAACAACATGATAAAATGGTTCCACAAAAGGGTGATCAAGAAAGTGGGAGGCTTTGAACCGATGTTGGATGGAAAGAGGATTGATTTATATACTCTCTATATGACTGTTCAGATTAATGGAGGAAAAGAAAGTCTAAATTATGTTGAGTTTTGGCCATAACTAGCCATTGTTATGGGAGTAGAATCAAACAAAGCTTTTGGATTACTATTAATTTACAATGAATATCTTGATATTGTTGAGTGGTATTACAACAATATTAAAAGAAGACAAGAGGAAAGTTCAATATACTCGATGGAGGAAGGACAAAGTAGCATGATTGAAGCAAAACTTGGCATCTGCAGCAAGAGAGTCAAAGATGAAGAATCAAGGAAGCTACCCTTCAAGAAAAGAAGAGTTTCAGCGGTAAGGAGCTGGCCACCGGGTTGCGGACCAGCCACCATGAAGAAGTAAAGGTTGAAGCGGATCGGAATCAAGCTTAGGGGAGGCATTGTTGGAGTTTAAGCTTGATCAAGTTATGCTAATCATCTGCAGGGGCAGATTCGTAATTTAGTAATTATATGTATCTAGTGTGTTAAACGGGTCAGATGCATGTATATAGTAATTTGGTAGTTAATAGCGGTTATGGCAGTTGTATAACTACCCATATAACCGTCAACTAAACAAGTATAAATAGGTGTGATTGTATCCATTTTAATCACCGAATATATGCATGTTTATGTTATGAATATGTGTGCGTATCTATTTCCAATATAAACAGAAGCACTCCATTAATTCATTTCAAAACACTGCACTTGAATTGCTTTCAACACTGCATTATATATTTTTCTAATATTTTCAATTTAGATTAAATCTTGTTTGTCCGTTTTATGTTTTCTTATAAATTAGACTATGTTTCTTCCTTTGTCTCATTTCAATTGTTTTATAATTTACATTCATGACTAGGGATTGAAATTTGAAGTTCTGAACTAAAACTGTAAAGTTAACAGAAAATACAATAAGGATTATTTTTTTCCAATTGATATTGTTGATACACTATTTTCATCTTGATTTTGTAAGTTAGCTGTATGCTATGGTTTATTATAATCTCCATTGAGTTTACAAATTGCATTTTGTATAAGTATATAAAAAAGGGTTGAATAAAGAATAAAAGAAGGAGCAAAGAATAAGCAATAATATATAATTACACTTGTAAGCAATTGAAATCAAATACAAAAACTAACTAATCCTATAGCCATACAATAAACACATACTTTGGCATTACAGTCAAGTAAAACTGTAATGGGAAACCGATTAACTCATGTGATATATAAACAATAAATAAAAAATAAGATACAAATCTATACTATATAAAAACTTTAACTGAGGTTAGAATAGGCATATAAAATACAAAGATTTATGCTAATCTCAACAAATATATGTAGACCTAACAATTTTATTTAAATGTTGCGAACAAAAATCTAAACTTAAGCATATTTATTTAAAACTCCAGAAACTATTATACAAATGAATTTCAATTACGAGAAAACTTTAACAAGTTAAACTTTTAAATGTATTATTGTACCAACTTAGATAATCTACAATTATTAAAAAAGTATTTTAGCACAAACAAGCATCGTCTAACTGAAAAAGGTTATAGATTCTTTCAAAACAACACAACTGTAACAAAAAAAATGTAGAGCAAGATAAAAGACCAAAAATCCAAGAACATCACATCTATTATCTAAAAAGCCCACGAAATTCGTGAAAGTAAATAAGAGTGACTACCATATCGTACAGCAAGGAGTTGTAAATCGACATCATAACCATGAATCATAATATGACTAGGCTACGATCAGATTCTTCATCGTCTGATCTTAATAAGAATTGTGGAGAAAAAACATAATAAGGGTTTTAAGCGGCTGGATAGCGACAGAGGGGGCGAAAATATCTGGTTAGGGTTTGTGATTAACCACAAACGCTTAATTTTTAGTCACCCAGTTATTCGGGTCACATTATCTGACTTCCATACTCACGGATCCCCAACAAAAAAGGGTCTATCATTTGCCCAATTGAATGGTGAACAAATAATGATAAATTATAAAACTAAAAAGTATTGATATGAAAAACTAAATTTAAACAAATAAAATTTTGATAGAATAATACCAAAAGGCAGAATTATACATATATAATACACATGATTTTAACCTATAAAATCATTTCAAGTAAATTATATTTATTATTGTTGATTCCCTCCTCGGACCCCATCCCACCCCCAATAACCTCAAATTAGTGTTAACGAAAACATGCCTACTTTCTAACCGATCGAATTACTCACTTCTTAGCTTATTGTTGTTTTGGGTACAATTAATTATATATATGAAAATGTGGTGCATTATATAAATGAAACAAATGGTTCTCTACAATACATGAAGCTTAAGTGACAATTTTATTTTACCCGAGTTCTTACGTTGTTATTTTAAGTTGTCTAACAATTAATTCTGAACATTGTTTTTGATTTTTTTAAATAGTTCATCAGTTGGTTACTTGGTTAATTATTTAAACAACTTTGTACTTTATTGTTAAATAAACGGTTTTTTGTTTAATATGTGATTTAGTAAAATGATATCATTATGATATTAACATACCCGGCCACCAGACGAGTATGCAGCTAGTTAATATTGTTAACAATCAATTGGTTATTGTAACCCAATATTTTTTCGATTTTTAAGTTCGATAATTACTAACCTATGAGCAGGGAAAGTGGTATTCGAGAATAGTAAGAAAGAAAAGGAACAAGGGAAACTCCAACGTTTGATTTGTAACATGTTAAACTCTGATTCTCTTAAACTCTATTTATACAAAAATAGTTTCATATTTTAAACTTTCATGATATTTTATTACTGGAGACTGGAAAGTAGAAAGTGTGAATGCATTTGAAAACAACAAACCATGACACCAAAAGCCCAATAATAAAGGTCTAGAATCGGCCCATAAACTAGATAAAATAGGCCATGAGCCATCCCTATTTGAGTTATAGCTTATAAGTTAAGAAATTACATTTATGGCCAGTGAAATTAATCTTTGATGATTTCATTGGATTGGCCAAAATAGATTTTCTAAAATAAGTGTAAGGGCTTAATAATGTTACTATACCATTCTTTCCATTTTTTTTATATTATGTTTAAAAATTATCTTTCTTATTTGTTGCTAAAATTATAAAACCAATTATAAATATAAAAGAGTCATTGTTATCACTCGAGTGAATTGTATGCTACCATTTTTATTAACATGCATATGGCTTAAGATATTAAGCATTGTGTGTGATATTATCTGGCTCAATTATCTCACAGCTATGTCACACCATCTTACTTACTTTGTTGTCATACAAATGACAATTAAGTAGGTACATGTTTGATTTTTTGTATGATCAAACACACTCATGTACTTGTACTATACACATATCTTATGACTACTATTTAGCATAAGGTTTACTTAACAACTCATTTAAATCTTTAACCCTTGCAAGGGGGGAAAAAAATCTCTATCTATCTTTTGATAGAGAGGTGAACTTAAATATACACGAATATGAAGAACCATATTTGTTAACTTGATCAATTATAAAGATAACTAAGAACGTGTCAAAAGATCATATCACTCATCACACAAAATCATTTGTAATTTTTTGTTAACAAATTTTTAATAAATTAAACTTAAGTGAGCCGGGAAACATATTTTCCCGCCAACAAACCCTACAACTTCCTACATTTTGGCATGAATTTGGGATGAGATCCAACCACCAGATCAACGGTGGTATTCTTCAATGGTGACCAAACAGAGGCTGATTTTTCCGGCGACTCTCTTACTAGCCATCTCCTCTTTTGCCGCCGCCCTCCCACCTAAGACCATCACCAATGCCGCCGACACTCCCTCCAACTCCGGCTACGTCGCCATGTCGTTAACACTAAATCTCGTCTCCGGTTCCTTTCTCTCTCAGACCACCTCCGCTACCATCTTTACCCCGCCGGACTCCATCTTCGCCAACTTCGGTCAACCTCCTTTCTCTCTCTCCTCCGACTCCACATTTCCCCTTGCTTTTCTCGTTATCCAGTCTCTGTTCCCTTCTTCCCGCACCAAAATCTCCACCATGTCCTCCGACGACCACCTCACAATCACATCGCCTTCATTATCCGATCAGGTTTCGATAAACAACGTAGAATTGTTGGGCCGCCGGTTTTTCACGACCGATTGTTGATAATATTTGCTATTGAAAACTTCTTCGATTCTGATTTCCTGTATTAGAATGCAATGGTTCAACTTGTATTTTCATTCCTGTACACCCTCTATAAATACAAAAACAATGACAACAATGACGGAGATAATTACTCCTAAGTATGGAAACTATTGACACAATAATTACACATAATTACTCAATAATTGTTCCTAGAATTATGTTGTTTCCTTATACCCCCCGTCAATGCAAGTTGGTGGAGGTCCAAGACGAAGCATTGTTCGAAATCTTTCAAATAACGGTTTTGGTAAACTCTTGGTGAATATGTCGGCTACTTGTTTGTCTGTGGAGATGAATTTAGTGTGAAGCTTTCCAGCGATTACCAACTCCCGGACAAAATGATAGTCGATGTCAATGTGTTTTGTTCGTTTGTGTGAGATAGGATTTTGACTTAAGAACAAAGCACTCTTGTTGTCACATAAGAGTGTTGGGCGACCCGGTGGAAGAGCATGAAGTTCCCGAAGGAGATTTGTTAACCAAATAATTTCAGCTGTCGTATTTGCCATTGCTCTATATTCAGATTCACAGCTGGATCGTGACACCGTTGGTTGCTTTTTGGCGCTCCAAGAGACCAAGTTTCCTCCTAAGTAAATGCAATAGCCGTATGTGGATCTTCTTGTGTCGATGCATCGAGCCCAATCAGCATCTGAAAAACCTAATAAAGTAGTGTTAGGTGGACGATCAAAGTTTAAACCATATGCTAAAGTGCCCTTAACATATCGAAGAATCCTTTTAACTAGCTGGAAATGAGTGGTGGTGGGAGTTTGAAGAAATTGGCTAGCTTGATTTACGGCATAAGAGAGATCCGGACGGGTGATTGTGAGATATTGAAGGGCACCTACAAGGGAGCGATAAAGAGTTGGGTCATGAAATGGTTTGCCTTCGGAGGTGAAAATGTCTTTGGATGTTAAAGGAGTGGCAACGGGTTTGGAGTCAAGTAAACCGGCTCGGGTGAGAATGTCATGAGCATATTCGGATTGATTTAGAAAAAGACCCGATTTTGTGTGATGAACTTCGAGACCGAGAAAGAAATTTAGAGAGCCAAGATCCTTTATTTTGAATTCTTTGTTTAGGCAGGATGTGAAATTTTTGATGAAATTTTTATTATTCCCAGTGATAATGATATCGTCAACATAAACAAGAAGATAAATTAAGAGACCTTGTTGATTGTAAATGAACAAAGATGTATCGGCTCGACTGTTTTGAAAGCCACGATTAAGAAGGAAGGAGCTTAATCGTTGGAACCAAGCACGGGGTGCTTGCTTTAAACCATATAGAGCACGGTTTAGTTTACACACGTGGTTGGGTCGGTGAGAATCTTCAAAACCCGGAGGTTGTTCCATGAAAATGATTTCAGTGAGGTGACCATTTAGGAATGCATTATTGACGTCTAATTGACGAAGGGTCCATTTGTTGATGGTGGCGAGTCTAAGAACCACCCGGATTGTGGAAGATTTGACAACGGGACTAAAGGTGTGAGAGAAATCGAGCCCCGGTATTTGCGTGAATCCTTGAGCTACAAGTCGTGCTTTGTAGCGATCAATAGATCCGTTGAATTTATATTTGATTCTATAAATCCATTTGGAGCCAATGATGTTTGTGTTAGTGGGGCGAGGAACAAGAGTCCACGTTTGATTTGTATGAAGGGCGTTGAGTTCTTCATGCATTGCTTGAATCCATTGAGGATTTTTTAGAGAAGTTTTGATGCCTTTTGGGATATCAGAAGAAAATAAAGAGTGATGTAGAGGATGAGTGGTGAGTTGAGCAAGGTGTGGAAAATGTTTTGGTTTAAAAATCCCATTCTTTGCTCGAGTGGTCATGGGATGGGAGTTAATGGTTTGGTTAGTTATGGAGGGTGTAGTTGTTGAGTTTTGAATAGGTTGTTGATGGGCTTGGTTTGTAGGAGGTGGAATGAGAAAATCTGTTGTAGAGGATGGGTTTGGGACGAGTGAGGAAGTGGGTGGGAATTGGGCTGTAGATGAGCCGGATGGATCAGACGGTATGTGGGCCAAAGGGGGGTTAGTAGTTTGTGGTGTGGAAGGAGAGGAGGTGGACGGATTGGAAGTTGGTGATGTAGGTGGGCTTTGGAATGGGCTGTTAATATTTATGGGTAATGGTTGGGGTGATGGATTTAGAGGAACGTCACAGAAAGGAAGACATAAAGTAGGGTGGTTGGATGATGTTGTGTTGGTTGGTGAGTGAGTTTTATTAGTGGTAGGAGTGGGTATTTGGTCCTCAAAATTGGTGATTGGTAAATCAGGAGTATTAGTAGATGTGGAGTTTTTGTGAAAAGGTAGAACGTCTTCATCAAATTGCGCATGACGAGTTGTGTAGACACGACCCGATGATGGTTCAAGACATCGAAAACCTTTATACTTAGGACTATAACCAATGAATATGCAAGGAGCACTTCGTGGTTGAAGTTTATTTTTTGTATAGTCTCTAAGATAGGGGAAAACTCGACAACCAAAAATGCGGATGTTTGAGTAAGTGGGTGGTTGTTTGAATAAAACTTCAAACGGGGATTTGTTGTCTAGAAGTTTTGTGGGTAGGCGGTTGATAATATAGGTAGCGGAAGCGAAAGCATCAAACCAAAGAGTGGGTGGGGCATTGGCAGTGAACATCATGGCAAGACCGGTTTCGGTGATGTGTCGGTGCTTCCGTTCGGCTCTACCATTTTGTTCGGGTGTGTATAAAAAGCGGCTTGAGGGGTTTGAGAACCATGTAATTGTTGCAGAAACATTTCTTGATTTTCAGCGTTAGCCAAGAGATCACGAAATGTCGGGGCTGGATGAATGGTTCGTTGAGAGGTTGAAAAATTTTCAAAGGAAGGGCCGAGTCCACAAAGGAACCAATGACGTTTGTCTTCGCCATTTATGGGATGCCCAATAGCCGTAAGTTGATCGGCTAAGGCTTTAAATTTTCGTCCAAATTCTGCAACCGAAGACGTCCCTTTTTGAAGGGTTCGAAGGGAGTCTTTGAGGTTGTGGATTCGTTCAATAGAGGAGTGGCTATAGGCATCGGCTAAGGCTTTCCAAACGGCTTTGGCCGTGGTATGACCTATAGTTTCGGCCATGGCTTCTTCGGTTAGAGAAGAGTTAATGAGAAGAAGAACTTTTTGATCAGCAAGTTGCCAAGCAATGAAGTCAGGGTTCGGAACAGTTTTGTTATCAGAGATTGTGGTTTCGGGTGGAGGAGAGTTGTCGCCGGTAACATGGTCGGAGAGTTTGAGATATGAAAGGATCTTTGAATGTTTTTAGGCTGATACCATATTAGAATGCAATGGTTCAACTTGTATTTTCATTCCTGTACACCCTCTATAAATACAAAAACAATAACAACAATGACGGAGATAATTACTCCTAAGTGTGGAAACTATTGACACAATAATTACACATAATTACTCAATAATTGTTCCTAGAATTATGTTGTTTCCTTATGTGTAATTATTGTGTCAATAATTACACATAAGTACTCAATAATTGTTCCTAGAATTATGTTGTTTCCTTATATCCTGATTCTCCCGCACAAATTGATAGTTTCGATGGCTGCGAGAGATTGAACCGCGGTGATGATCAAAATATCTCGTTCCATGATGCTAGTAACGTGTTGATATCCAGAGGATACTCTGTTATGGCTTCGTTTCTTAATCTGCAATTGCTAAGGTTTCTGAATCAATCTGGTTTGAGTTTAACGCTTTTTGCTCCGGTTGATGAAATGATTGTTGATTATTCCCGCCAAATTCCTGATTATCTGTCTTTGTTTCTGCGGCATGTCTTGCCTTGTAAGATTTCGTGGAAAGATCTGGCTAACCTCGAGAACAGATTGGACGTGAACACGTATTTGAGTGGATTTAGGATCGGTGTTACCAGATCTGGTGGTACATTGACGGTGAATGGAATTCTGATTGCGCTTCCAGATATGTATTACAGTGATTGGCTAGTGATTCATGGTATTCCTGAGACTCTATCTCTACCGGAACCATCGGAAGACTATGATGATTCCGATGGAGATTCTTCTGAGACTGTTCATTCCGGCAATGTTGTCATGGAGGTGACTGTTCCCGTTGATTCAACTTGCACTGTATTTTATCCGACAGATATCCAGCAAGCGATCTGTATCTAAGCCTCACGGTTAGATTTCCATCTTATCTGCAATTTTTTTTCCTGGAATGGAATTTAGTGGAATAAATTGATTTAGATAAGATTCACATATTCATATAATCAAAATTCAAAATGAAGATAGAAATGCAATGGTTTGAAGAACATACTTATGCATCTTTATATATTTGCATTGATGTGTTGGTTGTTCACTGTCTGATTGTTTGGAATTTCAAACGGATCGTAAAGATCCTACCTGCAACTTTATAACTTGATTGCTAGTGTTTCTAGCTAGAATTTTTTGGTGTTTGTTATTCCTAATCCTAGCAACATCTTAAGAACTCAGAAGTTCTTAATCTCTTAGAACTACTTGACAGAGATCTTTCATATGCATTAATCTACTATATGACCCCCAATCCTATTATGATTATTAGTATTACCTTTGGATTTCAATAGGTTGAAGGGCCAGCATGATTGCTTCTCTAGGTCATTCAACAATCTGTTTATTGCATTAGATAGAGGTGTTAATCATGCTGAGTTTTGTGTTGGTGAGTTGAAATTGATGAACTTAATCTTGCCAAATATATCATCCTAAGTTTCGAATACTTTAAATCGTAATATAAGACCCCCAATCCTGTTATGATTATTATTAAAAATGTGAAGATCTTATTTTTATTTTATTTATTTTGAAATATGAAGAAAAGCATAATATCTTTGCAATAAAATTACAAGTTATTTATATTTAGAGTTAAAGTTAAGTAGCTACATGAAAGTAACTATTAAACCAATAAAAGTACAACTTAACAATAAAATCACAAATCACATTTTGGATAAATCTGTATTGCACAAGATTTTAAAAGTTTATAAAAACATGAGGGGAAATTATAGTCAGAGATTTTTTTTCTTTCAAAATTCGACATGACATGGAGTGAAAATGTAATTTTCATGCTAATAAAACCTATCCAAAATTTAATTTTTGTAGATAATTATATGTGATTTTAACAACCTTTCATGTTCATATTAACATAATTCTTCAAACTCATGTTAAATTATCAGTCAATAAACATAAAAATCATGGTTCAACTAATACTAATAAGTCATTCTACCCATTTACAAAATATCACCTCAAAATATTTTTTTCATTTTGATGTGTTTGTGTGAATTGTGCATCATTCCCCGTCACGAATGAGGCTTATTGATTAGTTCAAAACATATTGGATAGATTCATCCTTCTCTTGAATGATAACCATTCATTACCAACAAATGTATGTCAATATGTAGATTATTCCATCTTCAAGATCATCAATTACCTTCACACGTATGTGAATTGTACACTACTTACTCTCACAAGTGAGGGCTTTTGATCATTTTCACATATAAGTGGATTGTATCATCCTTATAATAAATGAGGATTATACATTACTTCATGCTATCATTTGACTTCATGCCAAATCATTTATATGCATACATGCATACATCACAAAATCCTCTACCACGTTTGTGATCTATGTACTTTCACATTAACATTCCTCTTACACAACAAAGGCCATCATAACACATCACAAGTATGAATTTAAGACCTTAATATCATAATTAAGCAATATTAAGGCATTGTTTAGGATTTCATCTAAATATGACTTATTGACTTATTGACTTTTTTAAAAAGACAATAAGTTAATAAGTTGTTTGTCAAACTTAAAAGGACTTTTGAAAATGACTTTTTGTTAAAGGGTAATAAGTTGTTTTTTAAAAGCTAAAAATTCTAGCTTTTCAAAATGGACTTATAACTTATTGACATAAAATTACAAATTTACCCCACTCTTTACCCTTTACCCAATAACCTTAAATGATGTCAATAAAAAATGTCTTTTTTGGTCATTTTAAAAATTCATTTTGGAAAAACCAATACAAACACATTTTTAAAAACTCCATTTCAAAAAGTCATAAGTTAATAAACACTTTTAACAAAAAGTCATTTTAAGGTTAAATAAGCAATCCCAAACATGACCTAAATATGTATGGTATCAAATATGGGACACTTACTCTCCTTTTTCTTGGGTCTATGGACTCTCCTCTTAATTCCTTCTAGGATTTATGTATTTCATTTTTAATTTCATTTCCTAGACTAATAATATGGCACGCACTATCTATCATCCCCACTATTCACCAATCAACACCTTACATACAAAGGCTCACATTTTTTTTATATTTTATTGACCCAAATGCTTATTTTGATCCGTTTTTGAAAATACTTGTTGGCCTATTTGCAAAAGACACTTTTAACACACCTAATTAGATACACACAATCAACTAATACCAATCATCCATGTATATTCAAACATTCTACTAAATCTAGTTTATAAAACTTCATTTTTTAGAGCTACACTTTATGTACAACAATTATTCATGACCCGTTTCAACCTTTAATGGTTTAAACTAATTCACTATGCTTGAAGATAAAACATAAACTCAGAGTTTTCTAATTATATAAATTGCACCATAACAGAGTGTACGGTTCATTTTATAACATTTGTCGAAAACATGTCTCAAGCTTTAATTTCACCAAACATATTTGTTGATTTTGTTGTGTTCTATTGAAAATAGCCTTTTAATCATTTTACAATTTTATTTAGCTTTTCATGTTTAAAAAATAATTGTTGTGTTCAAAATGCTATCCAATCATATATGAATATTTTACCTAGATTTTTTTGCGATTTTATAGAACATGTATAATAACCAAATAGATTCATAAATTTACGAAAAACTTAGTAATATAAAATAAGCTCAAACGAAGATCTTGTTGATTTTACATGATTTTTTAAAGACTAGACGATAACAAGATTTATTATCAAATAGTATTGATTATATTTACAAATTCAAACCAGGACTCTGTTATACTCCATTTTCAATGTTTATAATCCAATTAAAATATTCTAAACATGATAGACTTTATTTTATTTATTTATTTATTTATTGAACAGCAAAGAGATTTTTATTAACCCTAAAACATGCCTAGCAAGTTGCTAGCCAAATTACAATCAACAATCACTAGGGAAATAAGTAAAAATTACATCTTTATCACAAACTAAAGGTCTTTCATTCATCCCAACTCCAACCCCCTTTATTGACCCTATTGTTTATCCACAAAAAGCTTAATCTTTTAACCTCTTCAACCAAACTACATAGAGAAGGAGAAACTTTGTTAAAAACCATATGATTTCTTGACCTCCACAGACACCAACACCCGGTCAAAATGATCGCATGAATGACCTCTTGCATAAATTCACCAACTGGAAGAGACTTATAAATAGAAAAGAGATCCCTTACATCAAAAGCAAAAATGGAGAGGATTTTACGCCATTGTGAAACAATTAGCCAGATTTTTGATGAAACCTCACAACTAATTAAGAGATGAGTAGCGGTTTCCTCTTCATACCCAGAAAGAGGACAATACCTGTTAGGGATCAAAATTTGTCTTCACACCAGGCCATCCCTTCCCCATTTCTGCCTTCCACACAAAAGCATTTACTTTAATCGGAACCCATTTGCTCCAATAAAATACGTAACCAGGCACGACTGCATTTGCCTAATTGATCCTTGATTTAAGAGAGCCAACCGAGAAAAGTCCCTTTTTTGACCCTAACCATTTGTCATCACAGTATCCAAGTTTTATTTGCTTCATTAGAGATGAGCACACCCGAAGCTCATTCATCTCTTGTTGGGTATTAGGAGCCCTTTTCCAACTCCAATTGAACATTAAGTCCCCATCTTCTTGTTGTAATCGCTCCTTTCCTTACAAGTTTTTTGTGCTTCCAAGTTTAATAAGGTTGGAAACTTGAAGCAGAAAGAAAGTTCCCCACACCATAAATCAGTCCAAAAGGCTAAGTTTGAGCCATTTCCAATAATTCCTTTAAATAGGATCCTCAGGTTAACGTCTCTTTTATACAAGTCTATATCAATCCTTGCTATATTCTTCCATACGCCTGCCATATTTGTTTTTAATGGCACAATCCCCCCAAAGGTAAAACACAATGAATTCCACCAAGTACCCGGACCCACAGACTAGACAGTTCCAACTTAAACCTCCACCACCATTTTGATAACAGACTTAAATTAATATCCCTTAGTGACCCAAGTTCAAGACCACCCAAACATTTCAGGGTCGTAGCTTTCTCCCATCCCACCCAATGAATCTTTGTTGTTTCCCCATTTCCTCCCCATAAGAAAGACCTCCTTATTTTTTTCTAAGACATCAATCACCTTGATTGGAGCTTTATACAATGAGAAATAATATGATGGCAGGCTATTTAGGACTGATTTAATTAGAGTGATCCTACACTCAAAAGATAGGTTTTTAGCTCCCCATTACAATAGCTTGTACTTATCTTATATAATCAATGTGAGCATTTAAACCAGATACCATTAACAACACACATGGTGTACTTGATAATTATAACACCATATTGATTTAATATCTTACAGATTACATAGTATAAATGTGTGAGGCTATATTTAAACGAAAAATCTCATGTCAAGTCAAGTTTTCTACTAAATCATTTTAAGGAACATTTTGTGTGCGCTCAAATTTTATTCATACAATCAAAACAATAGAGTACTTCTAATTTACCTTCCTATAAGCGATTTTGTACAATGCATACTAAAAATTATCATATTACAATTAACATTAAACTTCTAATTATTCACACTTATGATATCATCATTAACATAAAAACTTACAAGTAATTATTAAAAAAATCTATACTTCACATCAATAAGTTGAAGATCATCTAAAATCGATCTAGGGTACGTGTAAAAATCAGATATTTCGCTTCACTTGGTATAAAGTGAGGATGAATCCATCACCGTCGCTTGTTCTACACCTAGCTTCAATTTCATTAGAATCAACCTCATCCCACCAACTTCTCGTCGTTTTCTCCATAGAACCCACGCATGCACACATTTGAAGTTTCCAGAATCATGGTACGAGTTTGATTCACCCAATTTTGACTAAGGATTACGATTAATTGACCATTTTTAACGCAAGATTCACGTCTTGACCACTTTAGCCGCTCATGTAGTGGTAAGATGGAGCTAGCCAAAGGGTTGAGGCTGAATGTAATGATAGGTATGGGGAAAGTGATAAGAGACCTATGTCCTGAGTTCGATTCTTGATCTCATCTGGTTTTACCGGCCATCCACCGTCTTACTTTTGGACGGGTGCTTGGGTCGGGTTTTCTCTGGAAATTGGTGGCTGCAGCGGCCGGGCTTCAGATGAATGATGGGGGGGCCAAATCTTACGTGAATTAAATTTTTTATTTCCAATTAATCGGTATGTTTCGGTTAGTCGGGTTAAATGTATGGGTCAGTAATTCGGGTCAAGTCGGGTTAAACAATTAATACAAGCATCTAATAATCAGAGGGGATTTTTTGGTAAAATGGTGTAGTATATGAATTGTAAATGGGAAATGGGTTAGTCAAGGAAGCTATTTGGTTTATGGGTGTTCTGCTGACTAGCGAATTTGAATTTGGTTTCTAGAGTCCGCTACTCCCAATAACGGATCCCCTATTGTCACCAACGGATCCCATTTTTTTTTAATGTTTGTATCAAATGCAGAGGCTTTCCTCTGATAAACCCCATTCAAAATTGTTAAAAAAAATGGGATCTGCTGGTGGCAATAGGGGATCCGTTATTGAGAGCAGCAGACTCTAGAAACCAAATTCAAATCCGCTAGTGGTACCAGAGGAACATCCATAAACCAAACAACGTCCTTGACCAACCCATTTCCCATTTACATTTCAAATACTACACCATTTTACCAAAAAAATTCTAATCAGGGATGACCCTAAAAATTGGAGTGTTCAGGACGAGCCGAGGAAAAAAGGCTCATACCGAACTCAAATATATAATAAAAACTTCATAAATGAAGACTAACGTTATATGAATAAATTATAAACATAACAAAATCACCTTGACAAAGACAAAGCACTAAATAAGAGCCGATATCCCTTGAAATTCAACAACTGAACTAATCAATACACATAAATTGATCAATCCAAATTCCTAAATCCTAAGGGCTAAAACAAAAACAGTAAATCACAGTGGATTCCGACGGTCGCTGGTGCCTGGTTAGAATTTCAAATGTGGGTGTCGGTGTGTGAATGGAAAGAGACGGAAAAATGGAAGAATTGGAGGAATGAAATAATTTGAAATTTTTAATACTGCCCTAAATTTTTTGAATGAAATTACGGTCGTAGTGGGGACACGGGTGTTTTCAAGTAAAAAAATTAAATAAAACAAAAATTTATAGAATGGGTTTAGAAAAATGGATTGGGTATAAAAAAATTAAGAATGGGCTTGTACAAATATAAATAAAAAGATGGGCCTAATTTAAATTAGTGTTTATTTAGCTTATTATTTTTCAACATATATATATGATTTTTGGTTTTTTTATCTGGTTATTTTAAAAATGCTGACATTATTGTAACCTCAGTTAATGAGTTTTTTTTCCCTCTTTTTTTAAAGGTTTTATATCAGAATAATTATAACTAGAAACGTGACCCGCGCTCTGCGGCGGGGTGACATGATTTAAACTAACACGATTTAAATTAACATAATATTGCAACGTTGGTGTGGGTAGCTCACAACGATCAGATCTCCATTTATGATTGAAAATTAGCACACACCGAAACTATTGTATGGATACACCTTCCCTCCATCACTTCAATCAAGCAAGTTATGCCTTCAACATGCACCGTTTCAAGTGTTGCCTCATGTGTCCATTTCTATATATAATACCGCAAACGTCATCGTGTCGACTTCGTCGAGTGGATCTATCCTACCGGTCCCAAACTTTACAAAGCTCTGGTCATCACCATCGCTAACTCACCAGACTCAATTTTCACTACCTTTGATTCATACCACAAAAAAAAAAAAAAAAAAAAGAAACAAAAAAACATTGTGCATTAGAAATCGGTAAAGAGTCTAGAGATTCATCAAAATCAATTGTTTATTGAAACCTAACATGCGTAGCGGATCTCGAAGAAGCTGTTAAAACCGGTGAGTGAGTTCAGAAATGAAAATAACCGGCCTCTTGGAGATACCGGTTGCCTCATCTTCTTTAGGTGACCATACAATTTCAGTACTTGTGATTTCATCCTCATTAACTCACTCGCCTTCACTTTGTTGTTTCGATCGCATATCTTCAAATTTAACCATGAAAGATGGAAAAGAAAACGACAAAAAAATGTATTCAAGCGCACGCATCCACACAACACAACATTAGTGTATTACCTCAAAATAAACATTATTTAACAAAAAAATATAAAAGAAAGTTGCTCCAGTGGTCACCGACCTTCAGTTTTAAGTTATATAGAATATATTTTAGTGACCTAAGTTTTTATTATTTAAGACT
This sequence comes from Mikania micrantha, assembly GCA_009363875.1. Lineage (NCBI taxonomy): Eukaryota > Viridiplantae > Streptophyta > Magnoliopsida > Asterales > Asteraceae > Mikania > Mikania micrantha. The sequence goes on along the minus strand of SZYD01000811.1, from coordinate 269,292 downwards.
GTGGCGTGTAATGTGTGTCGCAAATCTGTGTGTAAAATCAAGTTATTATTTTATTATTTTAAAAAAGTGGAGGGATAGTAGTAGCAAAGATTGGTTCTTTTTTAACTTTTGATTTTGATTGGTTCTCATAACGTTTTTCTCTTTTTTAAGGATTTTTAACTTTTAGTTTTTGTCTCCTTTTTTCAATATATATTAGCATTGTCTAATTAATTAGTATTTTACTTTTAAGTACCTATTTTGTTAACGTTTTCTGTAGCGTTGCTATATTTTATTGTTTCACGTTCAAGTCTCTTTAGTTAACGTTTTGTTTGTCTTTGTTGTTTTTTAGCATTTTATGTTTATATATTGGTTTTGTTAACATTTTTTTATATTGTTGACTTTTTTAATATTTTTTTAATCTTATACTTTTATGATTCTCATTTATTTTTCCATTACATGCAAGGCGACTCCATGAGACATTTTTTGAGGCATCCGTTAAGGGGTTTTATAAGTTTTATTCTAACAACTTTATTTTTGTTGTTATATATGCATCTGATTATATCTTCATTTAAAATTTTCGCCCAAGTTTTTAACCCCAACACAAAATGGTGTAAAATTTAAGTAGTAGCACGTGCCTCAAGATCAAAGTTATTACTTTTTTCTTAAAATAAGCTTTTGTGGTTCTTATTACTCAGTTTTACTACTTTTAATATTTAGATGCAACTTCATCTATTTTTCTTTATTTACATACTCATTGTCATCCATTTTTCAATATGAAATGTATTCATGCTTGTATTTTTTGATATAATTTCTTTCATTTTTTTGCCATAAAAAAAATCCCGACGTAACGTGCAAAGGAGTAACCTAATTGTTAATATAAAGGGATAATGATAGAATTTTTTTGTTATTTATGACTTATGAAAACATAGTAAGGAAAAAAAAGCATGAGCATGCAATGAAGTGGACTACAGAATGGAAATGCACCCACTTGTTAATTTGGTGAAGATTGATGAATAAGTTGGTTTGCTTTTTTGATTTAAGAAATACACTATCAACGCAAAACTCAAACTTAAAAGCTTTCTAGGTAGAGGTGGTATGGTTTTATGACTAGTCACTTTGTCATAAAATATCATAACTTTTGTGGACAACGTACACCCACATTCACATATCTCACTTATTTATATGTCTATATCATTTTATTTTTTAGGCAACCCGTAAGAAAACAATTAACAGTCTCGTCCTCATATTGACTAAAACAATTTTATAGCTAACTTTTAATTCGTAATTTTCAAGATATATTGTTTTTATAAGGAATAAGACGTCGATCTTTAACACATTTAATTGTGAGAGATGAAATTACAAATGTGAGTATGATAAAAAAATCATTTAATTGTAAAAGATGTAACTACTTGTACGGTCAATTCAACGAAATTAGAAGTCAACCTGGACATCTTCAATATATATATATAAATAAATTTACAAAAAACTGCAGTGTTAGCCATGAAAGAGAGTACGAGATGGATCAAACACAAAACTTGTAAAGTCACGTGTTCAAAAGAAGTCACCTTGTGGAACCGATTAGAAAATGAGATGATTAACGTACACAAACAAAATGGAGTATTTACCAAAATGGATACCTTAATTAAATGCAAGGGAATCTACAGATGACTTCAACATATATAAGACTATGAGTAAGTTATTTATTTTGAGATGACTTCAATGCAATTAATGTCCGTACATATACATTGATTGGTCATCAAAGGATAAACCAAGTCGTTATTTTCATTGTGTTGTTATGCTTTTTTGAAATTATATCAAAATATAACTATGATTACATTCATGCAACACTGGCATGAGTAGTGCCTGACTTCAAAGTTGTGTATCTAGTTTGGTCCAAATATTACTTTATTACTATTAGGGACGGCCCAATAGGTCAAACAACTCAAGTAAGAGCTTAGGATCCTAAAAAATATACTGTCATCATATTTTTAATTTTTTTTTTATATATAATGAAATTCAACAAATGACACATAAAAGCTTTCTAATATTCAAATGAAAAAGGCTTTTTAAAAAAATGAATATAAACATTTTATTAAAAAATTCCAGAAAATAAAAGTTAACCAAAATTGCTTATACACTTTAATATAAACAAAATTTCTTTTTTAACTCCACTATATATAAATTCTTAGTTTATTATTGTCGGTTTTAAACCCGAATAATATGAAGGTTTTTAACAAAACCATTAGTGAAGACCCCGACTTTTTATTCCATTGATGACATAAAAAATGATTGAGCCGGCTCTGATTTCTATTGGCGTGACTAAAGACCATGTTGTGCATGAAGCACCATTCATGTATTATCACACCCCTGATGAAAGTAAAAATCTAAGAATGAGACGAAATTTTATATCAAAAAGACGTGTTGTTTTAAGAAAATATTAATTATACACATTCAAAATACACAAGTCTAGAATGACATAAGGTTAATTTGATATAACTTGAAGATTTCCAATAGTAGCATTCTTAATTTATTTGTACTTCTAAGTTCTAACAAATGTCCCTAGCGATATCAATGATTAAACCTGAAAATAATGTTTGAAAATGCTAACTAAAAAGTTGGTTAGTTTGAAGGTTTATTGACTTAGGGGGTGTTTGTTTTTTTTAAAAAACCTCTTCTAACCTCTTCTAACCTCTTATGTCTGCACCACGCAGACGCGGGAAGAGGTTAGAGGTTCGCAGACCGTTTGTTTTCTCGCAGACATTTCATTCAAAAACGTCTGCGCGGCCTCTTCTTGGCGCAGACCTGGACCAAGCTCTTCTTGAGCTCTTCCAACCTCTTCTCACTTCATCAACCACCAACCCACGCAGCTCTTCATCGCCGGCCTCCTCCCAACCTGCCTCCTACACAGCCGGCCTCCCCCATCGCCGCACCTCCTCACCGTCGCGTCTCCCCACCTTTCCGGTCGTCCTTAATCGAACGACGTTCCCCCTTTTCCGGTCGTCGTTGCATAGGGTTTTGATTACGGTCCCGAAGGTGATGGCGAAGGAGGCAAAGCCAGACGGCGAAGGAGCCCGACGTTTCCCCTTGAATTTTGCTATTCGATCGATTGGATGTGGGTATGTTACCGCCGCACCTAGGCTCGCGACCACCGCCATGGGGACGGTGATTGTGGTTCGACGATGATGGTGACAACGGTTGTTCGACGATGGTGATGATGGTTGTGACAGTGTTGTTTGACGATGGTGATGATGGTGACGGTCGTGATGATGGTGACGGTCGTGGGTAGGGTTGGGGAAGAGATTGGGAAAAATTTGAAAATGAGAAGAGGTTTTGAAAATATTGAAAAACAAACACCCGCAAAAGCTCTTCTTGCAGAGGTTTGGTCCACCTCTTCTGCAAAAGAGGTCTGCAGATGTGGTCCGCAGACCGCAGATGTTTTGCCTCTGAAAAAACAAACACCACCTTAGTAAATAATGTGCATCTGAGATTACTTCCCAACACGATTATTACATGTGTGGATCGCTTTCCATTATTGCAATGTGAGATCACTTTTTGATTATTGACATCATGTAAGTGTGATCATTTCCCGATTATTGCAATCATGTAACGTGGGGATCACTTTCTGAATATTGCAATAATATAAGTGGGATAACTAGCTTCTCGATTATTTGGGATCACTTCCGATTATTGCAATCATGTAGGTGGGATCAATTCTTCATTATTGCAATCAAGTATAATGCATTAACACAAGTATGAAGAAAATCTACATAAACATAAATAGCTAGGTCTGTCTCAAAACACATGATTCATTTTAAACATGTTCCTCCTTCTGGTTTAAAGAATAAAAATAGTAAAAGGAACACGAAAACTCAAAGTGATTGATGTATTTGTCTTAGACATTTCAATATATGAGCCCTTATTAAAATGGTCTATATCGAGTTCCATGAACCAAGTCTACCATAATTAAGTATAAACCTATTTAATCAATGTACCATGTATATGGTAGTTGTTAAGGTTAATCGGTTGGATTTGTGAATTGGTGGATATTATCTTTGCTTAGGTTAATTTATAATTCAATCCAAGTTTTGACATGTCTAAAATGTTTAGGTATATTTAATGTCTTGCATTGAATTACGGCACTGATGCATTTTGACTAGTTAACAACCAAATAACTATTATTTTTTATTAAAAAAAAAATGAACACTCTGATGACGTATTTTCTGGAAGAATTCATTTTTATTCCAGCAGGGTTCTCTTGCATTCCATCGAGTTGTATTAAGTTGAAGTGTTGAACCATTGGTAATATGTTAACATGCTTGTGAGTATGTTTGAGAATCCTAACAACCAAATAACTATTATTAAAAAAAAACCAACTCTATATATGATGACGTATTTTATTTTTATTCGAGGATTAACTGGCATTCCATCAAGTTGTATTAAGTTGAATAATTGGTAACATATTAACATGCTTGTGATCGAGTATGTTTGAGAATCATTAAAATTTATTTTGATAAGTCTTTTAGTTAAACCCATTTGCTGTGAAGTGTCGATTTCAAGAATCTGGATTCGTAAACAAGTTTATAAACTTATTTTATAATGAATCATCTATGCATGATGATCTATTAAGGTTAATAAAAGAACTTTTCAAGAAAAACCTTCAAGTCGAAAGTTTCAGCTAGAGGTGGCAATTTTTACCCATGTTAAAGGAAATGGGTTGAATTGGGTAAACAATTGAACTATGATGGGTTGAAATGGCTAACATTATAATATTGAATGAGTTAGGATGGGTAACATTTAAACACAATGTGGGTCAAGACGGGTAACCAAAAAAGTATGTAAATGCAATGGATTCAAACATTTGAGAATGATTAATAACATATTTGATTACAAAATCACTAAAAATTATCCAAATAGACTACTTGTTTACTTATAACACATCTTAAATTAAACTTAATTGATGTTTTTTAAGAACAATCCATTTAGACCCGAACTAATTTTGCTTAAAACCCGTTTTGACCCGCACTCATCCTGACCCGAACCCGTTCTGACTCGTTACCCAACCCGCCCTTTTTGCCAGGCATAGTTTCAGCTTTAAAACTGATTTTAATTGCTTTAGAAACTTAAATTGTTAGGGGTTATGTTTAGGGCTGTAAACGAACATGAACGAGCCCTTGTTCGTGTTCGTTCATTTAACTTTTAACTTGTTCATGAACGGTTCACGAACGCTAACCGAACGAAAATTCTTGCTCGTGTTCGTTCATTAAGGAATTTAGCTTGTTCAAGAACGCTTACGAACACATATTATTTAAACAATAAAAATCAACATTATAAATCTCAAGCATTGGAGACAATCATTTATAAATATATAAATTAAAATATTATAGAATTAAACAGAAAATAACTTATATATTATAGTATTAAACTAAAAATTAAAATTATACAACATATTTAATGAATAAATATAATAAATGAACTTAACCGAATATAAACAAAATTAAACGAACATTTTACCGAACGTTTATGAACACAAATGAACGAACACGACCTCTGTTCATGTCCGTTCATTTAACTAAAGGAACATAATTTCTTGTTCGTGTTCGTTCATTTGTTAAACGAACGAACATAAACGAACTACCTGCCGAACGGTTCATAAACTGTTCGCTGAACGTTCGGTTCGTTTACATCCCTAATTATGTTCCATAATATAGAGATTTGAAGTAGAAAAATATAAGTGAACGAATCATTAAATTTGGAGTAATTTTGATACATCAAATGCATAAGAGAAACAAAGTGGAACGACGATTGTTTCCCTTGGCACAACCATGATCAGGTCGTATCTGAGAGATTATGTGTCCTGTGTGAATACTAAAATGGGCCCATATGTATGCGTGTGTGGTAATCAGTTTGTAACTAAATATGAAATGAGTTAATTTGTTTTTTGACCTAAATTTTAAATTCTATGACTTATTGTTCAAATGTTTAAGGAAAAAGTTTTTATTTTAACTTTTATAAAACTGGGTTAAATATATTTAAAAATTTGAATGTAAATTATACATGTTTGTTGTAAAATAGATGAATATATACAATATATAAAAAATTTTAAAAAATTAGGGCCCCTAAAAATATGAGACATGTGCGGTCGCACCTCCAGCACTTGCTCTAAGACATCACTGGTCATGATGTTGAGGCTATTTGAAGGTTCGAATCTCCTTGTAATTGAGCGAACCAGTTCGAATTTTAGCTAACTCATGAGGTCCATTCGTGAAAAAGAATGAGGTAATTTAGCATAAATATGAGGGGGGATTTGGTTGGATGAAGTGAGTAGTATGAACCCACCACTTTAGTTTATGTTTGTATACGTGTTTTTTTTTTTTTTTTTTTTTGGGGGGTTTAAAGAGAGAGCTGAGAGAGAATTTAGTTATTGGGTGATTTTTGGAGAGGGAGGAAATTGTTGTGTTGGTGTTTTGAGTGTGTTGAATCCTGGGCTAAGGCTCATTATGTAGACGATGGGGAGTATGGTCCTTGTTCTTGTAACCATCAATAGTCAAGGAGGATAGAAATGGAGTGCGCTAGTGATCAAATATGGCAAGAGTATGGTGGTATGGAAAAATAAGAACTTCATAACGTTTGGGGTGGGGTGGAGTGTCGTAGTATTCAAAGAATGGTATTGGTTTCGGTCTTGATTTGATTTTTTTTTTATTGGCTAAAACTTAAGGAGAAGGGAGGGTAAAAGGTCTCTGTTGTGAGTATTGCCAAAAATAGAGAGAAATACGTTGTACCGGTTTTTGTAGCACTTGTGACTGTGTTGTACATTTTTAGTGTAATTAAATGTTAAGGAATCTTAAAAAGTTAGAGGTGCGGAGTGCATGTGAGCCCTTGACAAAGTGAGGGTCAAGGAGGTCGCATCTCCTTACGGGGAATTTATAAAACAAATGTTAGTTTTGTTTGGTTAGTGTTTAACAAGAATTTTCATTCGATTTGTTTACAGTCATAATCATGATGCAATACACGCGTTTTAATTCTACCTCAAGCCGTATATTAAATAATCGGAGTTTTAGGTCGTATCTGGTCACTAACCATTTAATGATCAAGACTTCCAACTTAATATTGTTATTATTGTTTTTTTTCTGTTTGTAAAGTATTTGACATTAATTAAATACTTGTTTTACCAAAGACTTGGCATTTTATGAAATTATAAATAATAATTAAATATATTTAAAAGCCTGTCTCGTTGAAATGTTAATTCACGGCCTTATGGTGGTTTAATTTAATTTAAATATGTAATTAAAAATGAATATTAAATTAAAAATCTCAATATAGAGGTGTTTTTTTTTATAACTTAAAAATAATGATACAAGACAATCTAAAAAGTAAATTTAAGAGTAAAAAGTACTTATTTTAGCCCAAAAATTGTTACCGGCCAATGAGGACCACCCCCAAAACACATTTTCTTCCGATACACGTTAATTGGGTTATTTGCTCAATATAAATTCTATATTAGTCAAATTGTTATCGGATTAATTTAGTTCTCAGTTTTATATTATTTTAAATTTAATCTATTAAATAAGTCGACATCATTTTAATGTGACTTGCATAAAATTAAAATATGTACACCATCAACAATCTTTTCCAAATAATATTGGACAAGTGGTAAAGATCCAGGCCGGATTTAAGATGGCTACGTATAGACCCTCACTTAAATTAATCTCAATAATCTATACAAATCTCTTAGCAAATATTTAGAACAACAAACTAACGAGACTTGGATGATTTCAAACAAATTAAAGTCAAACTTCATATTGGCCTCCGTTAGTCAACTAGAGTTACATTCTAAAATTTTTAGTTTGAATTAAATTTTAAAAACCTTAGAGTTAAACCTTCTGTGTATATATATTTTTCATAATTAAATAGATTAAGTAGTGAAGTAAGCCTGGCATAATAGGTGAGTTGGGACGGGTTGGGTTGGGTAACGAGTCAGACTGTGTTCGGGTCAGAATAGGTTCGAGTTAGGATGAGTTTTAAGCAAAATAAATTTGGGACTAAATGAATCGTTTTTAAAAAAACATCAAGTTAATTTAAGCTAAAATGTGTTTTAAGTAAACAAATAGTTTATTTGCATAATATTTAGTAATTTTATCATTAAATATATTATTGATAAGTCTTACTTATTTGAATTTATTCTATTTTTATAGTTTTATGTTACTTATCTTGACCCGCATTATGTCAAAGTTTTACCCATCTCACTCGTTCCATGGTATGATGTTACACATCTCAACTCAAAATATAATAATTGTTTACCCAAACCAACTCATTTATCTTGTTTTATGTCAAGAATGTCAAGTCTATAGGTATGTAATTAATGCTTTAAATAGTTTCACAAGTTGATTGATTTATAAGTCGATCTGTTCTCTTAAGTTTAGTTAACAATTTTTTTTCTTCTTAATTTTGATTATATTGTATATTATTGATTCTTTCATGCTTAGATAAACTTAGAGTTATTCAAACAAATTGCGATTTGCTTAAAGCTCGCTCAAAAACACCTCATTTATAAATGCATCGAGCCACTTGGCTTGTTTTGTAACCAAGCCTAGATCAAATCAATGTTGGCTCGACTCGTGACTTGACACATTGGTTCAGCTTGTGAATCATCTTATCTAAATATTATTTTGTGTTTTTTTTTTATTTTTATTTGATAGAATTCATAAGAATTATCATTTTACTATAACAAATTAATGGTTTTTTTATATATATATAACAAAATATTCAAAAATATACAAAAAAGCTAATAAAAATTAAATAATCGAACTATTCCAATCCAATATGTATTTTTTATTAATTGTTCTGTATTAAAGATTACTTTTTACAATTAATTAACAACTTGATGAGAATTGAATTTGAATTATAATTTTGAACTTACAAATTATGAATTATGTATGAGATTAAGATGCTTTTGTGTGTGTGTTGATATTTAAAGAATGCAAAAAACATAAAAAAAAAAAAAAAAAAACATATAGAATCTCGAGCTTGTTCATGATATGAGCTTTTTACGAATCGAGTTTGATCTCGACTTTTCAGATAATAAAAAAATTTGAGTCAAGCCACCTAGTATGCTTTATTTTACCCATCTTTTATTGGTTATTTAATCTGTATTTATATTGTTTTTATTTGTACATACACCTTTCCGACACACAACCGGTTTGACATGTTATTTTTTAGCTTGAGCCTGAGCTCGCTGCGAGCTAAGGATAGCTCGACTCATTTACCACACCCTACTGCCCTAGGTGAACTTAAGAATTGTAAAAATTCAAGTAATTTCATATGGTATTCTTAAGATGCAGATACAAGATTTATGTTAAGTTTTTTTTAGTAAAAGTTTTGTATTCATTATCTATAATGTTTGAGTTGCATCAAAAGATGTTGTAAAATTCATTTTTAAGTTGAATAGTTGTTACAATATCATTAAGTAAATGAACTATTTTTACACGACTTAATTTGATCCAACTTGTAGTTTAATGTTAACTTATTTTGAAACGAGGTTAGTTTTTAGGCTTGGTTATTTACAAATCTAACTTTTTTATTTAAACACCCCATCAATAATATACGTTTTGTATAGACATACGAGGTGTCTGACCTTTTTAACGTCCACTGATTCGACAATGATCGGTCTCATATACACCTCATATAGGACCTATACGAGACATATGTCAGTCCAATCATTAACACTAAGAAATTCCAACAAATAATAATTGACTCTTATACATCTCGTATAGACATATATGAGATGTATAGAGGGTGTGAAGAATGTGAGATGTGTGTGATAATAAAAGGACCTTATTTTTTTTCCTCACTTCGGAAATTCTTGAATTCACTACTTGTAAGATATAGAACATGTCAAAAGTTCAGGCCTTCAGGGTTGACAATTCAAGGTTGACTGGTGTTTTATATTATAACTTGTTTAAAATTTTAATGTTTAGTTTTTGCTACCAGTACTGATAAAAGAGTATAAATAAAAACGTCTTGTTATCACAATTCGCTTTTTTTAAAATTTCCTGCACAAATCGTCAATCATACTTTTTTTACATGAATCTAAAACCGATCCATAATTCTCACTCAAATCTCTTTAATTTCAAATCTTAATATGTTCTTTACGAATTATCGCTCATTCTCGATGGATCTTTCCCAGTTATCTAATATTTTTTATAATTTTGCAAGATAGGTTTTTAGATTTATGAGAAGTAAATATTGATGATTTAAATTATCATATAAATTATTAAGTTTTCAATATTATTAATTAAAAAAATACTAACAATTGAAATTAAACTAGTATATAGGACCCGCGCGTTGCGGCGGGGTCTGCTATACCGACGTAAAAACAATCAACAGAACATGAAGTTAAAATCGTGTAAAATAAAATGCATGAAGAAGGAAACCTTTAAATCACAGTTGCTTTGCAAAAATTAACACTATACCAATTGTATGAAATTTCAAAACCATTAAGCAACATATCTCAATTTAATATAAACTGAAAGTTATAGTCTCATTACAGATTGAAATAACTAAAAACACAACCCTATACAACATCTATAACGAAAGCTTTAAAACTAAGGGTTGAAGATTAAAAACTCATTTAATAGTAAAGAAATATTTGTAACCGTTTGGGTTCGAAATTTATATAAACGTTCATAAGGCCATTACGATCAAATTAATATAATCATGACTTTTATCCGATAACCTAATGACGTGTTAAAATCATGTAAACATTAAAAATATGTGAGTAAAATGAGAGGGATCTTTAAAAATAAGTGTTCAAAGTTTAGGGTTATAAATGTAAATTTAAAATTAATTCAAAAAGTGAACTGCTTTTGAAGAAATGACGGCCGTTAAAAAAAACAAATAAATTACGATTTTACCCTCAAAGTGAACAGTGAATTATTTGTGTGGGCGAATCTTTGCAAATCTATTATATATAATAAATAAAAATCTTTGGGAGACATATGGCACAATTCTAGGCCATCTAAAAGTTAGTTTCCCGCTTCTCTCTCCTCATTAATTATCAATATTTATTATTTTGTTAGGAATTAAGAATAATGAATTTTAATATGTATAATAATTAATATATTATTAATAAATTGGATTTAAAATGAAATTAACTATGTAGCTTTTAAATAAACTTATATTCTTTTTTAACAACTTTTATTTTGTTTTTCAAGTATCATCAAATTTAAATTATATTACTTAAAGAGTAAATTTTCATTTGCGTCCCTATGGTTTGCTCACTTTTGTCATTTTAGTTCAAAAGTTTAAATTTCATTATTTTCGTCCTCATGCTTTCCATTTTATTGTCATTTTAATCCAAAAGTTTAAATTCAATTTATAAGTAAACATTACAAATGGCTATTTTTGTAAACTTTAAAATGCAATTAAAATTCAATTTATAAGTAAACATCTGTTCACCCAATGGCTATTAAAATGCAATTTATAATTATACATCAATTTTTTTTAAACATATTTAGATGACTTTTTGTGTAAAACAAGAGTTTAATTAAACTATACAATTTACATGTTTTTTTAGTTACATAACTTTTTGTTACGATATATATATATATATATATATATATATATATATATATATATATATATAGGGAATAGATAATTTGAAAACCACTTCTTAGTGCGAAAACCGTGAAAATCATGTAAAAAAAACGTTTTTTTTTTGAAATTTTTTTACAGGTTTGTAACACTATTGGGCACATTTTTATAAAAAAAAATCAAAAAAGCGCCGACCAAATATTTTTAAAAAAAATATTTTATAAAACCATGTAAAACATACGTAACTCTTCATCAGGTCTGACGAAATTTTTTTACGTTTTGTTACGTATGTTTTACATGGTTTTATAAAATATTTTTTTTTTAAATATTTGGTCGGCGCTTTTTTGATTTTTTTTTATAAAAATGTGCCAATAGTGTTACAAACCTGTAAAAAAAATTTCAAAAAAAAATACGTTTTTTTACATGATTTTTACATGGTTTTCACGGTTTTCGCACTAAGAAGTGGTTTTCAGATTATGTATTCCCTATATATATATATATATAATATAACAAAATTTAGGTGGCATAAAAAGATGACAAGTGTATTACACGGGTTGAAAAAAATAATATTATATATATATATATATATATATAGAAATAAAAATAATATATTATTAATTAATTGTATAAAGATGAAATTATTTATGAAGCTTTTAAATATACATATATGTTTCTTTAACAACTTATTTGTAATTCTTCAGTGAATCATATTCAAATTATATTTATAAAAATATTTGAAAATAAAGATTAATGATACTAATTGTTTTTATGACTGATTTTAAAATATTTGAAAATTTTAATGTGAATGAATGATTTGAATGATAAAAATATATTGTGTTGAAATAATAAAAAGTAAGAACTTTGAAAAAAAAACCAAGTTATATGTATTAATATAAATTTTAAGTCAAGTTGATTTCAGTGTGCTAAAGAAGAATACACATACTTTAATTAAATTTAAGTTTATATTATATTTTATTCAATTTTTGTAAAAGTTGAGTTTAGTTAAATTATGCAATATACAGACTTTTTAGTCACATAAGTGTTTAATTACAGACATGTATATGTAACTTTTTTTTGCAACCCGTGTAATACACGGGTTTCTAAACTAGTTAATATATATATATATATATATATAATAATGTATTGATTCGACAATCGACACATTAAATAAATTAAATTAGTCATGATTCATATCTAATATTAAATAGTTCAACCATAGAATGTGGGATGTGTTATCTTAATGTAAATTGATTGAAATTGGATTACGCATTTATGATTTCTCTTGAAATATTATTTAAGGTTCAAAAAGAAATGATAAATTTATTGTAGCTAGGATCGATTCCTTGATCTCCGACCTTGAGACACGTGTGCCCTCAGATGCGCTGGAACCGGATGTAATCCGTAAACCGTTGCCCCCCATTAGGTTCGAACCCGGGATTAAAGCCATGATTCGTTCCTTCACCTATATATCTATTAAATTGCACCCAACAAGGTTAGAACCCAACAAGGTTAAAAGATAAAGTGAAATGCATTTAATGTATTCTATAACTATGTTAGTATCACGTGTATTACACGTGATGAATAAATAAATATAATAAATAATTATCAATAAAAATTTAAACACTATAGTTTTTTCAAATTTTGTTTCTATAAATTTTTTGTTCTAATTTTCTTTTTGAAAATTCAATATTTTATAATAATTTGTTTTTATTTTTAAAAAAGTGTGTTTTTTGATATTAATATATTTTTAATGTATTAAAAAATCTTTTTTTCTTAATTCAAAACATGTGTTTAATAAAAGAGAGAGGAGAGAAAACAAAATTAAATTGCTCTAAAAACATGACAAGTGTCTATACAAACATTTATTTATTAGAATAGATAGATTTTAAATGGTTAACGAATGCTTTTTAAGCCTACTTATCCTAGTGAGCTCAATGGTAGAAGGTCACCCATGATGTGAACACAGTTTGGTGTCATGGCCCGACCCCAACGGGCAACGGGAGCACATATGTGTTGTAATAACTACTTTTTATTTGTATTTCAATTTTTATAACCAAGTAATTCAATTGTGTAAAATACTAGGATTTTTAAACTTGTATCAAATTTGCAATGTGTTAATCTGCCGACATCTTTGACCTTTTTCTTAATTTTTATTAATCGCACTACATAACGTAATTAATTCAATATTTGTTTTAATCTACATTTTTTTTTTACTTATTTTATTGAACAACAGTCTTCCACTCTTCCATCTTTTATATATACATATATATTTTTTATATGTTCTTGTATGTTATATACATATTCTTTTTTCTAGTTTTACATAGGTTTCAAAAATTAATTCATTGTTGTTATGTAACTATTTTTCTACATGTGTTTTAATATATTTTTATAATTGAGAGAACTTATCACTCAACTTTATAAAATGCCAAAGTTGTAAAGTTATGGGTCTTTTTTTTTTCGATAGTATATAATTTGATTATGCTATATTTTAATTTGCAGTGCCAATGTCCTGTTGATTTAATACGATGTTATTTTATTCCTTTTGTTTTTTAATTGCTCTCTCTACTTTAGGGCGGACACTTTTCACCACTTCAACTTTTTATAAACTTTGTAAAATATTATTTGACTCCACTTAAGTTTCTAAAGTTTTGAGTTTACCTATTTTATTCCTTAACTTAAAAAATATATATAAGCTTATATCTTACATATTTACTTTATGTATATAACAGTATAAGTTCGAGTCAATGTACTCATCGATTTAAACTTTTCCGCAATGATTCGGATCAAATACAACATTTTTCCGTGCTTATTAATGTATGTTGCATTGGTCTAAGTTTTGGCGAGCACTTTGTTCGGAAACGACTTGGACTAAAAATAATAAGTATTTATTCGGCTATATGAATTCAAATTACTATAACTTTTAACGTCGTCATTATGCATGACTAACTCATTGCCATTTTTTTCCTTATTTTAATTTAAAGAAGTTGAGTGGTTGGCATGTTTAAGTTTAACACCCAAACATGACTACTTTATTAAAATGATTATACAATTTAATCCAAAAAGGGTTTTGTTTATTAATGCAGTCAAGCAGGTAATGAAGACCTTGATATATTGATTACATGTTTTATGTTGTATAGGAATTAACACCTATTATTATTTATGCTGGACCAGCACAAATATAAATTTGCAACACGTCTAACGTTCAATATAATGTTTTCAAGTTGCCCTTTTAAGTTTTAACAAATACTAAAACCATCGACCGTCGTTTGTTTACGTGTGCCCACCATATGAAAGAAATGCTGCGTTGGCTGGCTTTTAATTTAGCAACATGTAAACGTGTCAAATGGTATGTCGTCCGTCTTTAAGAATAAGGTTTTTAGTTTTTAGTTTTTTAATGTTTTAAGTTACTTCAAGATGTATATTAATGAATTGTATGTCATGTGATTTAGAGACTTGTAAACAACATTTACTTTAATTTTCAATCATTTTAAATGTAATGGTTGCGTAAAACAATGGAAATACATAAGGGTATTTATTTGACATATAATTTTTTTAATTTTTTGATACCATTTTTATTTCCTTTATACAATACTTCAGATTATATAATAATTTAGTTTGCTAACAAATTATATCATTCTAATTATAATAATAAGTAATTTATACATTTATAAATAATGTGATTTGTTATTAAAAAGAAACTTGATTATTATAAATAAATAAAAAAGATTGTGATGATGTGTAAAGGTAACTAGGTAAGTATTTACAAGAATTTTTGCAGGTTAAAAAAAATATCAAGTTTTATGGAATGAGTTATGAGAATATTGATATATGGGCTTACCGGGCGGATGTTTTTAGCTCTGATTTATTTAATTAAGATACATAAATGGAAAAGATACCGTACCCTATGAGCCAAAGAGGAGGTAGTTAGTTTATCAGCCAAACTAGTACCAAATAAAGAGAATGTGTTTGTTGTAATTTTACCCTAAGACCCGAAACTATATGCATAGCAGAAGATATATATATATATATATATATATATATATATATATATATATATATATATATATATATATATGAGCTGACATTACTAACATTGTTCAACGACCCATCCCAAAACGATAGCATCATCTCTGCAAATTCCATGTATCGTAGATGCAAATTCATTGTTGTTTTTGTCTCATCTAATTTTAAGGTGATGAGCACGCCCAAACCCTGTCTAAACCCTGTCTTAGATGCAAATATCTTAGTTGGTGTGCGTCGACTAAAATTAAGATTTAGCCTAGGAAAGACATCCCATTATATATATCCATATATAATTAAGTTTCATTTATTCAGAAAATTCATATCCTCCATAACAATCACCAAGAAGTTTCGATTGATGGAATCAAATGCCTTATCAAAGTCCACTTTAAGTATCACCGTCTGATGGGGATACACCGATTAACATCAAAGAGATGCTTCGGCCTGAAGAGGAATACAACCACGGCCAAGGTGGGAGCCTAGGCTGAAAGAGATACAAGCCAAGGCCAAGGTGGGAGCCTAGGCTGAAAGAGATACAAGCCAAGGCCAAGGTGGGAGCCTAGGCTGAAAGAGATACAAGCCAAGGCCAAGGTGGGAGCCTTGGCTGGAAGAGGGACAAGCCACGGCCAAGGTGGGAGCCTAGGCTGAAAGAGATACAAGCCAAGGCCAAGGTGGGAGCCTAGGCTGAAAGAGATACAAGCTAAGGCCAAGGTGGGAGCCTAGGCTGAAAGAGATACAAGCCAAGGCCAAGGTGGGAGCCTAGGCTGAAAGAGATACAAGCCAAGGCCAAGGTGGGAGCCTCGGCTGGAAGAGGGACAAGCCACGGCCAAGGTGGGAGCCACGGCTGGAGGAAGGATGAGTCACGGCCAAAGGAGGTGCCGCGGCTGGAGGAGATATATGCCACTGCCAAGGTGGGAGCCGCGACTGGAGGAAGGATGAGCCACGGCCAAAGGAGGTGCCGCGGCTGGAGGAGATACAAGCTACGGCTAAGGCGGGAGCCGCGGCTGAGCAACTAAACAAAATAACCTTTCTTAATCCACGGCTCATTAGAACTAGAGGAGTTAACCGAAACTCATAACGAAACCTTGGCTATGGAAAAAGGTCCTGAAGACCCATACTTAGTCTATTGTTTGGAGAGTCTAAGCTGATAAGAGACAAAAGGACTGCTTACCTCATTACCTGGAGAAAGAAGACAAATACAAATGTCAGAGACAAAGGTCAACTATAAAGACAACATTTACACACAAAAAGGAAAGAAGCCAAAACAATCAGAAAAGTACCTAGACCAATTGTAACAAACTACCTAAAGAAGAATGTTTAGGGTCAGAGAGTTCAAAGAAAATTCACTATAAATACCACACTATCAGAAGAAGGGAGGCAGGCAATTCCAAAGAACAACTCAAGACTCTAACCACATTCAACACACATTAGTTTCGTCTGGCTCTGGTTGTAATCACCACAAGCACTGCTAGGAGAGTTTGATACACTCTCGTGTCAGAATCTTTGTAGCAACATTTGTTTGGGACTAGGTCCCACGGATGGCGCCAAATGTTGCTACAAAGATTCTGACACGAGAGTGTATCAAACTCTCCTAGCAGTGCTTGTGGTGATTACAACCAGAGCCAGACGAAACTAATGTGTGTTGAATGTGGGTTAGAGTCTTGAGTTGTTCTTTGGAATTGCCTGCCTCCCTTCTTCTGATAGTGTGATATTTATAGTGAAATTTCTTGGAACTCTCTGACCCTAAACATTCTTCTTTAGGTAGTTTGTTACAATTGGTCTAGGTACTTTTCTGATTGTTTTGGCTTCTTTCCTTTTTGTGTGTAAATGTTGTCTTTATAGTTGACCTTTGTCTCTGACATTTGTATTTGTCTTCTTTCTCCAGGTAATGAGGTAAGCAGTCCTTTTGTCTCTTATCAGCTTAGACTCTCCAAACAATAGACTAAGTATGGGTCTTCAGGACCTTTTTCCATAGCCAAGGTTTTCGTTATGAGTTTCGGTTAACTCCTCTAGTTCTAATGAGCCGTGGATTAAGAAAGGTTATTTTGTTTAGTTGCTCAGTCGCGGCTCCCACCTTGGCAGTGGCATATATCTCCTCCAGCCGCGACACCTCCTTTGGCCGTGACTCATCCTTCCTCCAGCCGCGGCTCCCACCTTGGCCGTGGCTTGTCCCTCTTCCAGCCGAGGCTCCCACCTTGGCCTTGGCTTGTATCTCTTTCAGTCTAGGCTCCCACCTTGGCCTTGGCTTGTATCTCTTTCAGCCTAGGCTCCCACCTTGGCCGTGGCTTGTCCCTCTTCCAGCCGAGGCTCCCACCTTGGCCTTGGCTTGTATCTCTTTCAGCCTAGGCTCCCACCTTGGCCTTGGCTTGTATCTCTTTCAGCCTAGGCTCCCACCTTGGCCGTGGTTGTATTCCTCTTCAGGCCGAAGCATCTCTTTGATGTTAATCGGTGTATCCCCATCACCGTCTTAGATTTTGTTTGTTTTAACCACTAGACAATCTCATTAATAATCAACTGACCATCCAATGACACAATAACACACTTGAATCAATTTGCTAAGACCATGGAAATCGCGTCCAATGAGATTAATGGGGGCGATACTTCGAAATGACTTGTGCATCTTCCACTTTTGAAATTAGGGTTATAAACATCCTCTTACCTTATAATAATTCCATTCAAGTGAAAGGCCTCACCCCATCAAACTTGGTCTCAAAATGGTCAATAATTTCTTTCTGATTTCTCTCATGGAGTGTTTACCCACAAACCGTCTACCATCACCCCATTTAAATGATTCCTGGATATGCTGAAATTAATCACTCAAATGGAAAAAAGCCAAGTTCTCTAGCTACCATAGTAGACAAATTGATTCTGGCTTTTTATACTTCAAGCTAATTCTATAAAACTGTGAATTTCAAATTTTTATGACTTTAATTTCATATAAAAACAATAAGTATCTAACTTAATATATTCTTTATTATATTTACTAAAATGCAAATATTCTCTAAGTTAAATTGATTATAAGAAAATATGAGCAAACTTAAATGCTATAAATTTAAACAAAACAATATACTACCCATCTCATGGAATTAAAAGACTTCAGAAAATATTATTTTTTGATAAATATGGTCAATTTTTTTATGGCAGACAACATGATTTAAATCATATTTTTGAATTTACAATAATATGCATAAGGTGGACTTGAAATTCAAGATAAAAACGTTCTCATGAAGACATAATTATTTTTTATTTCGGTAACTTTTTTTTGTGTGGTGATTAATTGTTTATGTACTTACCACATGTTCAATTTTAGCCAAAAACATTTAGCAAACTATACATTTTTAGCAACGTATATCATTTATAGCTAATGCATTAAATTTTTTCGATATATATTAAATAACTAGGTTATTGACCCGTGTATTACACGGATTTAAAAATAAAAATTATGTGATTTTATAACTATGTTTTCATATATTTGTTATACATTTTTATATTAAAAAACTTTGAACATAAAAATTATAAAAGAATGTCCTAAATACACACACACACACATAACATTAGACATTGATGCTATTCATTATTATGTTATTAATTATTAGTATTAATTTAGTGTATTTATGTAAACAATGTATATTATTAATAACATTAATGATGAGTTTTTAAATTTAAACAATTTATTTTTGAAATAATAGGAGAATGTCATGTAGCATTTTCTTAGAATTAATTATTATATATGAAGATATGTTAAAACTGATGCATTACGTTAAATTATTAAATTTTAAAATTATTTATTTTCAGTAACATATCATATATTTATCAAAGACGGTTTTATAAAAAATTAAAAAACAACTTATATTGTAAAATATTATTTAGTAGATTGAATAAAATCGACATTATTTAATTTTATAGATATGAGAAAATTAAAATACAAAAGAAGTGTCTTACTAATATTTACACCCTCAATATATATATCATTGTGCTAAATGACCTTTTGGTATAAAACCGACACATTTTTCATCAAAATCATTATTAATCGTATAGCATAGACGATATAATAGATTATTTTGAGTATTTTTTTATTATTTAATATAAAATGTTTAATAACATCTTTTACTTATTATTAAATGTAAAGGTAATTTTTTTTATTTTCATTTACAAATCAAATCAAAATTTAATTGAAGCATAATTTAAAAAAAAAAACTAAATATTCTCCTAAATATATCAAAAATAAAAATAATTAATAATAAAGCAGATAAAAGCCTACCATATAAATACTTCTCTTTAAATACGAAAGAATTATAGTTGATGACGCCCAATGTGTGTATATAGTGACGCTCAGGTTCAATGAAATGATGTAGTCATATCGATAAACTTATTTATAAGCCTTTAATTTAAAATAAAGATAAGGCTTGAATAGTTTGAGCAAAACCAAAGTAGGCCCCACTTTCCTCATACTAAATGTTTAAAATGAAACTATTAAGATTTTGATAGTTAAATTAAAAAAATATATAAAGGACCAAGAAGAAAAGTTACATCGGATTTTAACGAATTAATTAAAAAAAATATTAAATACAAAAAATTAAAGAAAAAAAAACAAGTCAGGAATATTATTTTTGATAAATTAGTTTAATTTTGTATATTTTAGAAACACACGACCCCTGTTCACAGCCACAGCCACTCAATATATATGAATCTAATTCCATTCATCATTGCGCACAAAACCTTCATTTTCTCCCTGATTCTCTACACACACTCTGTTCATGCAGATTGCAGACAAGGGTAGAATCGGAATTAAAATGTTTTATAGTAGTCTTCTTCTGGTTCATATTTTGGGTTTGCTTGTGGTTGTTTATGGTGATAGAGGGCTGGTAAACTCATCTCAGTTGGAAATGTTTGTTGATGAAATTCCAGATATGCCCCGGACCAAAGGCTATGATGTTGTTCATGGTGTTCCTGTTTCCAAGACTCTCAAAATCACCATGTTTCAGAAGTACTGGGTATGTCGTCTTGCTTATTTTATAATCTTATTATTAATATGATTATGATGCATTGTTTGTTTGTACATGTAGCTTCGTTGTTTGTATTAATTTCACGCCTTAATTAGAAACACAAAACTTTCCAACACAACGTTTCAAGCTAAACTTTTCTAATCTTCGTTATATAAACTCTTTGAAATGTAATTAAAGTCTTTGAGTTTGAAAAAATACAATCACCGATAGAATTATCGAAGATTATGTGATGTACTATAAATATAGTTTTTTCAAAGGTTGTTACAATGTTACTTGTTTATTTGTCCTGCATCAATAATGTCGATTTTGATTTACAAGATAATTTATTGTGTTTATCTATTTCTGTACAAAACATGTGATTAAAATTGAATATTACTTACAAATAAAAAAAAAAAAGGGCAAATAAACTTGGTGATTATTATGTAACACAATTAAAACTTCATTTAACTAAACATATGAATTTGATTAAAAATCAATCCTAAGTAATTTAAACTAAACCTAACTTTAAATATTCAATATTAAGATTATGAATGTGGAAAATTCACAACCTTATATGATCATTTTCTTTTCTTTTAGTTGAGATATTTTCTTTATCCAAGACCTAGACAAATTTCTGTCCCACTTTTTGTCCTTTCATACTCCTTTTCAAATTTCAACCTTTTGTGCGATTCTTTTAAATATTACGAGACAAATGCATATACCTATTCATTACTATTTTTTTAACATAAAATTAATATAACATGAATAATCTGAACTTGCATGTCAAGCACAATTTATAAATGTAAGTGTTGTTAGTTTAAGTGCAATTAATTTAGTCTAGATACATTTGTCATATTATAGTGGAATATATTAAATATAAATTGAAAAGAAATTATGAGATTTTTTTAACTTTTTTTAGGATAAATTTTTAAGCCAGTCAAAATCGGCAGGTTGGTTAACGGCTCAGGAACATATCAGAACGGGTTCGAGTTAGGATGAGTGCGGGTCAATAAGAGTTTTAGTCTAAATGAGTCGTTTTTTTTTAAGTTTCAATTTAATTAAAGTTAAAATAAGTTATAACTAAACAAATAGTCTATTTCAATAATTTTTAGTGATATTTTCATCAAACATATTATTGATAACACCTATCCATTTGAATCCATTTTATTCATATAGTTTTTAAATTACTCATCTTGACCCGTATTTTGTTAAGGTATTACCCATCTCAACTCGTTCGATGCTTTGATGCTATTCATTTTAACCCTAAATAAAATAATTATTCACCGAAATCAGCTTATTCATATGCATAGATTTTTCTTATAATTATGGCATAATAACATCTATAATTTCAAGACTAATATTTTTTATCTTCATCTCAACAAAAAATTGAGAAAACGATACAAAACCGGTAAAGTACCGAAAATACCGGTACCGATACCGAACCGGTACCGTACCTAATGTTTCGGTACCGGTATCGGTACCCATTTTTCAAGAATTTCGGTACCGGTATTTTCGGTATACCGGTACCGGTATGGTACCGATCTCATACCTAGTAAGGGTTATTTTAGTCTGCAGCGGATTTTTCTTTAGTTATTTTTATCTCTTAAGCAAATGAAATTCATAATAAGTGATAATATGTTTTTATCACAAACATATATATTGCATTGAAAATGTATTTTATTAATAAATGGTAGAACGTAAAGGGAAATTAATAATGTCCCCAAGCTACCAAGTATATATCAAGCTCCACATTGCTAGCATGCTCCAATCTGCATGCTATGCATAAAGTTGGCCGAATACTTTTGTGCATGGTTGTAAAAATCTCCGACTATGCCGATTAATCTGTCGATTAATCGCTAGTCTCCTAAGGCCGACTAGGCCCGACTATCCGATTAGGCCGATTAATCCCTAGTCCCCATCACACCGACCGACTTGCGACTAGCGATTTATACAACATTGCTTTTGTGATATATGATAGAACCTCATTAATATATTTCTACATCATATTTTTGTATATAAAAATCATGCTCATATTATCTTTTTAGGAATAACATATATAAGATATGTTGATTTTGACCAAGTGGGTTTAAAGTATATTGATATGATGTATCTTTCCAATAGATTGAGAATTTAGGTTTTGTGCTAAACGAATGACGTAAATAAGAGCAGATGTAGATAATATGTGAGCTCATTATTCAAGAAATAATAACAAAAATAATTGATGAATAAAAGTTTTAATCAAGAGAAAATTTCCCATAAATGTCCACAGTTTTGACTTTTTTACCCATGACTTTTAAATGCCATGAAATGTTCACCCTTGTCTGCAAATGCACGGGCACCCACTAACAAAAACCAACAAATCAGAAAAAAAGCTATGTGTTCTATGCACAATACACTTTGAGAAGCGTCCATAAAGGTTTAAATCTTCTTTATAAAATTAAGCGATTGAAGTAGATTTAGGTTAGATAGGTGTTTTTCGTTCTAAAAAGTAAAAGGGTGAGTCTAAATGCACCACCTCTAGTTGCTAACTACACCACCTATTTTATTAATTGCTAACATTGACTTTATCACCCAATAATATTTCTTCATTAATCATAAAAAACCATATAATTAAAATTAGTTTGACTGAATTTGACTATCTTGATTTGAGGATATTGTAATTTCCTACTTGTCTTTTGAATCAAGCTGCCATAATTTTTTATGTCATAATATTTACCTTGTGTTTTTTATATTTTCTAAATAAATTTTAGATAGCAAGATGCCAAAATTTAATCACCTTTTACTGTTTTTTTTACTTGTAAATCATCGGCAAGTATTTTATATATTTGAAATAAATTTTGTTTCATTACTAATGATTTATATATAATGTGATATATTTATAGGGAAATAATATTTTAAAAATTACCTTAAGTTATGAAAATTATAAAAGCCATGTAAAAAATGTTTTTTTAAATTTTTTTGCAGGTTTATAACATTATTTGACTTATTTTTATATAAAAAATTAAAAAAAAATATTGAGAGGTTTTAAAAAAAAATATTTCGTAACACCATGTAACATATATGTAACGTAACGACCAGATTTTACGTAACATCTCGGCAGGTTTATAACATTATTCGACTCATTTTTATATAAAAAATAAAAAAAATACCGAGAGGTTTTAAAAAAAATATTTCGTAACACCATGTAACACATATGTAACGTTACGCCCAGATGTTACGTAACATCTCGGCGCAACTTTGCATATGTTTAAATTGTGTTAAAAAAAAAATTTTTAAAAAAATCTCGGCACTTCTCAATTAAAACTCCCCATATATATATATATATATATATATAATTTTTAATATTGTCTTATATATATATATATATTATTTTTAATTGTTATAATTCAAGTAATAAATATATGTATTATATTAGTAATTAATGAGATTAATTATTAGGTTAGTTTTAATGATGAGTAATCATTAATGACATGTATCATTTAATGTGTGTGAAGGTGCAAATGTGGGTGCAATTAGCACAACCCAAAGTAAAAACGTATGCACACATTAACCGAAATGTTCTCTAAATTAAATGTTAATTATCGTATGTAATATATAAACAAGCAATATATTATAAGTACTTTGGTTTGTTTATTAAATCTACAGTTAAATGACCGAAAAAATTAAAAGTTTGGTTATTTTACAGAAATTCCACAAGGATCTTCCACTCACCAAGGTGTTCGCATACGGTGAAACGAAGCGCACCGCAACAGTCCCTGGTCCAACGATCGAAGCCATCCACGGTGTCAGCACTCAGGTGACATGGCAAAATAGCCTCCCTTCAGAACACATCCTCCCTTGGGACCCCACCATCCCAACGGCCATCCCCCGTAACAAACACGGTGTTCCGACGGTGGTTCACCTCCACGGCGGCATCGACGAGCCTCAAAGCGACGGCAACTCAAACTCATGGTTTACCGCCGGGTTTAAAGAAGTTGGGCCGCGGTGGACCAAAAAGACCTACCTTTACCACAACCAACAACAGCCCGGCAACCTCTATTATCACGATCATGCCATGGGGTTGACCAGAGTCAACCTTCTTGCAGGATTGTTCGGTGCCTACATTATACGCCATCTCGAAGTCGAAGCCCCACTCGGGCTCCCTTCCGGTGACGAGTTTGATCGGCCTTTGGTCGTGTTTGATCGTAGCTTCCGAACTAACGGATCCATCTACATGGATCCTGTCGGAAACAACCCGAAGATACATCCTCAGTGGCAACCGGAGTATTTCGGCGATGTGATTGTCGTTAACGGAAAAGCCTGGCCTTATATGACCGTCCGCCGGAGAAAATATCGGTTCCGAATCATCAACGCTAGTAACGCGAGGTTTTTCAAGTTCTTTTTCAGCAATGGTCTAAGATTTATCCATGTGGGATCTGATTCTGTTTATAACGAGCGTTCAGTTTTGGTGAGGGAGATACTCGTGGCCCCGTCAGAAATAGCTGACATTGTCGTAGATTTTTCAAAGTCAAAGTCAAATTCAGTTATTTTACGCAATGATGCTGCATACCCATACCCTGGTGGAGATCCAGTTAACGAGATCAACGGTAAGGTCATGAAATTCATCATCAACGGTCAACGTGAGGTTGACCCGTCACGGGTCCCGAAAAACTTGATAAAATACCCGACACCAAGTTTATCTGAAGTATTAAAAACTCGTTACATTGCTATGTACGAATACACTAGTCCAATTGATGAACCAACTCATCTTTATATCAACGCTTTGTCATATGATGATCCGGTAACCGAGAAACCGAAGGTCGGATCGACAGAGATATGGAATGTGATAAATCTGACAGAGGATAATCACCCGTTGCATATTCATCTTGGACTGTTTAGAGTGTTGGATCAAACAAACATAACAGATATAGATACATTTAGAGAATGCATGAACAAACTTAATAATGCTGAGAAATGCGAAATTGAGAAATACGCTGTTGGTAAAAAGTTGGGTGTGGAAGCGTATGAGAATGGATGGAAGAATGTGTATAAGATGCATCCGGGATATGTCACTAAAATCATCGTGAAGTTCGGGTACATACATACAAACGCGTCATATCCTTTCGATGCAACCGCGGAGCCAGGATACGTTTACCATTGTCATGTAAGTGCCTAAAATTTATCTATGGTAACTTTACATACGTGCTTTGTTTTAACTTTTTTATTGGTCTTCACTGCATGCAGATATTGGATCATGAAGATAATGTGATGATGAGGCCTTTGAAATTGGTTAAATGAGTGAATATAAATAATGTTTGAGCTTCAACAATTGGGGTGTTAATGTGAGTGAAATAAAACAAAAATTTTAATATAATGGTTAAGAGTTGCATATTTGTTGAGTTTGTATATTTATGAAAGATTGTAATGAATATGGTTAGAGAAGGAAAAAAAAGTGTTTATAAATGTTATATGGTTAGAGAAATAAAAAAGTGTTTATAAATGTTGAGAGATGTTCTATATATCTTATTTGCAAATGCATATAGTTTCCACAAACACTGCTTGCTTAACAAACGCAACTAATATAACTGTCAATGGTCAATGTGGTAATAACTCACTTGATAAAGGCATTGTCTTTTAGTAATGAGAACTTTGGTTCAAATTTAAATAAAGGAGGAATATTGGGTGTGGTATAAAAGTAGAAGTCGGATAGTATGGTTGTTCAATATGTACGTATGTGTTCAAATAATAACTCACTTTTAAAGCATTAACCCGAAATAAGCCGTTAAGATAAAGCCAAATCTTAAAAAAATTTTAACATCATTGTAAAACATATAACATTTTTTTTTTGAGTTTGCGAAAATTCATCATCGTTAGAGACGTAACATCATTGTAAGTTTTTCACTTAAAACACTGTAATTGTTTTATGCCTAAAACTCACAACGATGTTACGTATCAAAACGTGATTAATTTTTGAAAACTCATAAAAGAAGACAATGTTATACATGTCTTACCATGATGTTTAAAAAAAATCCAAGCTTTGGCTTAATCTTGACGGGTTATTTTGGATTAATGCTTTAAGAGTGAGTTATTATTTATTTACCAAGTCATCTGAGCTCATATTAGTTTATTTTCTCATCGGCAGTTATTAGTTTATTTTCTCATTAACAGATATATATATATATATATATATATAGGGCATGGAATTTTTGATAACACTCATCTTTTGTTACAACCCATTAACCATCATTCAATGGTTACTTGAAAAAGGTAAATGTATAGGATCGTGCCACGTGTCAATTCCCTTGTCTTTAGTATGAAGGGCATTTAGGACATTTGTTATTTATATAAAGTTTACCCCTTTTTTTTTAAACATTCATAACTTTTTTATACTATATTATTTTTTTAAAAAAATTGCACCATTATACTCGTCTCATTTTTCTCTTTAATTTCATTATAGTCTCGACTAGTTTTTTTTATTTTTTTGATGTCATGTATTTACATCATTGTAACGAGCTTAGCGATAGAAAATTAATTAGAAATTTTTTCTAACAATGGTAAATTACAGTAATGTAACACAAAATGAAGTAATTTACAATGACATAATTAACGGTGACGTAACACATTATTTACAGTGATGTAATTTTCTCTTTAATTCCCGTTATAATGTTGACTAGTTTTTTTTATTTTTTTTTTCTCATTGCCCATTATTAACATCGATATAACGAGCATAAATATAACACATTATTTTAATTTTTTTCTAACAATGATAAATTACAATGATGTAATTAATATTACACATTATTTTACTTTTTGAACAATGATAATTACAATGATAAATTACAGTGATGTAATATAACATATTATTTTGATTTTTTTTTTCTCTAACAATGATAATTATAGTGATGTAATTTATCATTGTTCGAAAACAATTCAAACTAATTTGTTGTATTTAGGCTTGTTACAAATTAGGGATGAGCAAAAAGCCAAAAAAAAACCGAACCGAAACCGAATTAACCAAAAAAACCGAACCGGAACCAAATTAACCGAAAAAACCGAAACCAAATTTTACGTCAATGTAAATTACACCACGATAAATTACGTCAATGTAAATTACATCACTGTAATTTATCATTTTTAAAAAAGTTTCAATTAAATTTGTTATATTTAAGCTCCTTACAATGATGTAAATATAGGGCATCTAAAAAAAGTAAAAAAAAATTAGTCGAGACTATAACGGAATTAAAGAGAAAAATGAGACGAATATAATGGTGCAATTTTTTTAAAAAAATAATATATTATAAAAAAGTTATTAATGTTTAAAAAAGATGGGGGGGAAACTTATAAAGGTAAAATGACTAGGATGCCCTTTTTAATATTTTAATAAAAAGCTTATGTGTAAATTTATGATTGGTTGAAATGGGTTATGTAGTTGTAGGAAAAGATGAGGGTTATTTTTTATACCCTTCCCTATATATATATATATATATATATATATATATATATATATATATATGTATGTATATATATGTATATGTATGTATATAACTGCCAATGAGAAAATAAACTAATATGAGCTAAGATGACTTGGTAAATAAAATATCTTTCAAACATGAGATCCATGAGGACATGGGTTTGACATCCATTTTCAAACAAAACATCTAAAATAATTTAATATTGATGTATTTATAAATAACTTTTAATGTTTAGTTTTCGTAGGATAGTGATTAATGTTACAACGCGCTTTTAATAATTGTGTTTTAGTATAAATTTCAAATAAATATGAATATGTATATATTTTTAGTCAGGTTAATATGACATATTTTTACTGTTTTAAATACTTTTTTGGATCCCTTAATGCTATTTTTTTACGGCATGATATTTTTATTTACATTTCAATTGTTTTTATTTGTGTTAACATTAATTTTTACGGCTAACTTATTCATGATTTTCGAACTTATTATCTTGCTTTTTTATTTATTTATGTTTCCATATTTAGAACCAAGTCGTCACTATGAATCACATTGTGCAAGTGCATTATGTGGTTTTTGTAGTACTGACACACATGACTTTTGCATACAAATGAATAAATACTTGTCTAATTATCACATATTTTAAATAATGTTTGCGTGATAATTATCACACAAGTGATAAACTTATCATGCATGCTAATCACACAGGTTGAATTTTTTTTCATTTGTGCTACTATTGCTTACACCTTCGTGATTTTTATCACATAAATGCCATAAAAAACGAGGTGCGAGTGAGTTGTTAGAACCGAAAATTGATCGTTAAATAGTCATGGATAGTGTTATAAGAGGAAAGCTGATCAATTAGAGAGCGCGGCTTTAGAAGATGACGAGTAAACGCTAAAGGTCAAGATTTTGTTGGAGTTTTAGTTGTTGGTCTGAAAGCATGATGCTCCTGTGGAGATGGCGAGAAGCGGGAGATAAGATGTAGAGGATACATTGCGCATGATAAAATAAACATTAAGGATTGGTTAAACAATTAAACCAACTTTTGATTGCCTTTCTCCATGGTTAGTGGCAAGAATGGAAGGTGGTGAGGTGATACATGTAGTCCCACCATATGACAGTTGGGTTCTCAAGCTTGCCAAGCAGGTTTCCCATTCAATTACATTAACTGGGCAAGAAGTAGTTGCTCAACTCGAAGAAACTCGTATAAGATTGTGGAAACCCCTCCTATAATGGGCATGAGAAGGTAACATGAGTTCATTCCAAGAGCACCAACAACAATTTGAGAAAATAAAGAGTTCGGTTAGAAAATACTGTTCTGGATTGTGGGGGCACGGTGGAGATTCCCACTGGAGTAGATCCCACATAGTGTAGATCAGCATGACTCCGGTGTACCCTTCTGTAATGATTGATATTCTAACACACACAGATTGTAGGAGAGCTTGATATTATTAGAAATGGTGGGAAGAGAAAATTACAGAGAATGAGATGAGAAAGAAGACAAGTAAATCTTAACAAATTTTTTCTATATCTCTCCCACTCACTTCTAGCTCTCATATAACCACAATATTCCCCTTCAGTTATCAATTGCTGATGTGGCCTGGCACACGTAATCTCTCATTTTGCTATTGGTTTCCTTTACTCTTTTGGATCTTCTTAACTTGGGCTGACTCTTTCCATCTTCTGGGCTCATTATCTCTTTGTTCTTGGGCTGTAGTCTAGTTCCATTCATTACATTACCATCCCCTTTAAAATTCACCTTGTCCTCAAGGTGCAAATTAGGAAAAGAACTTAAAAACTGAATTTTATCCTCCCAAGTGGCGGCCTCCTTAGGTAACCCTTCCCATTGGATCAAAACTTGGTCAACCAATAAGTCTGATCGGTGCACCGAACGTGTATCCAAAATCTTCAAAGGTTTTAAAATCAACTGCCCAGTGGAGTCGATGAGATGAAGGGGAGTTATCTGTTGGTCCGGAATGCCCATGCACTTTTTCAAAAGAGACACATGAAAGACGTTGTGGATGGTAGCATGAGCAGGAAGGTCTAGGCGGTACGCAACCTCTCCAATTTTTGCCAGAACTTGGAATGGTCCGAAATAACGCCGACCCAGCTTAGAGTGTCTTTTGAGTCGGATGGAATTTTGTCGAAAGGGTTGAAGTTTGACATAAACCCAATCACCGATATCGAATTGCACATGTCTTCTATGTTGGTCACTTGCTGCTTTCATCCGGTTTTGAGCGAGCAAAAGATTACGTTTGAGAGTTTGAAGAACAAGATCCCTTTCTTGTAGGTGAGCATCAACCAATGCGTTGCCCTTAGGATCACGAATATACCGGCCAATTGTTGGAGGGGAACGACCGTATAAGGCCTCAAATGGAGTCATCTTTGCTGCAGTATGGTATGAAGTATTGTACCAATACTCAGCCCATGGCAAGAGACGGACCCATGCGGATGGTTGATCGGTAACAAAACAACGAAGATACATTTCCAAGCATTTATTGAGAGCTTCGGTTTGGCCGTCAGATTGTGGGTGGTAGGCTGTGCTAAATGACAACTGAGTGCCCTGCAGTTTGTGCAACTCTTTCCAGAATTCAGATAAAAAACGGGGGTCACGGTCCGAAACGATATCCGCTGGAATCCCATGTAAGCGAATAATTTCCTTAGCAAAAGCAGCTGCAACAGTTGTACTAGTGAATGCTGTTGGGAGAGCGATAAAGTGGCCGTATTTAGTCAAGCGATCGACCACCACCATTATAACCGTTTTACCGTTTGAAGACGGAAGACCAGTAATAAAATCCATGGAAATACATTCAAAGACTAACTCGGGAATTGGTAGGGGTTGAAGAAGACCCGCTGGTAGCAAAGAAGAATTTTTCATCTGTTGACAAATTTGACATTGTGAAACGAATTGTTGCACGTGTGTACGCATGCCTTTCCAATAAAAATTGGAAGAAAGTCGATGAAAAGTACGTGCGATGCCGGCATGCCCTCCCAGCATTGAACAATGATATTCCCTAAGGAGAGTTTCACATATCACCGAATCTTTGGGAATGTATAATCGACCCTGATAGAATAATAACCCATCCTTATAAGTATACTCCGGTTTAGAGAGTGGATTGTGCTGAATCTGTTGACACAGTGTTTGGAGGGTGGAATCATTGAAAATTTCCTTACGTAATTCCTCCAAAAAGGAGAGTCCTTGACTTGTGAAAGTAGCTAAATGAGGATAAGGAATGCGAGAAAGAGCATCAGCAGCTCCATTATTCTTACCAGGTCGATATAGGATCTCAAAATCATACCCCAATAATTTGCCTAGCCACTTGTGTTGTTCCGGAGTTTGGATCACTTGTTCTTGGAGATTTCTTAAAGATTGTTGATCCGTGATGATGTTAAATTTGCTACCCAATAGATATTGACGCCACTTCGAAATAGCTTGGGTGATGGCGAACATTTCCCGCACATATGCGGACTGTTGTTGCATGCGTGGGCATAGTTTTTGGCTGTAAAAGGCAATGGGTTGTTTGTCTTGGGAAAGAACCGCTCCTATACCCGTGCCCGAGGCATCCGTCTCAACTGTGAAGGGTTTAGAAAAATCTGGTAGGCGTAGAACGGGTGTGGAACTCATGAGGTTTTTGAGATGAGTGAAGGCCTGAGCACTCTGTTGGGACCAAGAGAAAGAGTCTTTTTTGAGGAGGTCGGTAAGGGGACTAGCCACAGTGGCGTAGTTTCGAATGAAACGGCGATAGTAACCTGTGAGGCCGAGAAAGCCCTGAACATCTTTGACAGTTTTAGGGGTAGGCCAAGATTGGATGGCTGCTATTTTGGATTGATCAACAGAAAGGCCCTGGGCTGAGATATAGTGTCCCAAATATGCAATATTTTGTTGACCGAATGTGCATTTAGATAGCTTGGCAACCAGGCTGTTGGTGGCCAACGTTTGTAAGACTACTCGAAGATGAGCTAAGTGGTTTACCCATGAGGAACTATAAACGAGTATGTCATCGAAGAAAACGAGAACAAATTTGCGAAGATAAGGGCGAAAGACATCATTCATAAGACGTTGGAAAGTGGAAGGGGCGTTGGAGAGACCGAAGGGCATGACGAGAAACTCGTAATGTCCTTCGTGAGTGCGAAAGGCTGTTTTGGCAATGGCATTTTCCTGGAGACGGATTTGGTGATAACCAGACAAGAGATCAAATTTGGAAAAGAAGCGAGCCCCATGTAACTCATCAAATAACTCATCAATGGAAGGAATAGGGAATCGATCCCGAATGGTAATTGCATTTAAAGCGCGATAATCAACACAGAATCGCCATGTGCCATCTTTTTTTCAAACCAACAAAACAGGGGAAGAGTAAGGGCTGTTACTATGGCGGATGATACCTTGCTGTAACATATCAGTAACTAACTTTTCAATTTCTTGCTTCTGAAAATGAGGGTAGCGATAGGGACGAACAGACACAGGTGGTTTATCGGGTTGTAAAGAGATACCATGGTCTTGTAGGCGGCTAGGTGGAAGACCGGACGGGGCAGTAAACACCGCAGAAAATTCTTCCACTAAAGGTTGGATGTCTGTAGGAAAAGGAAGGAGAGGGGATGTGTCTGGAAGTAGTCGAAGATGAACATAATCAGCAATGGCATCAGTTTGTGCTAGACGCCGTAGACCATTGAATTGAATTGGTTGAATGTTAGAAGTGGTATCCCCTTGCCATAAGACTTTTGTGCCATTTAACACAAACTCAAAGGTAGCTGCAGCATAATTAGTAACAACAGGACCCAATGTAGACAACCAAGAAACACCCAACACTAAGTCCCACCCTTGTAATGGTAAAACATATAAATCAACAATCACAGTAGATTTTTGAATTTTTAACTCTACCTGTTTGGCTATACCAGAACAAGGTAAGCGCTCCCCACTACCCACAAGGACGGAGAATGGCGTGATGGATTCAACTGTGAGATTAAGGAAGGAAGCAACTCTTGTTTGTACGAAGCAATGTGTACTACCTCCATCTAAGAGGACTTGTACTGCTTTTCCTTTAATGTGACCAGAAAATCGTAAGGTGGAGGCGGAGCAGCCACCGGATAAAGCATTATAAGAGATGGCAGATTGGGTAGTTAACTCCTCAACTTGTAAGGCTTCCGCTAGATCTGAATCTGAGATTACAGTCGATGAATTAACAGCTGGGATATCCACGATGGCCGAATCTTCATCAAAAAACAACAATTGAGAGTTGGATTTGCATTTGTGATCAGTGGTATACTTCTCATCGCATTTGTAACACAATCCCAAAGCTCTTTTCTGTGCTAATTCTGTGGGAGTAAGGCGCCGAAACCCAATGGAAGTGGTGGTTTTAGGTTGGCCAGTGGATGTGGCGTTGCTATTTGGAATTTGGGTTTTGGTGGGTGTGGGTAAAATAGCTTTAGACGAGCCCAAAGAAAGTCGGCCCAAACCTTTCTCCAATTGGATCCGATTTTCATGTAGCTGTGCAAAATTCATGGCGTCTTCAATGGTGGTCGGCCGATGAATAATCACCGACTGCTTGATGTCGGCACGAAGCCCCGATATAAAACAGTGAAACAAAAATTCCTGAGGAAGAATCATAGTGCGATTAGAGATTTCCTCGAATTGATGACGGTAGGCAGCCACTGTTGTTGTCTGGTTCAATTTCGCCAATAACCCTTCTGGTTGTTCAAGTTCCTTGGCCTTGAATCGCTGAACTAGGGCTTTTGTGAAGTCCGTCCAGGTATGTTGTTGAGATTGACGTTGTAACCAGTCAAACCAATCTGCGGCGTCTTCATCCAGGTAGAAGCATGCGATCATTAATCGTTCGTGATCAGGAATTGAATAGAATTCAAAGTAACGATTAGCTTGGGCAACCCATCTCTCCGGATGTGTTCCCGCAAAACGAGCTAAATAAATGGGGGCTGGCTTATGGCGACCTAAGATCGACATCCCATCAGAGGTTTCGCCATCAGGTCCTCCGGTGCCTTTTTGTTTGGATTGTTTTGTAAGGAGACTGAGTTGAACAAGTACCTTATTCATCGTTTTTTTCTGATCTTCCACAGAGGCTGCCAATTCAGATACATCCGATCGAAGAGCATCTTGAGCCACATGAATCGATTGATTGGATTCCTGTAAAACCTTAACCGAATCATCCAGAATTTTGAATCGCGTCCCATCAGCCATATGTGCTAATGGATGAATGAAAGCACCAATGTAATGATTGATATTCTAACACACACAGATTGTAGGAGAGCTTGATATTATTAGAAATGGTGGGAAGAGAAAATTACAGAGAATGAGATGAGAAAGAAGACAAGTAAATCTTAACAAACTTTTTCTATATCTCTCCCACTCACTTCTAGCTCTCATATAACCACAATATTCCCCTTCAGTTATCAATTGCTGATGTGGCCTGGCACACGTAATCTCTCATTTTGCTATTGGTTTCCTTTACTCTTTTGGATCTTCTTAACTTGGGCTGACTCTTTCCATCTTCTGGGCTCATTATCTCTTTGTTCTTGGGCTGTAGTCTAGTTCCATTCATTACACCTTCATACAAAGCTAGGATAAAGATGGCAGTTATTGTGAATCACATACTGCCCAGGGCTTCTGTCAGATGAGGTCATTGATTACAGAAAGTTGAGGTACAAGGTTTAACTGTACTTTTAATTATAATTCAAAATGTGTTATGTTAAGAGCTTACATTATTCCTAATTTAATTAAACATTTGAACATGACAGCTGGAAATTCAAGAAACCGAAAAAAATGCAATTTTTAGTTGTGTAAAACAGATGACACGAATCTTGGATTTAAAAACAGATTTAGGGTGTTGGTGTATATTACCTGCTGCTGCATGTTTACTGCTTATTCAAATTTCAGTAGGTCGTACTACATAATTGTCTAAAATCAATCACTTACCCGTAGAGGATCTTATATGGCATTTTAGAGGGCAACCTACAAGAGTATTCAAAACACCTAGAAGTTAAGTTATCAATCATAAAAATTAAAAAGCCTAAGAGTTCAACGAATTGCAGCTTCAAATCCATTAGACCAGTTCTTTAAGCATAAATTTCCAAAAAGAATTTCCCTCAACCCTGAACTCCTAAAGCTATCAAATCATTTGCTAACACCATCATTCATCAATTAACTATTATAAACAATCATTTAATGAATTAATCATTTAATTCTTATTAAAACATCAACCAATCATTTGCACAACTAATAAACTAAAAGTCATACATTTGTGTAGCAAAAGCCAAAAGGGCCTCTTTTTATGATGAGCAAAATGCCCAAAAAATAAATAAATAAATAAATAAATAAATAATAAATAAATAAACCTCAAAAAGCCCAACTGCTACTATATATATTAAAGTTTACAGACTAAGGAGCCCAGTTAAAGGACAAACATGGGTCACTTGTTCGAATACTTATTTTGAAATTTGATAGAGCATGCTCTGAGACTGACCTTATTCCTTGAATTTGTTTTACAGCCCAAATAGAGAAATCATTTCATAATTATGAAACAGAACACTTGCAAAAGGGGAACAAACCAACTCATATTCAAATTGACTATGCCCGTTTTGTGCATCACTGCATCTTCCAACTTCAAGTGCCAGCTCGGTATCAATTTTCAGAGATATGTCAAGTGCTTTAACTGAATGTGTCAGCGCTCCGCTGCATACATGAACAAATCACACACAATAAATCAGAATGACTTAATATATAAATTACGCCCCGTTAGCGGTGCGCACATATAATGTATATATGTGTTGACAGCTCTTGAGGGGCAAAAGTAAAATTGCACTAATTTTAACGTTATTTTACTTATTCAGTGAAAATAACGTTAAAATCATTTCGGACGGTTGATCAAGCATCATGAGCCGAGGGTCTCACTGGAAGCAGCCTCTCTACCCCTACGGGGTAGGGGTAAGGCTGTCTACATCTCACCCTCCTCAGACCCTGCCTTAGCATGCTAATGGCGGGATATACTGAGTACGTTGATTGATTGATTGACTGACTTAATATATAAATAAAATAAAAATATTTAATTGGTTATTTTAAACTTATTATTACCTAGATATGTATGTCACTCCAGTTTGCCCAATCTTGTGTACTGTTTCCATAGTAACATTCCCGGACGCCTGTAAAAATTTAATTTGGTTATATAGAATAAATTAATGTAAAAAAATGACTCTTTAGACCTTTACCTCAGTCTCAAACTTGCCGTTAATAAGCTCCACAGCTTGCTTAAGCATGGATACGTCAATATCTCCATCAGGTTGAGGCACAACCATATTATCCAACATAATTCTGCTTAACAACGTTTTGTTTTGAGAAGCATAGTTTAGGACCTCATGTAATTCTTCGAATGTCCTAGTCTCCACCTGTTAATAGAAGCAAAATTGAACTAATTTATATAATTATGAAAAAAAAAAAACCAATTGAGGTTTAAAAGATGATTCAGAAGTTAGTTACCTCAACACCCATTTGAAGATTATTTTTCTTTAAATATAGGTCCACAGATTTGAGGGCATTTGAAACACCTCTAGCTATGGAAATATGATTGTCTTTTATCATCACCATATCAAATAAACCCATCCTGTGATTCTGGCCTCCACCAATAAGTACCTATTAGCAAAAAAACAAAATTTTAGGAGAATAGTGTGACAAAAAAAAGGCTTATGTGAGTGAAGTAAAATAGAAAAAAGAACTACACTGCCCACTTATCCACCAAACGCAATGCCGGAGCAGTCTTTCGTGTTTCCAAAATGCATGCCGGATGAGCAGCATCTGCCATGGCCTGGAACAAAATTACCCATTTAGAAAAATTCTAATGAATCACATACCTATTATAAAGATAGAAATAATCAGTTGTTCACAAATAAATGAGCATGTCCAACTAATTAATAGATACAGGAGTCTTGCACATTAAAATAAAATTTAGTATCAAAACCTTGGTGAGTGTGGCTATGCCACTCATCCTCTGCATAAAATTGAGCACAACTCTTTCGGCTACCACAATACTGTGTGCCCTTCCTAGTAGGTTCAGAGATGAAACCAAATGATATTAAATCAGTTTATATTTGAATTTCAAAGAGAAGATATATTAGATGATGTCTATTGCTTACCATGCACTTTCCCAAACTTGAGTCCTCTTACAACATTGTCTCCATCCTTTTTAGACCATTCCACCTAATGCCATTTTGAACAGCAAAAATCTACTAATGTTCAGAAAATTAACACAATTTCTATATAATGGTAAGCTGTATTGTTTGTCGATACCTTCAAAGTACGATCAACTTCATTAAAAATCATTTCAGCAAGTGCAATCCCTGCAACAATTCCATCATCCTTTGCTAGAAAATACGCTTCAACTTCCATCTCAGTTGGTATGGTGGCCAAACAAGTGACATCCCCAACATTAATGAGCCCAAACTATTGGTAAAATTAAAATACTTAACAACGCTCTTGTCAATTTTTGTAGAATAGACTATAGTCTAGGAGTATCAAGAAGAAAAATATCAACAAATATCAAACCTTTATCCCCAGCGTCTTCAGAAAGGGCTAGCTTAATGACACCCTTCAAATCATAAGTTGGGTGAATAGGAGGCTTTACTATAAGTGACTCAATTGATTTTTCATAGTTAACATTTGTGGTAGCTGTCATTTTAACAATCAGCTTGTTCCTAGAGCAAGACCTATGTATACCCACAAAAACCATAGATTCACACACATACACAGAAAAATATCATGTTGCCTCTACAAATTACATGAATAAAAAAAAATATTGGATCAATCAAACCTTGTAGAAGCTATAATTACATTAGCAATAGCAGGAGCAACTAATTGCGAAGAGGAAATTCCAAACATATGATCTAATCTCCCTGCATGTAAAAGAGTAAAGTTGGATGTTCCAAAATCAACTTGTAATTTAATTCACATCTCCACAAACAATAGATTGCTGGTATATGTAATTACTTACAACACTAGTGCTAAGCTCCCGGTAAGTAGCAATTTTGGTATTCGAATAACACCCACGCGAGAGGCGGAGAGGACGACCGGAGAAGCCAAGAGACGGAGAGGACGACCGGAGAAGCAGGGAGACGGGTAGGACGACCGGAGAACGGAGAGACGGAGATTTTGACTATAGAGGACGACGAATTCAGGACTTTTGACTTGTTTGAAATTACTTATTTAACTTTAAAAGTATCGTAATTATTAACTTTTGTCTTTTTGAAATAAAGTTTTTAAAAATGTGTTTAGATTAGTTTTTTCAAAATTAATTTTAAAAATGACCAAAAAGGACATTTTTTTATTAATACTATTTTAATGTTATTGGGTAAAGGGTAAAAAGTGAGGTATATTTGTAATTTTATGTCAATAAGTCATAAGTCATTTTGAAAAGCTAGAATTTTTAGCTTTTGAAAAACAACTTATTACCCTTTTACAAAAAGTCATTTTCAAAAGTCCTTTTAAGTTTGACAAACAAATTATTAACTTATTGGCTTTTTGAAAAAGCCAGTAAATCAATAAGTTATTTTTAGATGAAATCCCAAACAAGACCTCAGATCGAGTTCTGGAGTGTGGCCGCTGACCGGCGGTGGGGTAAGTGTCTGTTGGACTTTCGGTTTTGAAAATGGATTCGAGTGAAAAATCGACTTCTGGGCATGACCGTTCCGCCTAAAATAAAAAGATAGTAAACAAAAAGGATGTGTTTCACGTAAAATGGATTCGAGTTTTTTTAAATATTTCTATTTTTTATTAATCTTTAAGAGACAAACAGAAATAGATTTAATTATTAAGTGTTTACATACTATATACTATATTAGCACCCTGTTTATTACACGTGTTTAATTAAAAATATATAAATGATAATCATTAATAAAAATCAAGACAACATAAGAAAATTTTTTGATATAAAATATAACTATTTTTTTATAATTTAATACTTTATGTAATAAAATATTTATATTATTTCTATAAACACTAATTTTTTCAAAGTATGTTTCTTTAAACATTTTGTTTTAAAATACTATTTTTAAAATTATATATTTTATAACAATTTGGATTTTTAAAATGTGCTTTTTTAATATTAATATATTTTTAATGTATTAAAAAAATATTTTTCTTAGTTTATAAATGTAAAAAAATACTTAATATTTAATATTATTACTAAATATGAGGTGTATTTAATATGAGAGAAAGACTGGAAATCAAATTAAAGATGCTCTAAAAACACAGAATATGTCTCTAAAAACATTGATTTATTAAAATAGATAAACGGTTACAATGTTTTTTTGTAGTTTTGTTAATGTACTTATGAATTTACAGATTAATTATTTGAACAAGTAGATATTTTGTTGTTAAACAAAACGACTTTTATATGCAAGGTACCATGGTGATTTTATTATGACATTAAGATACTCGGCTACCAGATGGGTATACATTTAGTTGTTTAGCGTTGGTGTTCAAAATTATTGTATTCGTAAGTTCACACTCCCTCCCTGTGTGCTCGATTCGATTCGGTTTTTGGCTAAAACCAAAACCGAAACCTACATAATTGGTTTTAGTTACTAGGAACCGTTCGGTTTTTGGTTTTTTTGTCGGTTCCTTTCGGTTTTCGGTTTTTTCTTTACTTTTTTTTTTTTGTTTTTTTGTCTATCTCTCACACCCAATATTGAAAATACAAACATATTTAAAAATGGATAACTCGTAAATTAATTGATCGAACACCAACTAATCAAAATAAAACTAAATAATTATCATCATATTCTTACTTAAAAAAATCAAAAATAAATAACTAAATATACAATTATTATGATTTTCACCTTTTAAAGCGTTAGGGTTCATCTAATTCAAATCTTTATCATCTTTAACGGTAAACTTTTTATGTGTTTTTATCACGTTAAATAAGTAAAAAATAACATGTATGTATGTATGTATGTATGTATGTATGTATAAGGGAAGGATTAAATATAACCCACTAAATTTGCAATAACCCGAAATAACCCGTTAAGATCAAGCTAAATCATTTAATATTTTTAACATCATTGTAAACACATTTAGAATATTTTTTTATATAATGAGTTTGCATAAATTCATCACCATTTAAGAGTTAACATCGTTGTAAATTTTGAGTCAACAACACTTATAGTGCTGTAAGTTAAAAACTTACAACGATATTTACTCTCAAACGGTGATAAATTTATGCAAAATCATAATAAATGAAAGTGTTCTAAATGTATTTACAATGATGTCAAAAAAAATTCAAAGATTTGACTTGATTTTAACAAGTTATTTCAGGTTATTGCATATTTAGTGAGTTATGTATACTTTAATGCCATATATATATATATATATATAAATTTTTAAACAAGATTACAAATCGGAGTCATTCAATGTATATAATTGTATATGATATTTGTAAAGACCACTGTTATAATTGTATATGATATTTAATGCCATATATATATATATATATATATATATATATATATATATATATATAACAGTGGTCTTTAATAGGGACGTGAGGTGCACATACGTGAAGGTGGTCACGACGTGAAGCAACAAGAAAGTGGAAAAAAAGGGGTGATGGAGGGCTTGATGACTGATGAGGATGTGGTGATAACACATGATGTAAACCTCATCTAATTTTATACTTGAGAATTTAAACACAATCACTTGAAATTAAAAGTCATCATTATTACTTTAGCTTTCTTTTTAGTGGAGATGCAAACAACGTAAAACTGCAAAACTATTCAAAACCATTTAAGGTTCCTGTAATTAAAAAAATAATAAAAAATATAAAAAAGGTAATTTGGACATCACAAATAACTTTTACATTTGAAAAGAAAAAAACGCCTTTTGAGGCTGCCTTTATGTCAAGAAAGAACAAAATGCTTTTTAGACCGACGGGTGTGCCCTTTGAGTGGGCGTGGAAGGGGTGTGACACACCGCCCTCCGGGTGGGCGTGAGTGGCCATGGCTAGCAGGGCGTGAGTGGGGCAACGGTCGAGACACCCGTTGGACCCCAAAATGTGACCGTTACACCTTTAAAAAAAACCTATATATACAACCATCACACACTATTTTTTTCTTCATATCACACACTCTTTAATCTTCACATCACACAAAAAAATCAAACAAAAAATTAGTATTTTTACAAAAATGCAGTTTTTATGGGATGATGACGATTTTAGCGAAGGCAAAGATTTTTTAATCGAAGCCGCACAACTTACTCTTGACACCATCAGACAACCAGTT
Source organism: Mikania micrantha (assembly GCA_009363875.1). Classification (NCBI taxonomy): domain Eukaryota; kingdom Viridiplantae; phylum Streptophyta; class Magnoliopsida; order Asterales; family Asteraceae; genus Mikania; species Mikania micrantha. The sequence goes on along the minus strand of SZYD01000811.1, from coordinate 227,996 downwards.
GAAAGACCTGTTCTAATTAGAATAGCATGAATTAATCGAGATCGTCTTGGAGTTCATGCACGTCTTGTTGAAGATTATTTTTCAGAAAATCTGAAGTACCCTGAACATTTATTTCGGTGTCGCTTTTGTATGAGTCGGAATCTTTTTTCACGAGTGTGTGATGATTTGGAACAAAACTATGATTTTTTTCAACAAAGGTCTGACGTGTCACACCCCCGAATTCTCACGTATGGTGTCAGTCCACATGGGTGTGACGTGGCCAGAATCGCAGCTCATGGTCATATAAAACGACTCTATATGTGTTGAAAATACAATGTTTGCCATAAACACAACCAAATGATTTATAAAATAATGCAGCGGAAATATAATCGTTAAGCAGCGGAAAAGTAAATTGTCAGACACTATGATGTTTGGAATACATAACAAAATGAATATTGTTTCAAAAGACACAATAAATGCATGCAGATGATCCTATGCTCATCCCTGATGTGCATTCCTGTTCCAAGTGCGGCTAATGACCTGAGAATACATGTTTAAGAAAAAGTGTCAACACAATGGTTGGTGAGTTCACAGGTTTTGATATACATACATAGTAAGAAAACATGTGTCATGTTGTTTATTAATATGTTAGTCCCGAGCCATAGGCTCCAAATGTCAGTGCGTCATCACCGAACTAGACTTGTTAGTCCTTGCCTCCGCTATGTCTCGTAATAACATAGCAAGGTAAGTCGAGATTTCACGTGTTATGACCTCCAGTCAATATTGTGTCACGCGGGGTTCGTCACACCCAAACGGATCCATTCAAACTCACCTCGTTGTTTGTACATTAACGGTAAGACTTTGTGAGGGCTTGTTACGATTACAACACTTAATGTTTGTCTAATAAACCAGCATACACAAGTAATGTTTTGTACAGTAATAGTGTTTGACTCGATTCAACAAGTATTCTCCCCCTATTTGAAAAGCTTGTAAAAGAGTAAAGATGGGCCGTAAACTCACCTTAGTGAAGATCGGAAAACTAATGCGTAAGCTCCTATGCTGAAAGCGTTACGGTCACCGGCTACCTATATTGTATACCATACGTGAGTCCGTGTAAGTGACCGTGTTTGTGTTTGTGCTAGTGCTTGTGTTGGTGCTCAACAACCCTCGGTTGCTCATGTTTGTATGTGTCGGTCCACATTGACCGTGTTTGCTCATGTTGGTCCACATTGATCATTTTTGACCGTATTTGGCCTTGTCAAGTCAACGACCCGTTGGTGAATCGTGTGTTGGTTGTGAATCGTGTAACATATGTGATTGTGCTCGTCGTGTGCAAAACGCGCAAGTCGCGTTCATGGGCAACTTACTATATATAGTAAGTTTCCATTTATGGCAAGTTTCATAACACATATCGTTTTTAAAGCTCTAGCATGCTCGTTAGTCCTACGTGATCATGTTAACACATAGCATGTCATCATAGTCAGTCAAATAATCATACAAGTCATTTTCGCATATAAAAGTTTCATAAAAAGGAAAGTTTCTAGATTTAGCAAGGTTACCATCGGAAGCCATCTAACTTAACATGTGATGATCATATTGAACCATATTAAATCATATAGCATGCTCAAAACATACAAGGCATTTCTAAATCGATCGTTCGTAAAATAAAGTTACTAAAAATAGTAAATATGACAATCTTCACCCAAATGATCTTCCTAAGCCTATCTAAGCCATTTTTATATCACACAACATCATATAATACCATTTAACATCATTTAATCATGCTCATTTGGTCAAAATCATCGTTTATCAAAAATCGGTTTACAAAAGTTACTATAAATAGTAACTAGGCCAAACATGACCATAATCAAGACCAAATCAATTTCTAAGCATCATATTCATCATATTATCATCCAAATAACAAAACTTTACACATGCATGACCATATTTCCATTCATTCCATCAAGTTGTAACTTAAAAGTTACTAATAATAGCAAGTTTCATCAACAACCCATTTTTATCCATTTCAACAAGATCTAATCATGCAATAACCTTCTAACATCATCAATAAACACATTTGAATATCCAAAATCATCTACAATACACTAGATCATCCATGCATGTTACTATTTTGGCCATTTATGACAAAATCATGTATTTTATACATACCCATACCCATTGATCATCATGAAACATCATTAAACCATCATAAATCATCAAAATCAGTTGCAAATATATCAAACCCAGATTCAAATCTCGTGCATGTGCATTCTATGTGCTTGCATGTGTGATTTGAGCATTGCATGTGAGTGTAGAGATGTGAAAAATGCATTTTAGCCATAGAACTACCTCAAGAGGCTCAAGAACTGATGGATGTTGATGCTAGCAGCCTCTCAAGCTTCTGGACAACCGGTTTGAATAGGGTCGAAGTGGTGGTGATGATCTTCAAGTTCTACAATCCTTCCTTCAAGCTTCCAAGCCTTCCAATGGACCTCCAAGCTTCAAGAATGAGATTCTGTGGCTTCCAAATGAGGATTGCAGGTGAAAATGGCGGAGAATAACCGAAGGGTGGCGTGTTGGGTCGAGAGAAATGATTAAAATTGATAGAATAGGCATAATGGTCTTGGTTTTATAAAGATTTGTTGACTGGACGGCGTCGCGTACCGCCGAGAGGGTCCAAGATCCTCTCAGCGTACCGCGATGGATTTCGTGAGTTCAAACTCCCCGCCCATCCATCGCGTACCGCCATGGGCCTCCCTAAGGTCCGTCGCGTACCGCGACGAGCCCACAAAGAGCCCAATAGGCCCAATTTCAATGGTCTGATCCGTTCTTCACCGTTTTCGCGCTTACGGACTATTGTTCGGCCTCGTTTGAACTTCCAAGTTCAATTTTTGAGAGTTTCGTGAGGTTTCCAGTGTTTTGTTACACGATGTGCTAAACGTTCACCAATGTTCGTGTTTTCTTAGACACGTGTGTGCGTATTGCGACAATTCACCAAATTATCGTGTTTGTGTCAGTGTTCGTACTATCATGACACGTGTCACACTAAAGTAAACTAATTCTAGTGTGCCACGTGCACAAATATAATTTAAATAAACATTTAAATAAATAGGATGCTGACCTGGATTTTACGGGATGTCACTTGACGGAAGAGGTAAGATCGGGTTTTCTGGTCTTCAGAAATGTACTTCTACAATACGCCAATTAGCCTATGGCGCTTCCAGCGATTCGTTTGATGAGTATTTACAGATGTCTGAGAGAATGGGGCGGGAATGCATTTACAAATTTTGTAAAGGCGTAATTAGATTGTATGCGAAGAAATACTTGAGGAAACCAAATTCCCATGCCTTCCAGCAAATTTACACGTTTCATGAAGAGGTTCATGGTTTCCTCGGTATGTTAGGTAGTCTCGACTGCACCCATTAGGAATGGGACAATTGCCCAACAGCATGGCGAGGTCAATTCCAACGAGGTGACCATCCAAGACCAAGTTTTATGCTAGAAGTTGTTGCATCGCAAGGTCTTTGGATATGGCATGCCTTCTTTGGTGCATTGGGATCGAACAATGATATAAATATTCTAGATCGGTCGCTGATTTACAACGATCTTATTGAAGGCATGGCACCCGGTCAGCAGTTTATTTACAACGACAAAACATACAAATACGGGTATTATCTAGTCGATGGTATTTATCCGCAATGGGCTACTTTCGTGAAATCGTTTATATTTCCAGAATCGTCAAGAGGGGGCAAGAAGGATATTGAACGAGCATTCGGCGTTCAAAAAACAGAAGTGGCACATGATTCAACACCCTGCAAGAGCTTGGAAGCCAAGTCAAATCCGAAACGCGTTATACGCATGTGTGATACTACACAACATGATATTCGAAGATAACGGTCGAGCCATATGTGAACTTTATGAAGAAGATCTGAATTTGTTGGAGCATGTGGAGATCAGCGACGAGGAAAAACATGCAAACCGTCGAATGCTTCGTAACGAGGATACACATGCGAACCTCAAAGCCGATTTGATTGAACATTTATGGAAAAATCGTGAAGTTTAATTTGTAATTTTTTTAGTAATTTGTAATTTTTTTTATTAATTTGTAATTTTTTTATTAATTTGTAATTTTTTTATTAATTTGTAATTTTTTTCAATTCGTAATTTTTTTTATTAATTTGTAATTTTCATTTATAATTTTATGTAATTTTTTTAATTTAACATTAATTATATCTACTTTTTAATTTTAAAAAGAATGATGACATGAAGTGAGTGGACAAAGGGACATTTCCACCAAAATGGTGGAGTGAGTGGTTGTGGTGGGTGCCTACGTGGCGTATATGTGGAGTGAGTGAACCATGGGGCATACCCCATGGTCTTATGATTGATGTTCTCATCACAAATTTTTTGTAAAAAAAAAAAAAGACAAAAAGAAATGTCATGTATGAAGTTGTAATACTTATTTGAACGGACTCAAATTTCGAAAGCAATCACAAGAGCCTATACCAATTTTCTAGTTTTATTTTATATAAAGGGAGGATTTGTAGCCTTTTTTTTTTGTTCCATACGTTTGTAAGATTATATGTAAATATGTAATACAACTTCATAATGCATGAGAAATAGAAAAACAAAACAACGGATCTCATCTCTTTTATTTTATATGTTATATATTTCGGAAAGAAATTCATGAGTGACTGATCATCACCTATATTTTTAGCTGGCCTAAAACCCCATGTATTACATAAATTAAAAATTATAGATAATAATAAATTTTTAATAATTATAAAATTATGTTTAAGATATGGTATAATTGATACTTTTTATAATCTATTTAATTATATAATAAATTAGTAAAATATTAGAATAAGAAGGTTTTAATATTTAATTATATAATTTAATTACGAATTACAAAATTATAAATATATATTAGGAGAACAACAAAGAATTTTTTTTCAGATATCACTAAAAAAACGACACATGTCTTTTGAAAATCCTCCTTTTATTATAATAGGTGGATTCATTTGCTACATACCTGAAAATTACACATTATAATTTTGTTAAGTATTTTAATGAACTTCATTACAATAACTTGATTCTAATATTATTTATATGTAATATTATTAATAACTTGATTTTAATGAACTTCACTACACAACTTATTCTACTATAGTTTCAATCTGACAATCTGTAATTGTTTTCTTGTCTATTAATATTCTTGATATAAGTTATTAATCGTTCACACGATATCTTACTACTATAATAAACAAAAACCATTTTTGTCATTTGTCATATTTTTAGAATGCTATTGCCACATGTCATATTATTATTATTTTATTTAATTCTCTTTCTCAACAAATAATAATATTATCACTCCTATTAAATAATTATAATATTAATCCTATTATTTACCTTTTACATACTAAGAATTAAAAAAACACATTAAAAAAGTTTTTAAAATATGTACTTTTTCTAATTCAAACGATAACTTTTAGCCGGGGACTCTTTCGGAGCAGCCTCTCTATCTCAATTGGGATACGGGTAAGGTTTGTATCTATCCTTCCCCCCAGACCCTACTGAAAAGTGGGAATATACTGGGTAAGGTTGTTGTTGTTATACTTTTTCTAAAAATTAGAATTTTATTATAAAAAAGAAATATTTAAAATCGTTATTTTTAAGAAATTAAAAGTTTTCTAAAAAACAAGTTTTCTTAAAAGATGATTTTTTTAAAATGAAATTAGCTATATAACTAAGTTTTTAAACAATATGATATTCATGAACAAATGACATTTTTTTTAAACAAAATGTTTAAAAATATTTTTTTAAAAACCAAAAGTTAGAGAAATGACAGGAAAAACTAGACTCTTGATTGAAAAAACGATATAAAGTTTTAAACATCATAGTTTAAAAATCTTAGTTGTTACAAAGTAAGATACTCAGATAATAATTATTTAGTTATTAGAGTTTTTAATTATTTGTCTATTACATAAAATACTTGTCTATACTTACTTTAATCATTTTATACCAAAATATTGTTTTATAATTCTTAAGTTTTTATTACTAACTATTTAATATTTAATGATCAATCCGTGTAATACACTGGTTAATAACCTAGTTAAATAATAAGTAAATATGAATGTGAGGCTAGCCCAGAAGATTATGCATCGATCTGAAAGAAAACATTTAATTTCTAACAAGGGATATGTCTAGCGTAGTTTAGAATAAGATTAATAAAAGATTTGTTCGTTAAAAAAAATAAATAAGTAAATTATAAATTAGAATGAGACTTGTCGTATTTCTGTAAGATCTTATTTTTCTTTTTGTTCACCTAAAAGAAGTTAATTTTTTGCTTCTTTCTTCTCATTTTCTCTCATCTTTATTATTATTCCTTTCTTTTAGATTTCTCTCATTTTTTTCCTAATAAATAAGCTTACTTTATGTTTCATTTTATTTTACTGTTATTATTAACTATTTAATATTAAATTTCATATTTCTTTATTTAATCATGTAATACACTTGTTTCTAGCATAGTAAAACTATATATCAATTTCAAACATGTTTACCTTACTGTTAGTGGCACATGCTACGTGATGAGGACACGTCTCCGTGCAAAAAAAAACCATAAACCTATAAGTTGGAACGTGTAAAAGGGTTTTGAAAACCTAAAAAACCATAATAAAATCAAGGGAATATGAAAAAAGGTAGGTGAGTTTGTTTCTTTGACAAAACTAAAAATCTAGGTGCACCATGTTTGCTTTCTACAAAATATGCCACATGATCCCCCTTGACTTCTGTAATTGATTAGTTGAACCAGAGTGGTCAATGTATTCTACAAAAAGTTTTTATTACTTTTAAGTTTTAATTATGTAAAAACCTGTAACCATTTTCAAAAACAGATGTTATGCACATGGTTAGTTGAACCGAAGCAGTCAATGTTTAATTGTAATTTGCAAGTATGACACCCAAAGCACCTCTGTTTTAATTTTGTCATTGGGCCTCCTTATCCCATCTTCCATAATCCTTCTTTGTGGTAAAATAAATCTATACCAACAAATACACAAGAAATTGAGTTTAAATAAGTTCTTAAATTCAATAATAAAATTTCATAACATACATAGCAATCAATCATGTTGCTTCCAGCCTTCATAGTTCATGCTAAAGATGTACCGAATCTCAAACCTTACGAGGATGGGAGGGAAATAAAACACAATACTCATGTAAAACCATATAAAATCAGCCCATTTCCAATAACTTTATTGGTTCTTGTAAATCCTCTGGTCATCTATATGACTATGAAAGTTGCTACCTGAAATATTAATATTAATATTAATATTAAAGAGAAATTAGTAAGTTTTGTTGTGATTTTTTTTTTTGTAAATTTTGTATCTAAATTCCTTTTAAACTTTTGGTTGCATTACACTCTTCATGTCTCCAATTTAATATTAGACTTCTAATGCCCCTAATGTATAGACTATTTCTTTTCTTTTTCTTGTTACATAAATTGAAAACTTATGTGTCTTGTTTAAAACATAAGAAATATAACAAACTTGAAATTTTATGAAGAAGTTTTGGACAGAAAAAGAGTGGAGCATTTAAAAACTTGAATACTCTGATATATGTTTCAGAAATCATACAAGAGTTTTGAAGAATTTATAGATTTTTCAAGCTAGCGACACTCTTGTTTTAAGTATTTTATGGGGAGTTTGGTTAATGACATAATAATTTGCTTATGTAGTCATGCTTTGAAAGACATACGATTTCACATTTGTGGTCTGAAATATGTTTTATGAGACTTTTTAATGAACAAAAATCTTCAACCAAAATCTAGTTTCCATTATGTTTATTTGGATTCTTGTAATTAATTTATTATGTAATTTATTTTCTTCTTTATACAGTAATTTGAATAATTTATGATGAAATAGTTTTTTTTTTATAATTTTCAGAACAGTGTTTTTTAACTTTTAGTTTTAGTTTATGCTAATTTCCAATTAGAATTTTTAACTTAAAACATTATCATCTGTGTTGCTAATAAGAAGCTGGGCCGACGAGCTTCAAGAGTAGGTAAACAAAGATTAGAGCTAAAAGTTGCAACGTGAAAAGTTAATATCAAATTGGAACTTTAGTTTTTGCTAATTTTTTCACTTAGAATATATCTTTAAACTAAAACAGCATTTACCAACTGTCATGACATGTACAATGAACCAAGCAGCCTACATAAGAGTTTAAAACCCTATAAACATAGAACCTTTAATTTAAAAAAAAAAAATATTTGTTTGAGTTTTTTTTGACGTGTGAGTTTTTTTTTAGTTTGTGGACTTTAGAGGGATTAAGATTACAAGAAAAACACATATAAATTATTTTCTAATATTCACAAAAGGTTTTTAGTGAAGGGCCTAAGAGTTTTTGTTCTACTTACTGCTCTCAAATAGTAAAATCAGTCCTACCAATGGTGCACCACCTGTCCTTAATAAGAATTCATGTCCACCTTCTAGATTAGGGACTGGCTCAAGATAGTGACTTGCAAATATAAGACACTCATCATCTTGGGCAAACTTTGCTTTAAATTAAAGGTCTCGTTTACATGCATAACTCCTGCCAAAGTACACTATCCAGCTATTTTACATATGAATCGTATAAGCGTATACAACTCGTAAAGACGTATAGATTGTAGAGTATAACTTCAAAAACATACACAAATTATAACACCTCATTGAATCATAAAACCTTATAACAATCGTGCACCCTACACCAAACTTATTTAACTAATTTTATGATTCACATTAATAAACAAATTAATCAAACTACAATAAAATATCTACCATAGATTTAGTTAGACAAACAAAAACTGTAATTCTAAATTATACAAAATTATAAGTTATTTGACATGACTCCTTCATATAGACACAAATTATTTGATAAGATTTAACATTTTTCGATAAATGCGTTAATTATTTGAGATGACATTAGATTTCTTAATCTATATAAACTGATTCATATCTATAACAAAAGGATGACAACAGAAGTCCAAAATTAAATAATTATACGCCTGCTTTGCTAGAAGCTAGTTTATTTATTATCCCATGAAACCCACATGAAATTGTATATTATATATTTTTTGAAGTGTTATATATCACAAATTAAATTTATCATTTTTAAAAAAAGAAAGATATTATTTTAATTAAATATTACCCTCATTATAAACAAGCTCAATATAAATTCAGCAACCCGACAAATGATGATCTTGTGATGGAGAATTAAGTTTAAAAAAAATACATTTTTTCTTATTATAAAAATACATATAAGTTGTATATTTTTTGAAGTTTTTGTAAGATGTTTTACATATTTATTCAGTAATAAACATTTATGACGGTTTTAAGTTTTAACAAGGAATGGGTTGTATTAAGTCAAAAAAAAAATACATTTTTCTTATTATAAAAACACATATAAGTTGTATATTTTTTGAAGTTTTTGTAAGATGTTTTACATATTTATTCAGTAATAAACATTTATGACGGTTTTAAGTTTTAAAAAGGAATGGGTTGTCTTAAGTCAAAAAAAAAAAACATTTTTCTTATTATAAAAACACATATAAGTTGTATATTTTTTGAAGTTTTTGTAAGATTTATTACATATTTATTCAGTAATAAACATTTATGACGGTTTTAACAATGAATGGGTTGTAATCCCTAACTAAATATTTTGGATAATTGATTATCAATAAAAAATTATTATAAAAAAACTTTAAACCATAAAGTTCTTTAGCATTGGTTTTATTATTATTTCTAGTAACACCATTTATAGATTCTAAACTAGCTTAATACCTCACGTGTTATATATACGAGTTAAAAAAATTGTTAAATAACATGCGTACAAATTAATAAAGATATTTTAAGATATATATATATATATATATATATATATTTTGAAAAAATTACATACAAGAAAGTAATTTTGGTAGTATAACATATGTTATTTTAATTTCTTATTCTAAAAAAATATTTTGTAAAGATCATTGTGTTATATATACTTGTCACTGTGTCATTCTAGAATCTAGCTTAACATTATATGTATTCTGCAACATCGTTGTGTCTTTAATTGTTTAGGAAAACACAACATTGAGCATAAAAACAAAAGACACAATTACTTGTACAAAAGACACAATGACACGCACAGAATTGTTCATACTCGTCATTGTGTTTTTTTAAAGATAAATGTTTTATTCATACTCGTTATTTTGTTATCTTTGCTTGACATTATGTATTCTGTAACATCATTGTGTCTTAAATTGTTCATGAAAACACACATAAATTAGAAACACAAAAGACACAATAAACAGTACAAAAGACACAATGAACAGTACAAAAGACACAACAACCTATACAAAAGACCCAACAAACGAAATTTTTTTTTCTATAGCAATATTTTACTAATTCTGATGTTAAAAAAATCGACGTTTTTATGGTATAAATTTTTTCAAAAAATAATTTCGTACGTAAAAGTAATGAACGTTGAAAGACTGTGCAGTTAACTTGATAAAAGATCAACAAAAGTAGTTATTACTAAAATAGCCTTCAACAACTTGATTTAATCATAACGATTGATTAATATATAATGGCTTAAGATCTTTCTTAGTATTATTTAGGTTAAAATGATTATTTAGTTTAACCCAACAAATATAATGTATCGTAAATTTTCAAGATATCTTAATATAACCCATTAATCCGTTATTCCACGTTTTCAAACCGACAAAATTTTGAAACTTTTTAATTACCGAAAAATTATTTACAAAAAGTTGACCTACCCAACACTTTGTTACTTTAATTAAAAGTTATGTTGCAAAACTCACACTCGACTAAAAGTAGGCGGATTCTTATTTTAACAAGTATATAGATTATAATAAACAAAATTGCTAATTTATTTATATCATTTATTTCGCCACTAATGAAGTTTAGTGTCCCTTATTATAGATAACAATCTCGATATGGCATATCTAAACTTTTCGAAAATTTATAAACCATTTTATTTATAAAAGTAAATAATATACATTATTTAACTATAACAATAACTTGTTAGTAATCACATTTGATGTGTCACCGCTTGAGAAAACCAGTGTCCAATAACCTTTATTATAAGACTAAGATAATTATCCGGCCAGAACTAGTTACTTGACATCAATATTTCACGTCACCCTTTTTGGATTGCCTATATAATTTAAATATTTTTCCGATATGTTAGAATTAGTATGCATGTATACACAAAGTTAGGCACAACATATTAACGATCCATATTGCCCAAAATCGTGTTTTAGCTTATTTCTTCTTCCTAATTTCTTAACAAGCTCCCAAATTGAACTACACACGTAATGCAACCATAATTGTATTACCCAAAACACCATTTTTCAAATTGTTAGAGACAAGAATAAAGCAATTGACTTATGTTTCTTTTTAAACAAAGGGTAATTTCATTATGATCGTATTATTTTCTGACCTTTAACTTTTAGTTTTTTCAAACTTTAAAAAAGTTAAATGGTCTTTTAAAAATAATCAAATGACTGTTTGAGAAGTTAGAAAAAGTCAAACGTTACCCAGTCGATCATCTTTACAAAAGTGTTAATTATTGAGATGTGCAATTAGAATTTAGGTGCATGGTGTGGAAATAAAACGTTTCCGAATTAATTACTTCACCTTATACTTTGTTTTTTTTTTAACCAGCAAATTTTTTCACCTCTGTCAACTATAAGACTAGAACCCTCAACCTATTTCAAAGAGGACACCTTAACACACCTTGGTACCATTAAGACAAATGTCTTTTAGTTATATACTTTGTATATACTCCAGAGGTTCTTAAAGATTTCCCTCCTTGGTAGACATTTGAAAGAATACGCAGTTCTTTGGAATGTTGACCACCTCTCGTTTTCTTCAGCATTTTTATGTGTTAAAATCAAAAGGCAATCCTTGACTTTAACTTATTGTTATCACCATTATATTATAACAATAATAATAAAAAAAATTACTTTAAGCACATGTCTAAGGTAATATATAATATTATAAAATTGGGTATTACACCAACACCGTATATCACGTCATCCAACATCCTAAACACCCTTTCTCTTCGTCATAGTCAAACTCCATGTGAGCTTTGAATTTACGCGTTGAAGGTTTATTAATAATGGCAAGTAACACGAGAGGAGATGGTGGTGGTTGCGTTTATTTCAAATGAAACAACATTGCTATTGTTTAATTATAAGGCTCAATTGCTTAACTAATATAAGTTAAATTTATTTAAATTCGTCATAGATAATGGGTGTAAACGAGCCAAGTCGAGCCTGAGCTCTCCAAAACTAGAGCTCGTTTCATTAATAATTAAGAGAGCTCAAGCTTGTTTAAAGGTTTATTTATTTATTTATTTTTTTTGTCTAAACTTGAACTCTGCTCACTAGAAAAGTAACAAGCTCGAGCTTGGCTCCTTTAATAACTAGTTAATTAATTTAATTTTATTATTAATTTTAAATATATTTAAAACAGTGTTTTTCATTTATAACATAATTTTTGTAAGTTAATTATATTTTTCATAATTTATATGTAAAAAAAATATTTATATGACAAACACTTATTTAATTAGATAAAAAAATTTATATATAAAAAGCTTATTTAGGCTCGAAAACCGGCTCGAGTTCGACATTTGAATTTTTGTGAAACTTGTTTTGTAACTAGACACTAATTTGAGTGAAACTTGTTTACTAATTATGTGATATTAATTTGGATGTTACTTTGAGTGAAACTTGTTATGTCATTAGATGCTAATTGGATTGGGTGTGACTTGTTTATTCATCAGGTTCTAAATTGATTTACTTGCAGATTTTGTTTATTTTAGACGAGTTAATCGGCGCACTTGATTAACTGTTTATAAAAATAGGCTAAATAAGTCCTGTCAATGTAACAGTTTTCGGTCCAATTAGTTCAAGCGAACGATCTGATTCAATTTTGAAAAACACTGAGTTCAAGGTTTTGTACGTTTTTAAATAGAAGTCATAATAACTTGCATCTTCTAAAACTTGAACTTAGGAGCATTTGTTGAAGAGTACATATATAATGTGTTTTTATTGCATAAAATACGTGGTCTTTTAGAATATGTAATTGATGAATTATCTTTTTCCAACTTGGCTTGCACCAACAAAAGTCAATTCACAGTATTAAATTCATTTTCAAACCAAAACTCACCACAAAATCAAAGTCTTTTTATGTTTGTTTAAACAGAACTCTAACGACCGGCGTTCAAGATCAACCATTGCCATATATGCATTCACATATTCTAATTAACACATCCTTAATTTTACCCCACTATATATAGATACACACACATATACACACACAGACACTTTTTAAGTTCAACTACTCTCACAGTTGTAAATACATGCATGGAGACACAAACATAAAAAGAGGCAGAAGCTCTGGAATCAACTACCACCTAAATATTGTTATTGTTTCTTTATATACATACAAATTAGAGAGAGAGAGAGAGAGAGAGATGAATTCGTCCTGCAGGCGTACAAATCTGTATCTAATTATGGTTATTGTAATATCAATTTTGGGTTCATCATTAACGAGGAAGACGGATGGCTCAAGGGTTCTTGAAGACGATAGAAGCTGGCTGGACAAGTATGAAAGACTGTTGCACAGCAAACTCCCACGAGGGCCGGTGCCACCATCGGCTCCGTCTCTATGCCATAACGCTCTTCATCTCTACAGACAGGAAGAATTCCTATCTACTCAAGATCAAAGCTATTGTCCATGATGATCATAACCATACATACATACATATATATTTTGGCTTTAATTAATTAGGGTTAATTTCTGCAACCTCCATCAGTTTGTAGCTTCATCATATCTTTTTGTTTACTCAATCTTCGTTATGTTGATTTTTTTTTTCTTTTCTGAGTTAACCAGCTTTGCTCTTTGGATACAATGAATCAGCTTCAAACACGTACAGCTAGTATCTCAAACTTGATACTTCTATTGTAAGTAAATATACAGTTCGAATTTTTTTTTTTCTTGTTTTATTGTTCTTGATCATGTTCATCGAGATGTACTATTAGTGACTAAAATCAAAATTGGCCTCCATGAAAATTAAATGTTTTTTTTTTGTTCTAATTCATCGTTCCAGTTTAATTAGCGAGTAGGATACGAATGTCGTTTAAAATTCAAATATATCGATCGCGCATGGCTGCATTAATTATGTTTTTTATGTAATAAAATTAATGGAATTTAGATAGATAGTGGTATTTTGTTGAATCTAGAAGTGTCCTTTTCTGCCTAGACTTCTAGGAATAATAAAACTGGTAACCGGCAGTATCCTTAGACTATCCACAGCGGTCACCCCACTGAATAAACCCTTCCCCACTGAAATTTCATGCCACGTCATCACCCTACTGAAAACCTTAATCACCCACAATGGTCACCCCACTGAAAACCCTTCCCCACTATTCCACGTCATCAACATTTTTTAAATTTAATTGATTTATTTAATTTTTTTTTGCAAACAGAAAATAATAAACTTAGAATTTAATTAAACTATTCAAATAAAGATACAAATAAAATAAAAATTACATTGCAAATTTAAATAAAAAAACCATACAAAAAAAACTAACAATTCAAATAAAATTTAACGATATTTATCCAAGAGTTTCTTTTTCATTTTTTGCATTATTTCACGATCTTCGTCGTCGAGCATGTCGGGAGGCAAAGACTCAAGTGCTCTGAGGTCGGATCGGAGAGATTTCTCTTCGTGCATTTTTTTCCTTTCTTCGTGTTTTAGTTTTTGAAAAGTTGTGAAAGCTTGGAGTTGATCAGCGAGTTCGGTTGTTGACGTGTTAGAGGATACGGTTTGACGACTCGAAGAGGACGCCTGTTTTGTTGTATCTCGACCCGTCGGTCTAACCGGTTCCGGTGGGGTGTCGAACTCGGCTTCTTCTTCGTCATCCTCTAGGTTAACCGCGTTATTTGTATGTGCGGTCGAACCCCCCGACGAATACTCGTTCGATTCGGAATTTTTGGTTCTTTTTGAAGAACCTTGGACCTCATTACCTTCTTGGCAAAGAACACGGAATTTTGGCGAGTCTTTTATCGCCACCCAAACGTGGTAGTGGTTAAACGTTTGGCCGTTACTCTTTAGTTGGTATTCCTTTTCGGCCCATTTCAAAACGTTCTCGTCGCTCATCCCGCTTTTTCGGTTGTTTGCGCAGTTGCTATAGATCCCACTAAACTTTGTTAACTTGGTGCACATATCCTTCCACTTTGAATTTAGTTGATGATATGTGCGGTATTCGGCATCGAATCCCATCACATTGTGCCAACTAACGGTTACTTTTTTCCAAAAATTTTCCCGTTTTTGCGAGTTACCTACAAAAATTTTTTTCAAAAGTATGTTAAAAAATTGAATCCTTTAAAATAATATATAACAAAACTAAGTAATAAACTTTTTACCTTTGGTTTTGTTCTCGGATTCGTCCATGTAACATCTTCCAAGAGCGATTTCTTCATCGTGAGTCCATTGCTTCGGTGTCATTGGACCACTACTCGGCCCTGTTCCAGCCGGCTGTTTGTTTTTCTTACCTTTTTTGCGTTTCTGAGTGTCTTGTGTCTCCGGCACGACCTCGTTATCATGTTGGCTCGGTGACACAAAATCAGATTCGAACCTAGGTTGAGAGAAGGGAGCAAAACCGGGTTGAAAGTTTGAAGGAGATTGGAAGTTTGGTGGATGTTGTTGAAAGTGTTGGATGTTTGGGTTTCGTTGTAGTTGAACCAATAAATTTCTAAGCGATTCGGGATCGTATGAGAACGGGTTGAATTCGGGATTGGGATTGTTAGGCCTTGGATTCATGTTTAATTTTTTTTTAAAAATATAGAGAGAAAGATGAAAGATGAAGAGATTTGGGTGGTTTTTTGGGTAAAAAAGGTTGGGTATTTATTTAGTTTTAAAAAGTTGTTTTTTTTTTTTGTTTATTACCGTTGAAAAACGGTCAAATAAACCAACCAATCAAAATCCATGAAACTCGACGGGGAGCGGGAGCCGTTGGGGCCACTTGAGCGGGGCACCGCTGGCCGAGGGGCGGTGTTCCCATGCAACCCCGCGGCGGGGAAGAGGCCCGCTGGCCGAGCGGGGCTTCCATTGCGTGTGGTCTTACAACTGATAAGTTTGCCTTTTTGTTTCCGGTTAGCTGTGGGTTTTCTCAGTATGAGTTTTCTCATAGATTGTGTGGCGGTTTCTCGATTCGGCACTCGCCAATATCCGAATTTAAATGTTTCCGAGGGTTGTAGCGGTCTGTGGTTGCAGCTCGTGGGTTATTGGGTCCGAAGACTCTTTTAGTTGTTCAAAAAAAAAATTATTTTTACCTAATCTTAAAGAGTTAAAGGCTTAAATATACTCGAATATCTAAATTAGCTAACATTTTTTTTAGTCTATATATAATATTTCACTCAGTTTTTTAAACTTTCTTAATTACACTTTCTTTTTCTTTTTTGTTTCTTTTATTCTTTATATAAATTCGTCATTCCATTATAATGAAATATATTTTATTTAAAAAATGAGTCATATCATTATAATACGTTTTGTTCTACGGATATAAATTAAATTTTCTTTGGAAATGTGTTTGGTCAATAATAATTCTCAGTCAAACTGTAATATTATTCGGAAACAAGTCGAGTCAAATATAATATTTTTTTCGTACTTATTTTTATGTGTGTTCCGAATTGTCTAAGCAACAATGTAAATTTTGTTCAAAAATAAGTAATGTCAAATATAATGTGTTTAGGGCCAGCTCAAACAATTTGAGGACCCTAGGCGGTATTAAAATTCAGGGCCCTTTATCACTTCGAGAACTTACATTTTCTTCCTTCTTCCTTTTTGATTCATTCGTTCCATTGCAAGCTTAGGCGGCCATTTATTAGGGGTGTTTGTGGCCCGGTTTTTAAGTGAAACCGTAAATAACAATCTATGAATATATACATAATACATACATAGATACACATATGTATGTATGTATGTATAAACACACACAGTCATGCCTGGTTTTTATGACCGCCTTTTGGTGAAAACCGTAAACCAAACTATTCAATACAGTTTCAAACTTTTGAAATCAATCGACCAAATGTTTTAAGAAAAAACCGACCACGAAACTGTACCATATGGGGCCCTAGGCCATTGCTTAAATTTTAATTAAATGGAGCCGGCTCTGAATGTGTTTTGGTTGGACGATATAAATTTAATTTTGTCTAGAAATGAGTTTGGTTGCAAATAATCTATACATAGTCTAGCCGTATAAGCGCGTGTAAAAAATTCATATTCGATCATGTGTTGGAACAATCGTTTTTACATCCACGAAACCTACTAAATACTTGACCATGTTCATTTACCCACCGTAAACGGGTTCACAGTAAGATTTCAAAGTTGGTTACGAGGTTTGCATACACGCGCATCCTTTATCACGTTTGTGTCATTGTATGACTTCTAAAGTTCTAATTAACATTTGGATTACCTAGCTACGTGTTATATTTTTGTTGTTGTGAGTTGTAGGGTATGTTAACAATGCCAATGTAGGATCCCATTCGACCAATGTGGTTTGGCCGGTAGGATTACACCTCCGCCTGCTGCCACCATGTTCTACTCCTGACTTGGGTTGTGAATAGCTTATTGCATGTAAAGCATTTTGTCGATTGGAACCTTTATATTAAAAACGGTCAAGGAACGCTCTTTTTTAAAAACTGTAAAGTGTGATAGTAATTCAGTCAAATATACTTAGGATAGAAGTAAATAACTTTCTTAAATACGATTTTAATATTAAACCAAAAGAGCAGTTACAAATCCATGGAAAATATTTTTTAAAAAGAATAAATATTAATTAACAAAATGTAACTATAGTATTTTTCTTCCTTAACTAACTAGGTTATTATCACGTGTATTACACGGATTGAATATTAAACATTAATTGAAAGTTAAGATATCATTGGTTAGATTACTGGTATATATAGCTTATTAATTAATCAATAATATTTCAAATCATTAAAATCAAATGTCATAAGTTATAAGAGACTTTTATAAAAGATAAAAAAGAAAAATTATACAAATAATAATATTAAAAATTAAAATGAAAAACAACAAAAAGGAAAAAAAAAAAACTAAATTTTTTTTTTGATTGTAAATTAAAATGCTAAAGTTGAAAAAAGGGATAATAATAAAAATGAGTATAAACATAAAAAATGATAACCCTTGCCATTCGTGTTCATGTTCGTTTGTTAAGAAAATAAGTATGTTCGTGTTCGAATCGTGTTCATTCGTTAAAAAAAAGTTTGAATACAAAACAAACCTAAATAAACAAATAAACATAACTGAAAAAAATAGATGAACAATTCAACAGCAATAAATGAACACAAATGACAAATCTCTTAAACGTAAATACATGTGGTATATATATTCATTTATGAAATAAACAACGCGTTTTTTGCTGAAAAATTCACGGATTATTTGATTTGTTTCCAGGCCCAAGACTCCAAAAGAGAACCGCGTATAATCGTCTCAAGCCGAAGCTCTAAAGTCTAAACTGCTGACTGACCCTAATTATTTGGGCCACAAAATTATTGACGGGCTGCTGCTTATTCTTGTATTTAATTCCAAGACTCAAAACTTCTTTTGCTGGGCCCCGGACTAATACCAACTAATGGGCTGGAATTTAAAATAGGCAAATAGAGCATCCAAAATCAAACCATGTTAACGAGTGGGTTAAAATCAATCAAAAGTACAAATGCATCAAAACTCAGTTGTACTGGAGTACTGGACTACTAGTTAACTTTGTTTTCACGTTAATCTTGCAAAAATCAATATCGCATAATAATGATGTAATTATAGGTGTTTATGATAGAACAATACGACGCAAAAGAAATTGATCAACAATCATAATTCATATCGATGCATTAATAATATGTTAACATCACTTAATATGCATACGCAGAGCACCGATAAATAACGGCAGTTAAAATCATTAATAAGAAAAAAGAAAAGAAAGAAAGACGGTTTTTGTATAATTGATAAAACCTTTAACTAGCAAGACCATCCGATTATATCAACCATCAAGTCATCAGTTCTGAAAGAAAATCAATACTTTGAGAATTAAATTATATACAACCTTACAATTGAGCCATCATTAGATCACACAAGCCGGCCCGTTAATTCACATGGCGATCTAATTTGGTATAGTGCGTTCTCTCTTCCCGTCATATGGTTACCAAACTCTGCATAAAAATCACCTACCCCTATATGTACACCACTACATTATTGTTGTTTATTGCGAGACTGAAACTCTCGATCAATTACGAAAACCATTTCTATATATTGCTATGATGAAAAAGACGGACTAGAGTTTGCATGAAAAAGTAGTGATCACAAGTATGTTTCTCCATGGTTACAACTTGTGATGATTATCAATTTAAATGTCGGAAAATTACATTATTTTTTGTTTTTGAATAACATTCAGACACCTAGAATCATTCTAACAAACAAATTAGTTGAAGTAACTACGAACCTCAAATTCGAATAATAACATGTTTGAATCATTAAAATGACTTTGATTCTAACAAATAAATTAGCCATCATCTTTTTCTAAATCCGTAACAAATATTATTGTCGCTTACAAAAATAAAAAAATAAATAAATAAAATCAAGGTACCGATTAATTCTTGATTTAAAAATGAGTTGTGTTATTCACACACCCCTTAGGCGAGGGGTATAGGCGGGCAATTATTGCGTGTCATAATTTGTTAGTGTCAATAATTGAGGATTTATACGAGGAGTATAGACCTATACGCGGGGCTATACGCCACGTATAGATCTATACGAGACGTATAGAGTAGGTGAATGTGTTGAATTAAAAAAGATGGGTGTGTAAATAACCCGCTTCTTTAAACAAATGGTTTTTGTCTTTTAGACCACCTATACCCAACTTATGGTTTCGACTTTCGACTGCGCTTTCCGAATCCCAAGTCAAATATCTCTCTACCTACTTCTACTTCACTGTTAAACTAGCCAATCACAACAACAGCTTTGATCTCCGGCAACTAAAATGACTCCCTTTGCCGTAGAAATGATGGCCAGATCTCCACCGCCGGTGACAGAATCAAACGGATCTAATGCGATAAGACCACCTTCTACTTCTGTCAAACGATCTACCCTTCCTATTCAGGTTTATTTAGTCATAAAACCCTAACTACTTCCGTTGAATAAATTTGTTTTATACTACTAGTTAACTGCTATTCGTCTTCGTTCAATTTTATACCCTGTTTATGTGCGTGTGTGTGTATTTTGCAAAACGTTGTTTGAGACGTGAGTTATTGTTGCCAGAGGCAGTTTAAATTGATTAATTGATCCATGTTACCACCCAACTCACCACCATTACATATTTTCGGAAGAGGACGGCTGTGAGCACAGAGATAATGTGCGAGTGTCCACAGTATTTCATAAATTGATTTGCCCTTGTATCATCTCTTAAATATATTTCAGTTAATTTATTCTTGCTACTTCTATAAGAATGACCCATTTGACACGTTGGATAGTTTGAGAAAACCAAATTGACCTGATGTAATAGATTGAGTTGACCCAACTGCACTCATATGCAATTCCTTTCTTTCTTTCTTTTTGTTTTTTTTTTTTTTACCGAAATCAACTCATTCATATATCAAGTTCTGACCTTTTTTAATAACTAAAGGTTATAAAATTTGTTATATTTCTGGATGCCAGTAAGAATAGATACAAAACCAACATATACAGAGATGGAAACCCAAACAACCTAAAACTCTAGAACCCATGAAGCATAATTATTTACTTTATTTTTTGTTAACGCTATAGTATGTCTTAGGTTTTTTTTTTATGAAACTATCACTTCTCAGTGTCGTGTTTGCTATTGATATGAGATAACTAATACTCATAACTCCTATATAATAACAACAGATGTCTACCAACTAAAATGGTTTTGTCCATCTTCCAATCTTTAAATACTATATCTTACTTTCCAGCATGATAGTTCTTCACAAGGTAGAGGATACCAAACTTGTATTTTGATTTGATGATGCACAGGTGAGAGTTAAAGAACATCAAAAGATAGAAACATCTGAAGAGAAAAGATGCATGAACATTGGACGAAGAGATTTGGCACTGTTTTTAACTTCTGCATCTTTCAGTGCTGTCACTCTATCATCACCCAAACCTGCTGAAGCCCGCGTCAGTAAAGCTGAAATGAAGAAGATGATATTGGAAAAACTCAAGATTCTTAGAGAAAAGATAGGGGAGTTATCAAAGCAAGAAACAGAGGAAAATGAAAAGATTGCATTATCACCATCTCCACCAATTGAAGAGAAAGAAATTTCACCTCCTGCAGTGGAAGCGGCCATTATTCCTTGATGTTTGTCTCCAAATTAAAGCTCACGTTGTATGCAATTGTTTTTGTTTGACTTTGTTTGTAATGTACTTTATTTCTGCCTGGTCTAGAGGGGAATTTGACAAGAATTGTTTGGATCTCAAGTGAAATTTGCATTCCCTCTCCAAACATGCATTGCTACAGGTATCAAATAAAAAGCTTATGTATAATTTACTAACGTTTTAAATGTATGATTTGAAAAGTCTATTATAACAATGTGAATATTTAAGCTATCTTTTTATATACATACATATGGAGCTTATAGGATTAATCTGTTATATGAGTCCATCAACGGAAACCGGCAAGTGAGACAGTATAAAAGAACTGGGCTGGATTTAGAACCTAGTGATCGATCGATTCAGCTGATATGATTGAGGTGTGCAAAATGGGTTTTTTTTGGAAACTTGATTAGGTTCGGGTTTTTATCTATTTTTGGCCAGTTCAATGGTGGAACTGGTTTCCATATCAGTTATGATTTATGATTTCTTTGAGGAACCGGAACCGCCATTACCGCTGATTTGGGTTAAAATTTACGGGTTAAGCGTCAGGATTTAGCAGCAATGTGGAAGAAGAGACGTCTTTGTTTTTGGGTGATTCGGTGTCATTCTTCAATTTCCCGAGCTGGAAGAGAGGCTTCATATATCTATATGCTAAGAGTCTAAGAGATGGAGAGAGATGTTTCATACAAAAAAGAGAAAAATTAGGAAGAGCGGAACCTCTAACATAGAAGTGGGCGAAAAAAGGGAACCGGAACCAGAGGGTACAAATGGGTCCGGTAACCGGAACCGAAACCGGAATTGGTTCCATTTGTACCGGGTCTTGACTTTATTGACGGAACCGAAACCGGTTGGAACTGAACCGGTTCCAAAAAAAACCGATTTGCGCACCTCTAGGACCTCTACTAATGTGTGAGGTTAGGCACTTAGGCCACCTTTTATAAGTGGGTTGATCCAAACTCTAATGGGCTCGACTGGTGATAAATCCACGTGGATAATGGATTTACGAAGTTCAAGTTGGTCATCCAACTTGTGTTGTAAACATATGTGTTATTCACATCTTGTTTTTTGATCTCATCTTTTATAATCTAACTAAACAATGGATCTCTAAAATTAATTAAACTATCAAAACTTTTAAATCTCATTTCTTATATTTATCTCTATTTAATTAAAGACTCTTACTATTCATTCTTTATTTCATTATAAATAATCACAAAGATACAAGGAATGCATATAAAGAATAATTAGTCGTACTCTGGATACAGAAATTGAGAAGTAAATCACTATTTTGAAGAATGAGATGGAATGTTAACTTATATAAAATCTCTAAATATTTCCTCAAATTAAAGGGGATGAAATTATATGGAGAATAAAAATAGGAATACTCGACAGAGTTTTTTTGGGTTAAGAATACTCGACAGAGTTGTCTTAAGAGGAAAGAAAAGCAGGGATGATAAGAACCTTTAACAACTAAGTTTTTCTTTTCTTTTTCTTTTTAACATTCTTTAACAAATAAGAATTATTTATTTTTTTGTTGTTTTTTAACATTACAAATGCACATTTTAAATATACTTTTAAATTTATATTGTATACATATACAATTTGAAAGGTCGGTGGATTGCTTCGCTTTTACTCGTTAAACACTTTTTTGTATTTATTTGATGGCTTCAATATATATTAGCTAATGTTTGTGTAGCACAGTTGGTAACACAATGACTTTTTGCATAAATGGTGAGGGTTCGAATCCCGCGTCCAATTCTTTATCTTCGTCTTTTTACATTTTTTACTACTCTGTCGACATGGAAACACTCCATAATGAGGAATTGCTATTGCAACTAATCTTTATTGTTATGCAATCAGCTAACTCTTTAAACTTTAATTTTTTCCTCTCACATTTTACTTCTTAATTTTTCCTTTTTTAAAAAAAATTAACTAATCTATTGTTGATGTCTCACTATTTCAGATGTCAGCATCGTATTCAGCCCTTGTGTAAAACATGTTTTTATACCAAGTTGCGCCTGACGCAGTTGGTTGTGATTTTTCTATAGCAGATCTACTTCTTTAAATTTTATTGCCTAAGATTCAAATTTTGGCTCTCTCAACATTTTATAAAATTCGTAAAATTTCGTTTTGAACCACTCAAGTTTCTAAAATTTCGAACTCATCCCTTTCGTTTCTTGAATCTTTTCCTTATGTTTGCAACATTAACACTTTTACTTTTTCAATTCTTTAAAAACGTTGTAAAATGTTGCTTTAACTGCTTTGCGTTTCTAAAGTTTTCGTCTTATTCCTTTCATTTGCTATCTAAAAATAAAATTTTCTTACGTGATTATTTTATGTAAGAGTTCATATAAGTTTATGTTGAAACACATTTTCGTATAATTTTTTTTCAAAAACATGTTCGGTTAGATATAGCACATTATCGTGCTTACTGTATATATGTTTTTTTGTTAGTCTACGCTACAACGTAAATACTTTTAGAAGATAGGTTGAGTCAAATATATCACGTTTTTGTTTGACATAATAAAAAATGAAGTACTCTACATTATAGCGCAGCCGCGGCAGCGCGGCAGATAACTTTATTAGTTAAGATTTAAATTTGAGTCAGTTTTTCGATTCATTTTCTTATTGGCTATTTAACCCTTTTCAAAGTAGAGTAAATGGGGCCAATTTCTTTGACAATGTACCACCCCTTTTTCTTTTCATTTTTTTTTTGTTGCCTTTGTCTGTCATTTGCGCAAGATTGGGTCATTTTCATCATCTTACGTCTCGTTATTTAACATTTACAAGTAACTTAGCTAGTTAGGCTTCATTGTCAGAATTAAGTATGACGCAGGCACTTTCATGCATATATATTATATTTCCTCATCATCTAAATATAGAATAAAGTGATTGATGTTGATTTCCGATATGCAGCCAATACGAATAGCCCCATTTCCGGCCAGAATGTTACAGTCAATTGAAAAGGAACGAAAAACAGTCGTAAATGAATGGACAACTTCCATTATTTACTCTAAATACAAATAATTATATATATAGATACATATAGAGAGAGAAATATGAAAAAATCAAAAGAACTAATTTTAAGCCAGATGTTTTAAGGAGTAAAAAAGTAATTTTTCTTTAAAATAGAGGAAGTTACTTTTTTACCATTTCAAACTTGTGGCTACAATTAGTTATTTTAGTTGTTAAGTAAAAATAGTTCACAATTGAACATCCCATATATATATAGGGGAATGTTCCCCTAAAAAGTCTATTTTGCCTAAGAAGGCTAAGAAGGATTTTTAAAAACTCGAAAACCGAACCAAACAAACTCCGATTGAATTCATTTTTGCATCATTGTAACCGGCTTGTCGAACCCTAAAACCCAAACCTAAAATCATAAACAATAAACCCAAATACTAAAACCAAAACTTTAAAAACAAACCTTAAACATAAAGATAAAACCTTAAAGCTAAAAATCAAGCCCTAAAATATAAATTTTAAAACTAGTTGATAAAGCTAAAACCTAAAAGCTAATATTGTAGGGTTTGAAGAGACGATTCCAATGCCATCAAAATGAGTTCAATTGGAGTTCGTTTAGGTCAGTTTTGGAGATTTTAAAAATCATTTTTAGCCTTCTTAGGCAAAATACACTATTTATTTGATCATACCCCTATATATATATATATATATATATATTATACAAGAAAAACATTTAGCATAAATTCAAGAATTTTATTTACTGTTGCATAGTGCCATAAAAAAGTTCGTATTGAATTAAAAATTGACGTAGATTTATTTATAAACAAATTTTGATTTTCTCCGACGGAAATAAACATATTTAAAATATTATATTCCAGTTTCAGATTCAAGGGGGGTTTTTTTTTTATTATTTTTTTTTAATATTAACACACGTACTAGTGTTTATTAGTTCTGATAACTACTTTGGTGACCGCCGTTCAAAAAAAAAAAAACTACTTTGGTGACCTTAATGTCATGTATTTTTCTATACATGTAAAGTTTTATTTCTACACGTAAACATCTTAATTTCTCGGCCTTATCATCAGCAAATTAAAAATTGTCTTACTGCTGTTTCTTTTTCTTGCTCAATTATTAATTTAAGACCATTGAACATGGTCCATGATACGTCTATTCTAAAATACGAGACAATAATGTCTTGGAACCTAACTTTAAGGTTGGATAATGACCTTATTCACATGCCCATCTTTAGGTACACCCTATCAATAACAATAAAATATTGTATTTTACATTCAAGTTAGTTAACATGCATTGGCTGTGGCCACGTTAAGTTTTCAAAATTTGTTAATTAACATGCATTGACGGTGCAAACATTAAGTTTCGAAAAAATTGTTTTGTAATTAAAGGTGATGTGGAAGTGAGGTTTAAGTTATTATAAAAATAAGAGTAAAATGTCATTTTAGTCCCTATGGTTTGACAATTTTCGTCATTTTAGTCCAATAGTTTAAATTTTGTCATTTTGGTCATTAAGGTTTCATTTTATTGTCATTTTCATCCTTGTGGTTTGTTAATTTTTGTCATTTTAGTCCAAAAGTTTAAATTTAATTGGACTAAAATGACAATAAAATGGAAACTATAATGACCAAATTGGCAACAAAATGAAACCATAATGACCAATATTGCAAAATTTAAACTATTGGACTAAAATGCCAAAAGTTGCTAAACTATAGGGACTAAAATTGCACTTTACTCTAAAAATAATATTTAATATAAAAAATGTACAAATGATTTAAGTTCAGTAATTATCCAACTAATTGTTTAAATTATATTTTAGAAGAAAATTGATAGTTTTTAATGATCATTTTTATTTAATTCTTTCACTTTTTTAAACTCATATAAGTTTTATACACGAGACATTATTTTTTAAAAACATTTTTATCTTTAAAATGATTATTTGTTATATAAGAATTTAACAAATTACATGCCCAGGTTTTGTGTTTTCTAACATGAAAATGTCTTTCTACTTGTTATTACGTCTTATGATTTTTGTAAATGATAAGTTTTGAATAAACTTAATGTTAAAAATAAAAGAATTGTATACTTTTATTTTGTAAAACACAATAATATATTAACAAAATGATTATTAACTACATAATAAATAGAAAAATAATATGAAATGATCAAAAATATAAGCATAATTATGAATAAATATAACTTAATAATCCATACGTGTGTTTCTTAAAATGATGAATTCTGAAAAACACAATGATATATAAAATAAAAAAATGGTCACTTCTAAAACGTAAAGCCAAATAAGAATAAATTTATTTAATATATAAAAAATGAATAGAAAGTAATATGACATGAACTGAAACGTAAAATAAAATAATAAATACATCATACGATGTAATGACCTAAAATATAAAACAGTGACCAGCATGTAAAATGTAAAAACTCAAAAACATGTTACCTGTTAGTCTCATAATTATTATAATTTTTTTTTCAACTAAAACTCTTGTTACAGGGTATAAACATAAAACAAGTGGCAAATATATGCAACATCTCATTTTCCATTTTGTAAAGACTAATGTTATCAATATATAAATATGCAATCTTAGTAGTCATTACGTTAGATCTAATAGTATCTTTATTTATATAAGAAAATATTGAAAAGTTAAAATTTAGATGATAAGAGGGAGTGAGTCGTCCCACTTTTCTCCATTGTCACATTAGTGCTACGTCACTTTTCCTCACTTTTCTCCATTTTTCCCCATTTTACATGGTGTCGTCCCACTTTTTCCTATTTTCAAATCTTATTTTAATTAATTATTTTAACAATAAATAATAAAATAAAATAAAAAAAGATTCATTAAATTAAAATAAAAAGAGAGTAAAAAAAAGAGAATACAACCTAAAAATTTAAATAAAAAAATAAAACTGAACGGGTTCATTTGCTCATACTAGAAGTTGGGTTGATTCAGAGATGACATTTGTGGACGATACCCGGGTGTGTTGAACGGGTTCATTTGAGACGTTTGTATATTTTTTGGACGTGGTTTTCTAAATTTTTTGCTTGATGACCCACCACATGATGAAATTTGATTGTAGAATGAAGGAATAAAATGATAAAGAGTGCGAGTTTTGATGTAAAAAATGGGGATATTTATAGATTTTGAATTTTTTTAATATTCCAACGGTCGAATTTTGTTTCTCCCACGTCCGGCCTCAATTGGTGACCCAACCCCACTTTCCGAGCCGATTCTAGGGGTACGGTGTTCCCAACCGGCCCCGGATCAGTGATCAACTCCCCGCTGTCCACTCCGAGTGCCCTAAAAGCCAACATGTATACCACGAAACGAAATACTAAGCAAAACAGGCAATAAAAAGGATGGACTTGGGAGTCAATGAGCCATTATTATAACAATAATTGATTCATGTTTGATTAAAAAGGAGATCGACACGCCTTCTTTGCACGTACACTTTATAATGGTAGAATGAAAGCTTTGGGTTGGCATAAATATTGAGGTATGTCTTAGAACTTCACCTAAAAAATATATATGATACAATTTAAGCATAACATCTTATATTTTATGTTAGATTTTTATTTTTCCGTACTGTATTTTTGTTTTTTACCTGATTTTTGTTTGTTGTATTGAATTTTTATTTTTTGTTCTACATATTTTATTCTTTGAACTGAATTTTTTGTTGTATTTTGTATTTAAGATTTTGGTTTTGTACTATATTTCTGTTTTTATGTTTTTAAATTTTTCACATATCAAATTTCTGTTAATTGCTACTCTTTTCTCTTTTTAAGCAAATTTTTTTTCCTGATATATCCAACCCAGTGTGTGTAGATATATAAAAGCTAGTTTGAGTGAAACTAAAACTCAGTAGCTACGGTTGCAGAATCGATCAACATGATCAAATCAAAAGCAACATGCTTGGTGCTTTTTTATTTATTTTTTATTTTCAATTTGTTTAAAAGTTTAGCTAGCTAATTATTGTAACACTATTTAGCATTTTAGCTTATAGTTATTATATTCGAAAATATAATTTTCTGAACGACATTCAACTTTTGAATTACAAAACAATAATTATCAAAATGTTTTATTAATGATATATTAAGGTCATGTGTAGTGGTCGCTACCCCATCACTCAACGTAATGTGAGGCCCCGATTCCGGGCGACCCCACGTACGTTGGTCTCGTCATAACACATAGCTCTTTAACTAAAAACTTTCATAAACATGCAGCGGAACTTAAACATAATGTCAAACATGAGTAAATGTCTGAATTAAAACATAAACGATTGCCAACACCATCGGATACTCTTTCTTGATGCCTGGAGCTTCATGCTTTCTCTGACCATAGCTTAACCTGACATACATGCTAAATCAAGTCAGCTTACGCTGGTGAGTTCTAGTTTTCATAAAATCATAACCATTTTGTTAAGTTAAAACATGTTTAACATAAAAATATCATTTCATTCACATAATCCAAAACATTGTCACATAAACATCCTAGTCATCATCATCATACAACCACTGCTACTAAGCGTAACAGTGGGCTTATGCCGGCACAAGGCTCCATAACCTTTGATCTGATCCGCCAAAGCGTTCTGCAGATCCATACTTACCCAGTAACAAGTACTGGAGCAACCATACTTACCCCATACGAATATGGGAGCAACGTCATACTTACATCATACTTACCCCGTAACACATACGGGAGCAACCATACTTACCCAGTAACAAGTACTGGAGCACCCATACTTACCCAGTAACAAGTACTGGAGCAACCATACTTACCCCATAACGCGTATATGGGAGCAACGTCATACTTACCCCGTAACAAGTACGGGAGCAACCATACCCAGTTATAGTCATAGTTGACTATCATTCATACGTTTTCCTATAACACGTATAGGAACATCATTCCCAGTTATAGTCATGGTTGACTCTCATTCATTCCCAGCACAAATACCGGTACCTATCACGTACATATCCTATCACACGTATAGGATATCATTCTTTCATCGTATATGATATACTAGCATTATATCATCTTTTCCTCATAACCATGAAGGCATCATATCCTTCATGCTTACATCATAATCATCATCATAATCATCATCATAATCATCATAACAACACGGACATATCATGCTAGCATCGTTTCATCGTATCTTTATCCTAATAACTTAGGAATCATCATAACATGTTATGCTAGCATCATGTGTCCGTATCATCATAACATCCTAGCATCATATACATATCATCATATCATCATATCATCACATCGTACATCATGTCATCATACACATGTCATACTAGCATCATATTCATAACATTCCACTTTCATCCTAGTAACCTAGGATCTTATCATAACATTTTGTAACTATCATCATAGCTACCATCTTAATGCATGTTATCATACAATCATCATATCATATCTTCACACCTTTCATCATCATAATTCATTTTTCATGCATTCATCATACTTAACATGTTCTCATGCATGCTTCATTTCACATTGAACATTCATTCATCATAACATATAAACGTGCATACATAATTATGGCATATCATTATCCATTTATCATCATCTTAAACACATAACATCATGAACATAACATTAAGCATGTATGCCAGCCCAAAACATTAAACATTAAAATAGGGCGTCTAGAACTCACCTGATGTCTCACGGTCGCAAGATCACTCACAACTTGTGCTAATGATCTATCTCTGCATTGGTTTACGTTTAATATGTTATTTACATATTAACTTCCTGATTAAATCTTTCTGAACGTCCAATGTCAAAACATTGCCTTGATAGTCGTCAAATAGTTAATGTTGTTGATTATCATGCTAAAACATGTTCCTAGACAGATTAATGGCTTAGAACTGATCAATCCTTGTTATTGATTTCCCAGATATCATGAAATATCACAACGTAGCATTAGAATAGGTTTAATAACCATATTTAACATACTGATCTGTCTGTTATCATAAACATCAGATAATCCTTTCAATGAGTATGTTAATGATTGTGATTAGTTTGAAACACTTGGAATTAACCTTGTGTGTCCAAATATTAATCAAACTAATCCCCTACCTTATCATAATCAAATGGTTTAAACCACTATAACCATTGTTATGATTCCATGCAAACCGGGCATTACAACGGCTCAAAACAAGGATTTTCCGGTTAACAGTTCGAGTTCTTCACTTAAAATCAATCCTAGCCATCATCTAGGCAATAATCAACAACCCTAACTATATCACTACGTTCAAAAACAAGATTTAATCAATCAAACTCAATCTAGAAGGTTAAAGTGAACCATTACCTAATCCGACGGAGTTCTGCGGGTAAAAAGATGATCCGGACTTGCAGAAACGTTCCCTGGTTCGATCTAAACCTTGAGAAGCCTTAAAATTTGAAGATTTGATGATTTGGAAGTGGGTTTTTCATGTTTGGTGGCTGGAAACGTCGAAGGGAAGCAAGAAATAAACATTCTGGATGAAAAACTGACTTTTTAAGCCACTTTTGCGACTTTTTGGTCTTAGGCGCATCGCCTGACTCGGGACGCCGAGTTGGGGCGTACCGCGCGGGTCCATGGCGGCCAGATTTTTGTCTTTTCTTCGTTTCGCGATTCCGGGAGCATACGAACTCCGTTTTGCGCACGGTTTTCGCCTACGTTCACGATTTT
This sequence comes from Mikania micrantha, assembly GCA_009363875.1. Classification (NCBI taxonomy): domain Eukaryota; kingdom Viridiplantae; phylum Streptophyta; class Magnoliopsida; order Asterales; family Asteraceae; genus Mikania; species Mikania micrantha. The sequence continues at coordinate 196,895 of SZYD01000811.1, read as the reverse complement.
TCGAGCTCTTTCCAATGGTTATAATCTCAAGACTTAAAGAGTTCAAAATATTTGACCCCTAATCTATTGCTATATTCAATTCAGTGTATCTTGAAATCGGAGCCTCGTTTCACGATTTCGCTTACACTCGTTCTCTTCATTTTCGAGTTGTGATTCTATCCTGAGAATTTTGAATTGTCACACATATCACAGTGGATTTCAAGCACGATCAAACATGCTACATTTTCTTTGATAATGCAATTCTTCGAACATCAAGAGTTACCGAAAACTCGCACGTTTATTTTTAGATTGCTAAATTTTCGGGTGTTACACGTAAACGTCACGTAAACAACTAACATTATCACTCCCTCATCACACCACGTCATCACCCCTCATCACTCCACATCATCACCCCTATCACACCCAATTTTTTCCCTTTCTTCTTCCTCTTTACGTCGTGACATCTCTCATGCAGTCACGCTTTCTCCTCACGTCTATAGTCACACCCCTGTGTAGTGAGGGGAGGGCGACAAGGGGGTGTGACGAGCCCTCTCACTTCCCACTCACGTATCATTACACATAGTCACATGGTCTAATTAATTAAGATCTCATGAAGATACAAATTTTACAAAAATTCTCATACTTAATAAAAAAATAAAAAATAAATAAAAACATGAAAATTGTAGGTGAACAAATCACCCATCATTTTAAAGCAATCATAATATATTAATCATTAAGATCATATATGCACGCAAGTAACAATAATATCAAGAAAGGAAAACAGTTCAATATTAATGTATATTCGGTTTTATTTATTTTGTAGGATCATTCTTTAGTTAAATGGCGTACCCACTTGAAGCCGTGGAGGACGGCCGCTCACCTTGAATTTTTTTTTATAAGTATATATATGTCAAAATCCAGATCGCCCCCCTGTAAAATTTTGTAATCACCTCCATTAAACTTTTGTTTTTTAAGTGTTAGTTAATAAAATTAAGTTGAAAAATGTCCAACTAATAATTTAATCCCAATGTAAAATGAAGTTTAGTATTACTTATAATAAGTCAAACCACCATTAAACCGGTTAAAACCGATTAAACCGAATTCAATCGAATATACCAATTAAAAACGAATAAATCGATCTAAATAAACCGAATTCAACCTTATATATTATAAAGAAAACAAATTTAAATCTTAATTCGCTTTAATCGGTTAACCAAACAAATTGAATTAAAAAAAATTGGACCTGATAACTGTATCGAAACCGAAATTTGGATACAATTAGGAACCAAACAAAAACCGAATTCAGAATTATGTTCATTTTTTAGGTTACGAATACGTTTCATTTTCTGTATTAACAATTTTCAGTTTTCTTTAACACCCCTAGTTTAATATTCGAATTCACTGTGGTGTGCCTTTTTTCGACTCGTTTTGGGCACCTTCAATTCTCAGTGCCGCCTCTAGCTAGCTCATTATAAAAAATTATACTATTAATTTAAATAGCATATTAACATCATACTTAATGTTAGATTTGCGTAATCGAATTGCTTATGAGTTACTTAGAACGTATCCTTATACGTTGTTTTGAATATGTAGAAAAATAAAACCACGTAGTCAACAACTTTAAATGTATTGTGTTTTCATTATATCATTATATACAAAATTTAGTTTAATTGTCTTTTTTTAACATAACCCGACCCGATCCTCTCCAAACCAACTTGAACACCAATGAACTTACAAAATTTCCGCCCACATGAAAAAAATTTCTGGGTCCGCCACTAGACTTAAATCCATACAAAGAAAACAACGAAAATCAATATAGAAAAGCTCAAAAGCATAGAATTGAACAGTCGTTCGAAAAGAATATAAATCATTATATAGTCTAATTTTGATGATCGAAATCAATAAATTTCATTGCACACTAGAATATTCCTATTAATATTAATATATATATTAAAAGGCAACTTAAAGGAAATAGGAAAGTTTTGTTTTTCCAATTTTGCCTACTAAAACTTTATATTATTATATAATATTGGTAATAATTGAATAATAATATTAATTAATACTAAAGTAAAAAAAAAACGGCTATATATAATTAAATAATATTAGTAATAATTAAATAATAATATTAATTAATTAATATGTTGTATAAAAGTTAAAAAAAATAAAAGACGTCTTAAATTTTTCTAAATTTTTATATTATATATATATATATATTACGATTATCGAAGATGAGAATATATATACTACATGCGTTGCTTGCGACCGGTTTCTAGGTTTCGATGGTGTTTAGAAAAGATAACAGTGGATTTTTTTATCATTGGAAATCGATGTTTGTTTAGAGATTTGAGTTTTTGTTTAAATTCAACTGATTAGTTGCCTATGAGAAGAATTTCGTGAGTTTTTTTGACTTATTTTCATAACAAACTTGAATGAAATTTGTCTAATTTTCTGTTTTTCTGAATAATTAATATAGAGTTTGTAATAAGAGATTTGGCTTTACTATGTAAGTTATGCTTATGCAAATTATATATAATCTTATGCTATCAATTTTCGACAATGTACTGTGGCGGGAAAAAAACCTAGTTATTATAATAATAAACAAAAATATTTGTTTGCCACTTGTTACTTTCTCATGCTTTTAATGTCACTTGTCATTTTTTTATAATCTTTTTTAACTATCTTTTTAATTAATTAATTAATTAATTATATTATATCTCCTATTAAATAATTACAATATTAATGACTACTAATATTCTTTGCCTTTTAATGCTAGAAAATAGTTTTTGATAATTTAAAAATTAAATATTTTCATTAAAAGACAAACTTTAAAAACAGTTTATAAAATGTGAAATTTTCTAAAAATCATTTTATTTTAAAAATAAGAAATATTTAAAGATGGAATTTAAGAAAATAAAAGTTTTATAAAAACAAGTTTTCTTAAAAAATATTTCATAAAATTTACTATAAATCAAAGTTTTTAAACAATGAGAGTTTTATAACAAAGGGGCAATTACATATATTCCCCTACAAATTTCATTTATTACATATATACCCAATCCAATGATAAAATTTCAAATATACTCATTTTAATTAAAATGAATTAAGAAAATTTTATTTTACTCTTACTTTAAAAAAAATTATTATACCTATTTTACCTTACTTCAAATATACCCGTATTTTACGTTTTTTTTTCCTTTTTATTTTTTGTTTTTGATTCTTTTTTTAATCATTTTTCGTGTCTTTTTTTTTCATTTTTAATTGACGGAGCTTCAGTCGTATGGGGAGGAGGGCGATGAACGAATGTGGTGTTTACGTATGGAGTTTTCGTATGTGTGTTTGGAATTCAAAGGTCACTAAAAGGGTATGTTGATAGTAAAGTTGGGTACATATGTAATTAAATTTTTTGAGTTGGGTATATACGTAATTAAATTTTTTCAGTTGGGTATATATGTAATTAAATTTTTCAGTTGGATATATATGTAATTAGACCTCAAAAGAGGGGGATATATGTAATTATACCTATAACAAATGATGTTTCTTAAAACAAAATGTTTGAAAAATAATTCTTTTAAAAACCAAGAATTATAAAATTGATAGAAAAAAATAAATTTTTAGTTATTTTATGTTTAATGATATTTTCAAATTGAGTTATTTAACTTTAATAATTATAGAAATTATACGTTATTTTCTTGATTTGTTTAACAATTAGGTTTTGATATAAAGTTTTTAAACAATGAGAGTTTTAACAATTAGCCTAAAGATCTTTATTGTGACAAATCAAGAAGGTTAGGTATCATCTCTTTAGTTATTGAAAATTTTAATTATTATTTTTTTTTGAACGGCTTGGTACAACGACACCCAAGACGGGATTTCAACCGTCCCCTCGGATTTGACGCTCTGGGCGTATGCCCGAGCCCACCCCAGGAGGAACCCCACAACTGGGTAAACCCCCTGACCTTGCTTCAGCAAATATGCCTCAGCCCGGATTCGAACCCAAGACCTCCCATAGGGAAGTCAAGGGGGTAACCATTAGGCTAGAAGCCCTTGGTTAATTAGTAATTAAAATGCTGATTACAAACGTATCTATAAATAATTTTTTTGTGAGTGAGATTTATTGGATTTGGTTGTTAGGCCACACGGAGTGGCACCCGGGGAAAGCCGGGGAAGTGCTCTTGCCGGCCGGTGATGATCGGGAACACCACCCCCCCGGATTCGGGGTGGGGTATTTCGGTGTGGCCTTACCGATTCAAGCCGTGGATGGTGAGTTTATATCTAGCCGTTGCACAACGGCATTTTTTTTTTTAAAAAAAAAAAAAACCAATTTTTTTTTTCTATTTAAACAACTCAAAAACCAACCAAAATCTCACACTTTTTTCTCTCATCTTCTATAAATTATACACCAAAATTTATAAAATTTTCAACTAAAATGGAAGGAGGTTCATCACGTGGTGGGTCATCAACCAAGAAATTTAGAAAACCACGACAAAAAAAATGTTCAAACGCCTCAAATGAACCCGTTCAACACACCCGGGTATCATCCACAAATGTCATCTCCGAATCAACCATCATTTTACTACACAGTATCGTCCACAAATGCCTTTCTAGGTTTTTTAATTTATTTTTTTAGGTTGTATTCTCTTTTTTTTGTTGTATTCTTTTTTTTTTTTAAATTTAATGAATCTTTTTTTATTTTATTATTATTATTATTATTATTATTTATTGTTAAAATAATTAATTAAAAATAAGATTTGAAAATGGGGAAAAGTGGGGAAAAGTGGGACGACACCGTGTAAAATGGGGAAAAATGGGGAAAAGTGGGGAAAGCTGATGTGGCGCTGATGTGGCAACGGGGAAAAGTGGGGAGTTCCTAGACGACTCCGAGTCCCCTTATTGTTAAATTTTCTTTTACCTTCTAGAACTCTCTTCGAATATATTGTGGTATGCTTATTTTCATCTATATTTCAATATACTTTTAATTTGTTTTATCACTTAAAATACTTATTCATACGAAATTTAATCAATTTATATTAAAATATAATTTTATAATTTCTAAATTTTTATAATAAGTATTTCATATATTATATTCAATCCGTGTATTACACGGGGTAATAACCTAGTTCTATAATAAATACAATTAACCATACAGTATTCACAGCTTTTTTAAGAGATTTTATGTTTAAACAGTATCTAAATTTACTTCTAGACGGATAAAGTGTTTTCTCTATGTTGGTTTGTTCTTCGATAGTGAGGTTAAGTTGTTCATTGTCTAGTAATCCTTGACTAAGATATATATATATATATATATATATATATATATATATATATATATATATATATAGGGTGTAGTTTCTTTGTTAAGTCATGTTTATTTCGTTAACCGAATAAATATATCATATTACTTTGGGCACACAATAAATTAAATCTAAATGTGTAGGTTTTTTTATTTCTTTTATTAATGTAAGTGGGTTTTACATTAATTAAAAAAAGAAAAAATCAACACCTTTAGTTTTACTCTAATGTGGACCCAAATAAATAAGACGTAATTATTCGGTTAACGCAATAAGAGTTGGTTAATTTTTTATCACCTCCTTCTATCTATCTATCTATTCATCTATCTATCTATCTATCTATCTATCTATCTATCTATATATATATATAGGATATTGGGATCAAATGCTAACCCTCTCTTACGGCGATAACCCATTAACTTTGGCAAAACGAAGCCGAATCTTGAATTTTTTTTTTGAACATCATTGTAAAACAATTTGAACACAATGTTCTTTTATGAATTTGGGCTAATTCATCACCGTTTGGGCTCTTACAATACTGTAGGTGTTTAAATATTTAAAACTTACAGTACTGTAGCACAAAACCTCTTACAGTACTGTAGGTGTTTAAATATTTAAAACTTACAGTACTGTAGCACAAAACTTACAACGATGATATATTTTTATACGGTGATGAATTAGCCCAAACTCATAAAAGAACATGATGTTCAAATTGTGTTACAATGATGTTCAAAAAAAAAAAATTCAAGATTCGGCTTCGTATTGCCAAAGTTAATGGGTTATCGCCGTAAGAGAGGGTTAACATTAGAACACTTCCCTGCCACCAATAAAATGTCATATCAACTTTGGAATGTTTTAAAACTAAATACTTAATTTTGTAGAATGTCACTTTAATCCCCCTTAAGTTTTAAAATTTAAAATTAATCACATACGCAAATATGTATAATTAGTTATTTTTTCTCCATAACATTCAATTGTTATTTATACAAAAAAGATCATATCGTTGTATATTGACTGATAATAGTTTATTGGTACCATGAAGAATGATCGTTGCTGACTAAATATTTCAATCTCCATAAATGTTTCACCTTAAATTCATATTTTCCAGTTATATACATAATCTCGCTAATTTGGCCTATGCAAAACACCTAATTAAGTTCTTATACATGTCGCATCACATGATGTTGATTTTGATTTTTGTTATTGTTTTAATCACTACTTTAAAATTCTTAATACAATAATAACATAATAGCATATTTTATCTACGTCTCAATATCGACTAATAACCAATTAGCCAAGATTTCATTTTTTTTTCTTTAAACATACCCACACATTATACACGGGTTTATATGTGACACCATTACATGATGACAAGGTGACAACATGTCTTGTGTAGCCTTTTTAGTTCGCGGCTAAACAAGACCTAATTTTTGGGCCGATCACATGGACCGGAATGACATCCAGATAACTTGGCTCAACAATTTGACCTGATTATTATTTAATAGAAAAATAATGAAACTAGTCTGTTATCCTATTATCAATAGCATGCGAAGGTATATAATATTTAACAAATATTATCACTTTCATATTTTTTTGTTCTTTAACCCAACCGCACTATTTATGTTTAAGTTTAACCGATTAAGTTGGTTTTGCAATTCATGCCTATGAATCTACTCGGCAGATGAAAGCAGTTTCTATATATATATATATCCATTTTATTAGGAAAAAAAAATCAAATTTGATCTCAAAGACCATATTTCATAAATAAAAAAATAAATAAGATCCTGTTTGATGTCTATGAATCCATGATGTACACAAATTTTCCAATAAATACAATATAATTATTGTTATACTTGATATAGTGGGCTTAAGTGGGGTTATAATTTAATACTAGAAAAAACAATAAAATATTAAGACTAGCATATGAATTATATTAATTATGGGACCCAACCATTAGGTAATGCCACATGCAAAAACAAGGAAAAAATGGTGTGGCTGCCTTCTGGATTAAGCCAATTCACCAACTAAGGACACATGATTTCATACTTAACCGAATCATATCCCCCACCAAATTAATAACCATCATCGCTTCTCCTTAATTTCCAATCCATCAACACCCAACCACCAATTTCAACATGGCCATAGCCTTCCGGATTATGGTGTCTATGATCCTCGTTGCTGCGGTGGTTACACCTCCGATCAAAGCGGTCAACCCGAGAAAACTCGACGACACCACCGTCGGATCACCAAACGATCAAGTCAAGTGTGGAACCTGCCCTTGTGGCACCACTTGCTATACCAGTCCTCCACCGCCGCCTCCTCCATCTCCACCACCACCGCCACCGCCCAAGAAACAAACTCCGACTCCCGGCGGGAACTGCCCTCCACCACCTTACAGCGGTGGCGGTGGGAAAACACCGCCTAATTATATATACATAGCTGGCCCACCTGGGGATTTGTATCCCATCGTACAATCTGTCTCCGCTGCTTGCCGGAGTTTCACGGCGGCGCTGCTGCTTGTCACATCTGGATTACTGGTCATGCTGGCTTTTTGGTGAATTTCATAAAGTTGATTACAGAGCTCGTGTAAAGAAAAGTCGAAAGTTATTGGTCGGAATTAGAATCAGATACTGTCTTTTTGTGATTAAAAGGTCGTAACATTTTACTATTTTTTATTTTAATTTCTTGAATTGCTAATAAAAACTCTTCGTCTTTCTGTTTTTGATTCTCATACGCAGATGAATTCAATTTATAGAGAATAAAAAAACAGATATTTAAAACCACGCGTAAGGAATATAATTTTATATAATTTATAATATTTCTCTATTTTTGTTTTTAAAAAAAACTTAAGTTTATAAATGATTCTTTTAAGTAACTATTATATTAGTTATCAATCAATTACTTAATTAAGAACTTAATTACATGTAAAAAACAGTAAAAATTAGTCTAAATAATATGTTTCAAAGTGTAATGATAGAGTTTGATAATATATGTTCATATGCAGCTTATTTTTCTCTAATTTTATTTAAATAGTGTATTTAAAAATCGGTTAATGTAATTAATCTTACTTATATTTAAGTTCTTAGTCCATGAATTTGGAAGAATTATTCATGCATGCTGGTTATTTGATTAGTTGTTCGTGAAATAGTTTTTTGAGATTAAAGGGGAAAAAAAATACAGATTACATAAATTATGCATTCAACTAACATAAATTTTGGGATTAATTGGTGTAAAAAGTATATTTTATATTATTATTTAATATGAGATGTATTTAATATTAGAGAGAAACAAAAAATTAAAAGTGAGATCATGGGTTCTTAGAAAACTTTTAATTAGTAAAATAGATGAATGGATTTTTTTTTTTTGATATCATTGATATCGTTTGGTGGTTGGCTATAGGTGTGTTTTTACGGAACGTGATATTTATTTTTCCGACTTCTATGATGTTTTCTTGGGTGTTTTTCGTCAGTCAATTTTTTAGAACTAAATCTACCTTTTTTTTCTGTTCAAAAAAAAAAAAAAAAAAAACTGGATTGTTTAATGAATTCTCAAATTGTAAATTATTTTTATTTATCGTAGTTAACGTATTGGCAAGATGGAAAATATATTTAATGTATATTAATGATGATACTCATAGATTTTTAAACTTCCTTAATATAAAAAGTATGGTTCTTAATCGTCAAACTTTAACGGAACACTTGGGGTTGTTTGATAATCTATTAATGATTCTATTAAAAGTGTACCTCTTAATCTGTAAAAGTTTGAGTTGATTGGTAGCCTCTTAAATCATAACATCTGTGAAATCGTTTACAAGATTTAATGATTGAGCTGAAAACAAATGCTAAATTATCAAGATCTAGCTCTAGCTCTAGCTCTTAACCTATCAAAGAGTTGTTTACCAAACAAACCCATCGTCTAAATACATAATTAAAGAATAATAACCTTGGAGTAGTAACTATAAATTTATTGAATTTTTAACTTCTTTTAACAGTTACCAAGTTTTGAACTCACAGTATTTTAATTGGCCTTAATTAATACCATCCCTAATGCAAATTCTGATAAAAATAAGATAACATTTAATTGGTAAATGCCGTTTAAGTCGTTATCCAAGATTTCAAGATATTAATTTATTATAGAAAAAATACATGATGATTTTGGACGGTGTGAGACATGCCGTAGATTGCGAGCCACGTCAAATGAGCAAGTAAAGCACGAAATTTCACACTTGGAGTTCCCATTATTAACCATCTCATTAATATTATCACTCAGTTTATAAATCTTGCAATAGAAGAAACAAAACAAACCTTTACTCCAAATTACTCTAGAAATTAACCATCATAATATTATGTTATATTATTTTTACCTTAAACTATTTTATAGATAATGGGTGGAAATCTAAGATGACGTATCCAAAAGTTTTGGTGACTTGTGACAATAAGAAAATAAAAAAAAAAAAAGTTTAAAATGGATCAATCAAAAGAGATAAGTTAAAACAAAGTCATCACAACAGGTTGGTTAAAAAGTATCTAAATTCAATGCTACGTATATTACTTGTTTCTAAACCAAATTACTAAATTTTACGAACCCATATAAATTAAATCGAAAGTAAAAATAAACTCATAATTTAAATTGTTTGATATGTTCAAAAATCAGTAAATTAACTCAATCCTTTGTAAACGATACATCACTGCCTTCGGGCTTCGGCCATTAGGTCCATTAGGACTTAGGAAGTTAGGAGAGTAAGTGTTTTAACCTTGCAGTGGGCCAAAATTATAACATTGGCCCAAAAAGACAGACGCCTTCTAAAAATCTATACTTTTTTAGTTACAAACTTACAATAAATCAATTGAATTTCAGTGACCGGTTCAACGATAAATGAATGATTGTGTTTAATGTATGAAATAGACAATTTTGATTTTTATTTTTAAATAATACATGTTCTTTTGCGTTTGTAAACAAGTTTAATTTTTTAATAAACGAAAATGAACAAGAATATAAATTTTCATAAGTCTAATGTTCGTAAACTATTTATGAATAAGTTAAATAATAAATGAATGAATACGAATTAGGACTTGTTCGTGTTGATTCAATTCGTTTACCGACCTAAACATATATCTTGAAGTCGAGGATACTATAAGAAAAACTCTTGAAGAACACATAAAAAAATCGATATGAATTATTTTTTATATAAACAAGTGATTATATATAATTTATCATTTGTTTGTTGTACATGATATTATTATCTTATTATTTTCCCATAAATAATGATAGTATCATTATACGTCTTTTATTATTATTAAAATACAAGTAACCATACATACTTGCATGTGTCTAGTAAATTTTATAAAACAAAAAATTAAAAAATTAGTTGGACATTTTTTATAATATTTAAAGAGTATGAACCATTTAATTATCAATAAACTAAATAGTATTGATTTGTTTTACATGTTCTTGTAAAATTGAAATTGTTGTTCTATCAATTGTTCCATGTTCAGCTGAAAAGGATTTCATTTTGTCCCCAAATACAATGATTTTTTTATGACGCATAAGATTTGACGTTACCTCTCGACAACTTACTGATCCTCGTCAAATTGGAAATGTTTTTATATCAATTGGTCCATGTTTGTTCATCCATTTGCAGAAAGTCAACATTGATTTAAAATGAGCGTTGAAAGATATAGGTTTACAACTATATAACATTTCATGAATTTTAATTATATAATTTATATGTTGAATTAAAACAACACGGTTTTCAAATTATATAATTATTATAATTGTTAATTATATATATTGGATTAGATCAAATATTAAAGCCTCGTTCTAATTTAAAAAATAAAAAAGTTAAATCTGAATATATAGTTTATTATATAATAGTTTAGCTAGTAATTAAGATAAAACTAGTAAAGTAACGGCCGCACGTTGCGGCGGTATCAAAACCAAGGCCTGCCCTGGGGAGAGGTGAGGTAGGCGACCACTCCGGCTCGACAAATTAGGGAACCCGTAATTTAACTCTTTTTGATATATAAAATATTTTATATTAAAAAACACATGATTTAAAGAATACAAAAGGTAATTTTCTTTAAAGTATAGGAAATTACTATCATGCCCTTTAAACTATGGGTGTTTATCGATTCGTTTAATGGTGTATTCGGTTCGGTTTAATTGTTTTCCAATTTTTTCCCTATCCGAAAATCAAACCGAATTTGAGAAGTGGCTCGGTGAGGTTTCGGTTTAATCCGAATAAGCCGATAAAAAAACAAATAAACCGGTTAAGATTCGAATAAACCGATTGAAAACCAAATAAACCGGTTAAAACCCGAATAAACCGAATTCAACTTATATATTATTAATAAGATAATAAATTTAAATCTAAATTTTGTTTAGTCGATTAACCAAACAAACCGAATTAAAGACCACCCATGAAAGATGCCCCTTTTTTTCTTGCCCTAGGCCCCGAATTTTTTTTTGGTTCCTAGGGCAGGGTCTAGTCAAAATGTAATAGACATGGAATTTATTTCGTCAAATGAAAACACAATATATTTGATATAAACTATCTCCTAAAATAATTTACGTTAAACGTAGGGCAAATACACATAAAAAGTAAGTGCGAAAACGTGCTATATTTGATCCAACCTGTTTTCCAAAATTTTTTATATTGAAACGTGTATCAATACCAAATTTATGCAGACTCCTACGTAAAACTAAACACCTAAGAAATTATTATTTTTAGCTAAGGAACAAAAGGGGTAAAGTAAAAAATTTAGAGACCTGAGGAAGTTAAAGTAACATTTTACACAGTTTGTAGAAAATTGAGAAGATAAAAGTGTTAACCCTGAAAGCATACGATGGAAATTTAAAATTTAGATATTAGTTGTGACGACAATGATTTGTTTGTGGGGGAGCAATTTGATAACAACGGATTGTAAAAAGAAAAAGAATGACTTGTTTGTGGGGGAGCGATTTGATAACGATGGATTGTAAAAAATGAAAAAGAAGAAAATAAGGGTTGTTGAAAAGAAAAAGGGAATAAAATGAAAGGTGAAAAAAAATGTTGATTCGAACACAGCCCCAATAAATGAAAATGTAATGCTTTAGTGGATTACCAACTCAACCACACAAACAATAACATTCTATCTTTGAAAGCAAGGTTATTTACCCAAGAAACTAAAAAGCAATCCAGCCACCACCAACATTGCTATTTGTGTATAAACTAGTAAACTACGTGCCGCGCGTTGCGGCGGTATCAAAACGTAAAAAACTCAGAATGTATTTCAACAAATAAAAACGTAGTATATTTGACCCAATCCATCTCCTAAAGAATTTATGTTGAAACGTAAACCAACATAAAACATATATAAAAATACCGGACTTGTTTTCGAAAATTTTTTACATCAAAACATGTATCAACACAAATTTATACGGAATCTTACATAAAAATAAACACGTAAAAATTATTATTTTTAGACAAGAAACAAAAGAGGTAAATTATAATTTTAGAAACATGAGGTAGTTAAAGTAACACTTTATAAAATGTTAAAACAATTGAGGAGATGAAAGTGATAACTCCGAAAACATAGGATGAAGATTTAAAGTTTAGAGATCAATTATGATGACGGTTACTTTTTGTGGGTAGGGGTGTTCACGGTCTGGTTTCAAACCGCGAAACCGCCTAAACCGTTCATCGGTTCGGTTTTACGGTTGGTTTTTTTCAAACATTCGGTCGGTCGATTTCAAAAGTTTAAAACCGTAATAAACGGTTTGGTTCGCGGTTTTCATAAAAAACTGGTCATAAAAAACGGACCGGACCGTACATGTGTGTTCACGCGTATATATAAATATAGATATACGCATATACACATAGATATATCGGTATATACATATATAGATGTTTATATTTAACGTAATACTTTTGACCCAACCTAGTTATCTTTTAAAAAAATTTATGTTGAAATGTAGACAAACATAAATATATATAAAATAAGCACAAAAACATACTTCATTTGATCCGAATCATTTATAAAGAAATTTTGTATCGAAAAGTGGATGAACATGAATATATACGAACTCCTACGTAAAACTAAGCACACATCAAATTATCATTTTTAAATAAAGTACAAAAGGGGTAAGCTGGAAATTTTAGAAATTCAAAGAAGTCAAAAAGACGAAAATCATGACCCGAAAACATAGGGTGAAGAATTAAGAAATGAAAGTAAAAATCCAAAAATTTAGAAACCTAAGTATGGTCAAAACGACATTTTACAAAGTTTTTAAAAAGTTAAATGGGTAAAAATTGTGAATGGTAAACAAAATACAATGTTTTCAGAACCAGACCGGACATCGAACCGGTCTCCTTACCGGTCAGATGTCCGATCAGATTTAAGAGCCGGATGATTTTATAAACATTTTATAAATATATATATAAAATAAAATAAAAAAAATAAAAAAAAGGCAAACATCAAGTTATTTGAAAAAAGAATCCCAAATTACTGCATTCCCACATTGCTCACTGCCTTTATTCTTTGGAGTCTCAAATTGCTAAATAAAGGATCCCACATCGACCCATTGAGAAAATCATAAGCTTCCTCCACTTAATAAATTAAACTCACTTCCACATTCCCACAATGCCCACGGTTCAGCCGTTAAATCCGGTTCTCCGATTAAGCTTTCCAATGTAAAAACATCCGGTTCTTTGACCAGCGGCTTTCCCAGCTAAAATTAACCGGCTAAGCAATTGGTTTCTGGTTGAACCAGTTAAAATTAACCAAATTTTTTGGCTCGGATGAGATTTGAACCCTTGTGCCTCTTATAGGGTCATTGTTAGCTTTACCGACTCCATCAAAGAAACGTTTGTGTGCATTTGCTGAAATATTTTTATTTAAACAATAACTTGAAAAGTGAAAACTCTCGCCATTGGACGCTGACGTTCCTTTTTATTATATAGGTAACTAGGTTATAACCCCGTGTATATCATAGGGTTAGATACATGATATAATCCAATTATTATACATTATGTTAAATAAATACATTCTAAAAGTGTATGACTACAAATTCAAAGTGTGTAACTTCTTTACACACACACACACAAACACCAATGGCCGATAAGTTTTAAACACAAACAATTATATGTTGATAATGTTTGTGTTTATAATAGTAAGATCAAAAATCTAACAAGTAAGTTATAATAATATACAACATATAAACAAGTATTATTAATATAAAAACGTGGTATCAATTAAAATCATAATAATATTAAATTTGTAAATATTTTAATGCACACAGTATATTATGAAGAAATAAATAAAATTACATTTTTGAAAAACTAACATAATTAAATTTATGCAATATTTCTTTGTTTCAAAACAAAATATTATAAATATACAATTTTAATAATAATAAAATAAATGTTAAAATAATAATAAAAATTAAATTTGTTACCATAAAATTAGGATTTATTTGTTATATTGTTTTTAATAATAGATTGACACTTTATCATTATCATTTGAAATTAAATTTATGATCGACACATGTCATATTTAAAAAAAGATTAAATGTGGTATTTACACATAAACAAAAACATTTTCTTTTATTATAATAGATAAATTTTATATTCAATCCGTGTAATACACGAGTAATAATCTGCTAGATTATATGGGTAAATTTTATGTGAGTAAAATTAGGAAGTTCAAGGATATAATAATAAGATAAACATTGAGTAAAAATAGGTAACAAATTAATTAATACATTTGAAAAAAAAAATTGAATTTATTTTTTTGATTTTAAATTATATATTATAAGATATTGATTTATAAAATAATAAAAAAAGTATACCTATTTAAATTTCGTGTCAAAATTTGTACGTTTATTAAGGAAAATTTTGATAATTATAAATAATAGATAATGAAAAATAATGGATAAAAAAACTTAGGTAATTTATGCTTTTTAAATGTATTTTTTGAAGGTATTAAGAAAGCTTTAAGTTGATTTTCGTTACCATTTTTTTTTCTAAAGTGAACATGAATAACAAAATAAAAAAATAATTACTTATGTATAATAACATCGGAAAAAAATCAATCAAAATTACAAGAAGAAGAAACATGAATTAGGTGTATCCTTATATGCAGTTGAATTAAACGAAAAAGTAGGCTAATTTATGGTTTTATTATTCAAATTTTATTTATAAATTAGGAAAATTTAAATTGGATTTAACTATATAATGCCATGTGTCAATTTTAATATAAGAATAAATATGATAATGACACATGTCAAATTTAAGGAAAAATTAATATGGTGATGACACATAGACAAAAACATTTTCTTTTATTATAAAGTATAGATATATACAATCTGACATTTTATCTACATAAAGGGCATTTTCTATTGATTTAGACCGGTTGTTCTTTTCATTTCAATCCTAATTTTTTTTTAATATCAATTTTTACAACTAATTCTATTTAGAGATAATTTTATAAAAATGCAATCAAGTTTTTCAAGTTTTTTAATTAAGTCTTTTTTGTTTCTTTAAAGTCGCTAAAATTTATTATTTTTTATGCTTTAATATTATATAATTTCAAGGTTAATAGGTTATACCAGTTATGATGTGTCAAGCTCTATTAATTTTTTTTATTTTTATTGTGACGTGGAAAATATTAACAATGACTTGAATTTTGAATTAAAAATGACATGGATTTTTCAACTAAAAAACAAAAAAAAAAACTTTTTATTCTAAAATTGATAAAATAATATGTTTTAAGCTTAAAGAAACATATTTATATTTTTCAAATTTTAAAGTTATATTTTAGTGTGTCATAATCGAAAAAAAAAACCCTATTTTTATTCATAAAATTATATTTGTATTTTTTTATGTTTTATATGAAAAAATAAGAACAGAAAACCTTAATACAAATTATGAAAAAAACAATAATAACCAAATGATATATTAATTACACAATCTTTATCATAATAATAAATTAAAAGTTACTTTTTTTACAAAAAAAAAAAAGTTTTAATAACTTAATTGAAATAGTTAACAAACTTGAAAAGATTGTATGACATTTTTCATCTTGTATAATCATGTAATTATAAGAACTTAGGGGCAGGAAATATATCTCTCGCCTACCCAGTACCCTATAAATTTTACTCTAGTTTAATCAAATTTTGTTATTTTATTTTTTACTTTAAACAATCATAAATTTATATTATCACTTGTAATGTAACTCTGTCAACCCTCTATCTGTAACACCCCGACCGATGGCGGAAACATCGGGGTGGCACGAAGTGTAGATTGTTCATAGCTTAGGGTATAAAGATGTAAATAATAATAACTAATCATTCAATAAAATTAAATCCATCATTCATTACAAAGTCAAATAAATAAATTCAACCCTAGCTATTACATCGTTTCAAATTCAAATTCAAAATTCAAAGACATAAAATAAATAATTAAAGCTAAATCCAAGCTCAATAATGCTAGTTTCCATTTCCACCTGAAACATGTTAAAATCAAGTGTCAACTCAAAGAGTTGGTGAGTTTCATAGGTTTTGACACTCAAACCAAAAGGTTTAATGAAAATGATATAGATAATGATATATGTGAACTCTAAGCATAATGATCATAGTCAAAATGAACTAGCAAGTAAAGCAGATCAACAAATGATAACAAATGATGATTGACCTATGATTAGCATTACAAAAATGCTCAAGTAGTAAACTATCACCGCGGGCCTCCCCCGAAGGGTAAATCAAACAACGGTGGGATGGTCGGTCCAATAGATCTATCATAGTCACTAAAATAAATGTGATCAATGCCTATGCTTAGCTAAAGTTCACTAACTATAAGTCCATTAGCTAAGTTCACAAGTAAATGAAATAAATAAGTTGCATGTTTCACCCTAAAACAAAAATAGTAAAAGAGGGGCTATGAAGACTCACCTTAATATGTGGTAGTCTTTGATAATGTATGTCAAAGTATAGCTCAATGTATATCCAACAAGTTCAAAGTTCACCTAAATAGTTCATTAGGTATGATGTTAACACAACTATGTCCTTTTATGAATTTATCTAAGTTTTAAAATGGATCAACGACTTCGATGCGTTTTAGATTGTAAAATTTATATTTCATCAAAATGATAATGATTTTTTTATAGGTTTTAATTACTAATGTTGACGTAAATCTTTAAAAGCTTTGAATTTCATCTCATTTATGTTTAACCAAAATATTAACACACTTATTTTGTAATTTGATTTTCTTTACTTCAAATATATATTTATTAAATTTTAAAAGAAATTTATGAAACAATATCTCAAATTGAAATATTATCATATCATTGTTTAAAATAATTGAATTAATAGGTTATAAATAGTTTAAGTAATTAAAGCTTATTTGAATGTGATAAAATGCCTACGTATATGTTTGTAAAATATATGAAAAACAAAATATGTGTGAACAACATATGTTATTAAAATAGTTTATATAATGATACTTTTAAATAACATTTAGTTTAAGTAAACTTTTATAAAATTATTATTAAATTATTATAAAGGTAGTTTATAAAATCTCATCTTAATAAATAATAATTTACCCAAAACTTTATCAAACAATAATGTTTTTTTTTATAACTAACTAAAAATAAAATAAAATAAAATAAAATTTAATTGTTAAGTAACTATGAATTTAATATAACAGAATTAACATATTAATACTTTTATTAATTTAGGTGAAATCTGGATTTTAAATGGAGTTTTTAGTTAAAAGTTATAAAAAAAAATGCAAAACCGGTTGTTAGCCGGTTGCAAGATCCGAACCCGTGACCTGCGGGTTAAACTCCAGCACCTAAACCAGCTGATCTGGACCTCAGTCGCGAAAGATCATCATTTAAAATTTATTTAACATGAACTGGCTTTCCCCCTTCTAAGTTTAAGAAACCGAATGAGCCCTAGTTCCTAATCTCATCCAATTCGTTCGATTGAGAATCCATTTGCCTCAAAAATCATGGGGTTATTGTTAAGGGATAAAAACCGATTACAATGAAGCAAGAATTACTTACTTGTTATTTGGATTTCGTGGTTTCAAGTGATGAACCGAGACGACGAACACGAATGCTTTGCAGATTCAAAGTCTTGATTCTAATCGTTGGTGCGTGAGAGTTTCTTGAACAGAAAGCTTCGCAGATAGTAAAGACATCGAATTAAGGATCAATTTGTGATTTTATACTAGTTACAATTGAATTTGAATACCGCGTTTTTATTCATAGTTTTGGTAATGATTTGTGATTGATTCGATATTAATTCGTTTAATCGTCGATTGATAATGATTTACGCAAGTAAAAACTTGCCATAACCGGCTTTGATTAGCTGTTTACGCGTATAAAACAGCGGGTAGCCTAACCGGGTCGAGATGGGTCGAACGATGGTGTTGGGTCGGGTGTAGGCTGAAACTGGGTAAAGAAGGTGATGAAGTATGGAGTTTTGGCAACTTTAGCCCTTGTAACTTTTCCTTTTAAGTAACAGTTTCAATTCTTGCAAATCTGGTCCCTCAACATGATTTTTCAATGTTTTAAATTTGTAAAAATTTATATAAGTTGTTTGAATTTTTATAAAACCAGCATAAATAATTTATTTATGTTTGTATGTTAAAATTTGTTTGTAAAACTTATTTAGAAAAAAAAAAAAATTAAAATTGTTTATTTATAAGTATGTTTTTCTTGAGTTAACATTTAATTATTTATTTTGCAAAATTTTAAATAAATTTAACTAAGATTTATAAAAACCATCACGATTAAATTATGTTAAAATTTATTTAGTAATTTATTTATTTATCAATAATAAATCAAAACTTACAAATAAAGTTTTAAAATGGTTCATATATATATATATATTTACGAATTTCAGATGACGTCATAAGTTATTTAATAAATATAGTTATTTATTACAAATTACAGGAATGTTACACTATCAATGACGACGACCCTGATCTCTCTTTTTTTTTTTTTTTGTTTATTGGTACAGGTGATTTAACTTGCTACTAAAATTTTAAAACCACATGGGTTTAAGTCGAGGTCTTTCAATAATATAATTGATGACCCGTTAGAACATGCTCTACCATCCTAAAACCCACCACTTTTGAGGCAACCTATCTCTACTATTATTAAATATATTAAAGCCACGTAATATACAAGGATATGGAAAAGTGAAAACAAAAAATGATTAGTTGTCAGAAGTTTTGTCAGGGTGAACTTAAAATCAATTTTGAATTTCGCGACCTTTTGGCCCACCCCCATGATCCCTGTTTTCTTAGACTAATTAATAATTTTCACAACAATGATGTTTTTTTTGGTGGTAGGATGCAAGTATAGTGGAACTAATAGAAGATTCAGATCATGGGTTTGATTATTGATTATATCCGGTTTTACCGGCCTTTCATTGTCGTGTTTTTGGGCGAATGCGTGGGTCGGATTTTTCCCGGGAATTGGTGGCTGGTGGGCTAGGGCTCCGTCCGTCTGGACTAGTGGCTAACTTGGGCATTCTTTAACCATTGGAGGTCGTGTACGAAGCACCCGATAGTTGATTAGTTGGTCGTTCAAAAAAAATAATTTTCACAAAGGGAATCACCAAAGTAGTCATTTTTGCATCTAAATTATGTGGTTATGGTTATATCAAAATGGTTTCACATGTATGGTTAATTAGTTATAGGCTTATAGCCACTAACACGAGTATACTACATGTGTGTATCTCCTTATGCATATTAGATTTTTCATCAATAGTGACTTATATTCATGTGATACATATACACATTAATCTACGGTTATATCACATGAATTTACGGTTATTGTCAACCCAAATGCCTCAAATTCACATAATACAAACTATATACATATAGATTGACACAATGACACATGATAGAAATCTATGTTGGCTTCAATTAAATTGTATGAGTTGTATTACTTATACTGTATACTATCACCACATTTTCAGCGGCCAAAAAAACGGACAGAAATGTAATTGAAGTGCGGTTAAAACTGAAAATATTAATGAATTAATTTAAAAAAATATTATAACAAAGTATCCGGCTACCGAACGGGTATAAAACTAATTTATTGGAACATCAATACTAGATGTTCGGGTTTTTGGTCTCAAACTACCATTATCGAAAATCAATCATTATACGATATCTAGTTTTTGAACAACAATCATTATACCATTTTTTGATATAGCATTATTACATGCAAATGAACCAAGTACTCTTTTATAGATAGATCCAAAGATGTCATTTCAACGTTCTGGGTATAATATGAACATTATTGTATCAAGTAACCTCATAATATAGACGTCAATCATTCATATAAAATAATACTGTATAATAAAATCCAATAATATTAGTAGTATGGTACCATATGACATGAATCATAAGGGGCCGGTAATATGTAAACTATTAAGTACTGACTAGTAAAAATGTCTAAATATTTAAAAGGATCTGAAACATTAAGTGTTGAATTAGTTCGTTAAGCATCTGAATCAAAATACAAAACATTCTATTTTTTTCACAAAACCCTAAGGCCCCTGTCCGGAAGCCCAATTTCAGAGAGACATGATACTACAAAGTAAACCTGCCATGCTGTGAGAACTCCTTGAAGGAATATGTCCGTCCGGAAGCCCAATTTCACCAATAAACTCGACTAAAACTCGTGCAAATCGTTGTAGAGATCCTCATTGGTCTTCACTTACTTCCTCCTGGCATTATTAACACAACAAAGCAAAAATACAACAGAGCAAAAATACGCTTAATCCAAACTTGATTCACTAAAAAAACAAACCCAAACATATACACAATTAGAGGTGCACAAACCAGTAAACCGGTCGAAAACCGGTTTTGGAATAACCGAACCAGTTAACCGGTCAAGGTCTACTAACCGGTTTTTACCAATAACCGGTTTTTCAACCTCCAAAACCGACATAATAACTGAAACCGGTTAATCGACAAATTAACAGTAAAATAACCGATTTTTTACTATAATGAACCGGTTAACCAGTTTGGTCTCCTGAAACCTCAAACCGGTCCTAAACCGCCGGTTTTTTCAAAAACCTATAACCGATACGAATAACCGGTTGCGAACCGATACCAGTTCGGTTAACCGGTTTTTTTGTGCATCTTTGTACACAATCATCGGCGCAAAGACATGCAATTGAAAGCGAATCAGCAAACCTTGTTTTATCCATTAACAAAGCACAAACACCGGTGAGGAAGTTCCGGCAGTGAAGAAGACGGAATTGAGAGAGGCGATGTTCCAATGCGGCGACGGAGAAGAGTTTGTATGACGGAAGGAGGAAGTGAGAGGAGTTTTTTTGTTGAAACAAACGATCTGACTCTAAATTATCCATATTCAGACCCATTCAGATACTATCAAACAACAAGTCTTTTATTTGAAAACTTATAGGATAATATAAGGTAGTATTGTACCCTACTAGTCTACTACTCTATAATACGAG
Organism: Mikania micrantha; assembly: GCA_009363875.1. Classification (NCBI taxonomy): domain Eukaryota; kingdom Viridiplantae; phylum Streptophyta; class Magnoliopsida; order Asterales; family Asteraceae; genus Mikania; species Mikania micrantha. The sequence goes on along the minus strand of SZYD01000811.1, from coordinate 175,146 downwards.
CCATATGATAACATAGGACTTGTATGCCTTGGATTACATCTAGATAATACCCATAGAAAGCAAATTGAGGGGGAGATAGGCCCCCTTACTCCCTGTAGGACCTCATGATCGAATGTTAAAACATATTGTTTTTCAATAATTTTGCTTAATTTTGAAACAAAAGGGGACACAAATATGATTACAAGAGGTACAAATCTGATTATAAAATGGAACAATTGGAAATGTATAATAAAAATGTGCTCTTTTCATAAATTTTACACGAATATTAACTTGTGATGTAACTTTGAAATTAATTATTTAAACAATTGTTTTTTTAAATATTTTTAATAGGTTTGTTTTGTGATTTTAACTAACCTGAACTGCTTTTTACATGAACAAATACGTTTGTTTTGTGGTTTCAATTAACCCAACACGCTTTTTATCTAGACCCATTTTTTGACCCCGTAATTTTTTTTTGAATCCGCCAGTGCCCTAATGTGCATGTATAGTGAGATTCGTAAAACCAAATAAGATATGAGACTAGAAAAAGAATGAATATATTTTATTTTAGTATTGGTCAGATTAAACGTCTCATTAATCACATAATTAACTTAAGATGATTGGAATTTGAACATGTCATATTCAGTCGAGTTACATTATTATAATTCCTATCTATTAAAAAAAGTTCCAAGTTACAAGAACTTTACGATCAAAGAACAGAGTCTGGTGTATGTTTTGATGTTTAGCTATGGATCAACCAAAGTAAAACTTTAGCTTTATAATCAATCAACAAAGCTATTTAGAATATCAAAAAAACCCAAATTTAAAAGATTATTACGAAAGCATATACAATTATGAATAAATAGAGATTACATAAAAGTACATGTTTTAAATTCCAACCACAAAGAACGGATAATTGATGTAACATTTGACATTCATATCAAATCATATTATCTATTTTATTCACTAAAAAGTAAAAACTCATGAATTTTTTTATATTTAATTATATATACCCATCTTTCACAACTATTATCATTCACAACTAATATGGCGTGTTCATGTAATTGAATTAAAGTATTATTTATGAGCCTGACATTTTTAATGTCCACAATAATGTAAGAATTTTTCTATAGGTGTTGCATACGCTCCCTTGTCTCCTTTATTGACTTAATGCCTTAATGAGATTTGCCTCACTATCTTGAAAACTTATATACATGGGATTTGTGAAGGTGTAACAAAACAAAACAAACACCCAATGTATATATATTGTATTGCTCTCATATTATTTGTGGCATCTAACCTCATATACAAAACCAATACTTTCTTATTAGTCTACTAGGAGCTTACATATTTTTATTTATTTATTTATTTTTGTTACATGGATAGACTTTTGAAGGGATTACACATTTTAAAATTACTCTTACTTGAGCTTGGTTAAGTATGGAGATATACTCTTATACGCATTTAGGGCATGTTTGGGATTGCTTATTAAGTTTAAAAGGACTTTTTGTTAAAAGTGCTTATGAACTTATGACTTTTTAAAATGAAGTTTTTAAAAATATGTTTGGATTAGCTTTTGTGTATGAAAAATGTCAAAAAATGACTTTTTAGTCATAAAAAGTTAAAAAGCCAGAAAAAGTAGCTTCTTAAAAATGACTTTTTAACACTGCTCAAAAAGTTAAAACTAAAAGTGATTTTTAAATTACCAAACAACTTTTTAACTTAATAACTTTTTCATTAAGTCAATAAGCTAATAAGTTAATTTTGAATGGAATCCCAAACATGCACTTAATTTCTCAAAAGATGTTGATGCATGATATTTGATGTTGAACATTTGTATTAATCTAACACGATCTCTGCTGTCTACGTCTCTATTGTAAGAATTGCATATGATGTTACAATTAATTAATATAATACCAATAATAGGATATTTATACAAGATTATATATTTTAATCACAAATTAATGATTAAGATAAGTTGCAAGATCATTACATACTTGGAAATAATAGAAGTTATAACTGTTACCAAAATAAAATTTATAAAATGAAAAAAAAACCTTTTCCAAAAAATTAAACATTAATTATTATTTTTTTTATATAAATTAACCCAAAGTTTATAATTAAATTGCTTGTATACTTTTATAAAGTACTTAAGATTGAAGCCTACGTTAAAACTCTTCGATCACCTTGATCTTGATGCAAGTTTTAACAGCATAAGAAAAATGACAAGACTTTTCTAATATATATAAAATGTTTAAATATATTTTACAAAAAAAGTGGTCAGCCTTAATATTATATAAATTATGTGGTATACTTGGAGAAATTGACTTTAGACAACAATAGCGAAAAATATTTTTGAAAATTGCAAGTGTTGATTTGAAGGATGAGCACACACTCTCACCCGTGCATGATACCACGCTCCACCCATATGCCATAAGGCCACACGGAGTGGGAAGTGGGGAAAGCCGGGGAAGGAAGTTAGCCGGCCGGGAAAAATCGGGAACACCACCCCCCCGGTTTCGGGGTGGGGTGTTTCGGTGTGCGCTGCCCGATTCAAGCCGAAGAGGGAAAGGGATGTAGCCGTTGCAACGGCTATTTTTTAAAAAAAAAAAAAAAAAAACCAATTTTTTTTTTCTATTTAAACAACTCAAAAACCAACCAAAATCTCACATTTTTTTTCTCTCATACTCTTTATCATTTTATTCTTTCATTCTTCACTCAAAAGTTTTAAAATTTAAAACAATGGATCCATTTACGTTGGAGCTTCCCACATTTGAAAGTAAATCGTCAAGTTCAGAAGAAGACGAGATCAATCTCAAAAAACGAAACTTTGAGTTTTTTTCAACCATCGTCGCCACGAGTTTAAAAGAGTCTGCATCCACCGCATCCTCTTCGAGAAGGTATACACAATTTATTTAGTATAGTTGTTTTTTTATATTTTTTTTTTATTATATGTGTTTTACAATATATAATTAGTATTTTCATTTAATGTAATATCTTTTTAATTTAATGTAATATCTTTTTAAATTTTAATGTAATTTTATATTTTTTTTTTAATGAATCTATTTAATTTTTATTATTATTTGTTGTTAAAATAATTAATTAAAAATAAGATTTGAAAATGGGGAAAAGTGGGAAAAAGTGGGACGACACCGTGTAAAATGGGGAAAAGTGGGGAAAGCTGATGTGGCGCTGATGTGGCAGTGGGGAAAAGTGGGGAATGGTGGGACGACTCCTAGTCTCATAACTTATGTTTAAAAAAAAGTTTTCTAATTCTCTCTAAATTAATTTAACAGCTACATTCTCTCTAAATTAATTTAAAAACACATTATTAAAAATACAGTACATATACCAAAAATTTAGTATGGTTTTAAAAAGTTTAAAATTATTATTTTTTTATATCAATATTATACTTATATTAAAGAGAAAAAAATGTTTGATTTTATTATGTTATTGATTATAAAAAATAGTATCATATAAACAATGTATAAATATTTAAAAAGGTAAGAAAGAATTACAAAATAATAATAAAATATGCTATAAGCGAATTAATATTTTTCGCTAACATATCACATAATTGTTTTGAGCAACAACAATGGAATATGCCACTAAAAGAGAGAGGGAATAGCTAGCAGCCTAGCAGGAAACTAGCAAGATATATACAAATAATAACAATATTGAGCAAACTTATATTACTTTCTATTTTTTAACAAAAAAAAAAGAATTTCTTATTTAATTCTTTCCTATTTTTGTTAAAAAAATAAAATTTCTATAAAAAAATAACAATTAGAAAAAAAATGCATTTGAAAAAATAATAAAAAAAACAGAGTTTATAAAAAAGAGATTTAAAAAGAATATACAATTAAATTTAAAAAGTAATATTATTCAAAGTATATCCATCACTAACTATTTAATATTTTCTTTAATTAAAAAAATATTTTACTGTTTTATTATTCAAAGTATTTTTATACGTATTTTAAAATTATTTTTACCTCAAAATATCATTTTATAACTTAAATATAACCAGTACTAATTATTTATTTTTTTCTTTATAAAATATGTGTAATATCCGGGCTAATAATCTGGTTAGATATGTGTGTGAACATGACAATGGGTGATGCGTAGGAGGATGAATTTATTTTACACCTATTTCAAAATTAACCCTTACATTCCGCACGAACTGCATCAATTTGAATTCTTTCTCCCAACCAGATGCATGATTCAATTCATTAAAACTTTATTTAGAAATTAGAGAGCTTGACCGAGTCATGAACTAAGAACTGAGTTTTGTAAAATTGAATTGATTAACCCACTCACCCATCGTTGAAAGATATTTGTGGCCTCTTCGTCACCAAAAAGACAACAAATAAATAAATAAATAAATAAATTGTAATCATCGCCAGTAAAGAAAACGACCCACAAACCATTTTTCTCCATTTCATTCAAACGCATTAACTTTCACAAACATTTTCAGCAAAATATGGCCTCAAAACCACTTCTCTCCAACACCCTCCTCCTCCTCCTCCTATTCTGCACCACTCTGATTCCTCCACCATCCACGGTGGCTCAATGCCCCTATGCCTGCGGCAACACGCCACCAGCAACCACCGTGCCTCCTCCGGTCACCATGCTGCCACCGCCTTCACCGACAGGAACCTACCCCCCTCCGGCAGTGGGTTACTCACCACCAATGAATGTTTTTCCTTATAACCCTCCAACCCCTACCTATTACGGTGGCGCCCCACCACCTCCGGACCCTATCGTACCGTGGTTCCCTTATTACTACAAGGATCCGCCACGTAATCCTCGTAAATCTTCATCGCCGGATGTGCCAATCAGATTGACGACTGTGGTGTTCTTGGTTTTGTTCGTGCTGATGTTATGTTAGGTGGGAGGTAGCTAGCATGCATTGAAGCTGTATGTTTCTTATTTTAATCTTCTTTCTATATATGCGTGTCGTGTACGGTTGTGGTTTCTAGAGGGGTGAATTTGGTAATCAAGAAAAGTACGAGGGCAAGACTGGTAATGGGTTTTTGTTCACAATGTAGATGATTTTATTCTCTGTATTTTACAGTACAATCATTCAATTATTTTGCTAGAATGATATTTTTGTTTTACAATATTTATCTTTTTTTCTTTTTATATAAAACAAAAATGTTCTATGTTTATTATTTAATATTATCGGACCTGAATACCATATAATTTGAATGTACTTTCTAGATTGTAAGCAAAACACATTCTATAATTGAACCTGTTTGTAACATCAATTCACACCTAAACATTCAATCAAATATGTAATTTGATATAATTAAGTGTCTAGCAAGTAACAACTGATTTCAAACCAAATCAAACGTCTAACAAGTATCAATTAAATTTCAACTTTCAAGCAATTGTCGTGAGTCTAACTATGAAGTAATCTCAAATCAGATATGATTCTATTTCTGTGAACATATTAACTTCAAATATCAAAAAGTACTTGACTTTTGAAGTGTTTAAAAGTTACATGAAAAGAAAAATAGATGGACTGGAACAGCAGTCAATTAAGGAGCTCGGAGGGGTTCCGCACTCGATGTAGGTTACAGCAAGCTCATGATCGGAGGAGTGACTCAACAACGATATACAATGAGGAAGAGGGGGAAGTTCAAACTGACTGAATTTAGGTATAGGATTCAAGAAAAAGGGCCAAGATATTTTAGGTAGGTTTTTAGGGAAATGGTTAGACATGGGCAAAAAAACCAGTTTGCGTTTACAAACTGGTCCGAACCGTCTGTTTGGCATAGGTTTGACATCCTCATCTCTCAAACCGGTTTCAACCCATCCAAACCGGTTTCAACCCCTCCAAACCGGTTTCAAACTATCCAAACCGGTTCTATAAGTTTGATATCCTCAATCTCCCGAACCGGTTTTCACCCAAACCGGTTTTGACCATCTGTTGACCAAGCTGAATCAGTTCTCAAACCGAACCGGTTTGGAGAAAAAAACTGGTTTGTGCAACTAGAGGTGCACAAATCGGGTTTTTTTTTGAACCGGTTCCGGTTCCAACCGGTTCCAATCGGTTACAGTTTCAATCAACAAGGTCAATACCCGGTTCCGGTTCTGGTTCCAGTTTCGGGTTTTAACCGGTTCCAACCGGTTTTTGACCGGTTCTGGTTCTGGTTCGGGTTTTGGTCGGGTTCAGGTGGAACCAGTTCCAGTTATAATTTTTCTGAAAAACCGTACCCGATCGTACCCACCGGTTCGGGTTGTCGGTTCCGGGTCCCTTTTTTTGCCCACCTCTGTGTGCAACCCTAGAAATGGTAATTCGATGTAATTGGGTTAGCAATTGGGCTTGTGATAATGAGTTGTTGGGTTAATAAATAAACAGATAAATGATAAGCCCAAAGTTTTGTTGCAAGGAAACAGAAGTCTCTTGGAGCTTTTAATCTTTGGTTTAAAAGCCCCGTCTCCGGAGAGCATATAACTAATAACTAGATGTGAACAAAAAAACCGGTTTGGTTTACAAACCGGTATTTAGTGGATCTCAAACCGGTTTCAGCCAAACCGGTCCAAACCGCTGGTTTGGCATATGTTTTATTTTTTTGGCTTTAAAACCAGTTTCAACCCATTCAAACCGGTTTCGACCTTTCAAAACCAGTTCCTATAGGTTTGGCATCCTCTTCTCTCAAACCAGTTCCAAACCGAACCGGTTTCACCTCAAACAAGTTTAGGACCATCATTGACCAAACCGGATCGGTTCATAACCAAAACCGGTTTGGCAAAAAAAAAAAACCGGTTTGTGCACCACTACTAATAACTCAACTGTTTTAAACAAAAAATTCAAAGAAAAAAAGAAACAAGTTTTAAGAAACTGTTAGTTTATAACTTTTCCAAATGCGCCTTTTATAAGATGAAAATTACTTTAATAAACACTTGCAAAATTTCGTAAGTGTTTAAAACGGAGCTATAAATTGATCTGCCAAATTCGTAAATTTCCTCTAATTGAAGTGGTTTTAAAATGGATAAAAGAGACGTAAATGTATGGTAGTATTGAAATTGATATCACTTTTTGGCGAATGGATAGTTTCATAAGAAGTTGGTATTGTCATCTATCTTAAAACAGAAAATAGTATCAATCACCATTAGACCTCAAACCAATGAAGTCTACACATCACTATGGTTCAGACTCAAACTTGATAGATATGTTATTATTTATAGTTATTTTTTGATCATAGATAAAAATTTAAATGAGATTGGGAACATGAAGAATATTATGCAAGTGTAAAACGTGGAAAAGGGTAAGTGAAAGTCTGGTTATCCGTACCGTGGATCAGAACGTTTGATAAATTACCATCACTATTGTTTCGATAAAAACCCTTGCTTACATGGACGAGAGGTCACATGAGGAGTGTTTTAAGTAAGGGATTGGTTATTCACACACCCACCTTTTTTAATTCAACACCCTCACGGACTCTATACGTCTCGTATAGATCTATACATGGTGTATAGCCCCACGTATATGTTTATACTACACGTATAGGTCCCCAATCATTGGCACTGACACTCAATGATTGGTCACATATAGAGCCGCGTATAGGACTTATACGACGCGTATAGGTCTATACGCCTCGTATAGGTCCCCAATCATTGACACTGACAATTTCTGACACCCAATGATTGCCTCTCTATACGCATAGTATAGACCTATACGATACGTATAGGGGGTGTGGGGTGGGTGTGTGAATAACACAACCCTTTAGTAACCCTACAACAAATCTGATTGGGTGGGTTAAGAGACATGTTGTGGAATGCTTGATCAACGTCATTTCGTGTGCAGCTTGGGTTAAGACTTAAGAGTAGAGGTGTCAACTAATCAAGGTAGTTTGTGAAAAACTCGAAATCAAATTGTTAAATAGCTCGAATGAGCCGACCTTAAACGAGCCCAGCTCAAGCTTCTAATATGGCTCGTTAGTTATCAAGCTTGAGATTTAGCCGACTCGTGAACCTAAATAAACATTTTATTATATATAATTTTTTTAGTTAAATAAATCTGTATTTATATAAATAATATTTTTTATAAATAAAATCATGATAAAATTTAATAAAATCAGATGTATTATATTATATTATGAAATATATATTTATACATATAAACAAACAAACAAACAAACAAACTTACCCAGTATATTCACACTATTCAGTAGGGTGTGGGGGGAAGGATAAACACAAACCTTACCCCTATCCCAGTTGGGATAAAGAGGCTGCTCCGAAGGAGTCCCCGGCTCAAAATTATCCCAACGTTTTTAACGTTATTTTCACAAAATAAGTAAAATGACGTTAAAATTAGTCCAATTTTACTTTTGCCACTTAAGGGCCCACATATATATACATGACATGTATGCACCGCAAATGGGGCGTAATATATTTAAACATATATATATGATTAATAATAAAAAAACTAATTAATAATAAACAAGCCAAGTCGAGTTCAAATTTGAAATTTTCTTACCAGCCATGTTAAGTCAAAAAGAGCCGAGCCCGAGCCATAGCTAGCTCGGACTCGGCCCAGCTCGTTTACACCTCTAGTTAAAGAGACGTGTTGTTAAATGCTTGCTCAATGTCAGGTGGTGTGTAACTGGCCTCTAGCTCAATGCACACATCTCTCGGCTCAATTGTTTGGGTAGTCCGTAGTCTACTCAATGTGGCAATTAAATTACTATCATGCATTCATGACCTTACTAAACAACTTTAGTGACCATTTTGATCGCCGGCATTTTGCTGATCTATTTTGTTGTTTGAAATACCTTACATCTACAAGTGGCATGCTCTTTGAATCGTATGTGGCTTACTTTGTTTCATTAGGTCCTAGCATATCTATTTGCATGAAACTATGCTAGAGGAAGATGAATCTCAACAGTTTGTCCCGATCCAAGTGAATGGAATGCTATTTATCTTTTGCCTTGGTGTCATTCTTTTATAAAATGACTTGTTTCAACATCATTCTATATTGACCACTTGACCAGAACCCAACATGACCTGATACTTGACCTGACCCAACCAAAACCGACTCAACCCACATATTAGTTGATCAGATTATGGAAGAAAAAGAGATTAGCTTTATTCAATTTGTACTTGTCCACTACCAGACCGTCTCCAAAACTAAAATGGGCAAAACCAAAGCAATCTGGAATGTTACATACATGAGGTGCCAGTCGTTATCGTATGATTGCTCTGAATTTGATCACTCTAGCTCAATTCTGACATATTTGTTTAAAAAAAAAAAACACAAATTTCATCTACCTTACTACAACACAGCATAAGTTGCTTCAAGACAAAATGCCAACTTTGGGGCCATGCCATGTATGAATACCTTTCACATGTCTTTTCACCATGTCTCTACCTCTTGTTTCCAAATCCTTTTGCTTATTTAATTTTTTATCTTTTCCCTTATCTATGTTTGCAGATGCATGATTTCTCCCAACACTTTCTGAAATACAGATCCTGTTGGTGGATGAAATTGAGGAGCTCAGTCTAATGTTCAATGGAATGGAAGACTTCAATGGATTCCTGTCATGTCGAGTAGCCATTGCCTGTGAACGTGGGTGTGGTTGATTTGATGTCTTGTTGATGGGTGTAACCTGTAAATTGAATTGTATATATGTCATGTCGTTGTTTCTTACTTTAGTTGAGATTGGCAAAACAGCCTGGTCAAGTAATGGGTCAAACTGGCGCGGCTCAAATTATTATGATGCAACTATAGAAAGTATTTTAAATGTTATTGAATTAACCTTGTGCTGATCTGAAACACAAGCAGATTCGTTGTAGAAAGAAGGCAGTGGTTTTGCTTTAAAGTTGAGACTCTTTCGGAATTGCTTCATCTCAGCTGCTTGTTTTTCCTGCACATATAAATATAATTCATGGTCTTTTGTGAGAATAAATTATTGTTGTCACTTGAATCGCTTCATTATTATTTATGCATACCAGTGTTTTTGCTTCAACTTGGTTAATCTCCACTTCTTTGGCATGCACTTTCTCAGCGATTTTTGTATAAAACTGTGATACTTGAAAATAAAAAGTCAGATTTTTACATTAAAAAAAATGAACTATAGACCAAAAAAAAGATTCTTGCCTGTTTCCTATTTTCTGCACGTTGATCAGTCTTGAAACTGAAACCAGTTGCACTTTGACCGATGTGTATTTTGCTTGAATTAACTGTCGCTTTTGTCCTGGAAAAAAGTCAACAAAAGATGAAAATATATGAGAAAACACTAAAGAAGTTTCAATATTATATTACAAAATGTGAATTGTTACCAACCTGTTAACAATTGGACGTACTCCAGGAAGAGATTTGGAGAAGGGAAACTGAGCTTTGACTGCTTTTTCAGATTTCAATTCCTTCACAATTGCATGCAATGAAATTAAATACCCGTACAAATAATATTGTGCAAACACCCATTAATAAAAGAAATATGTTAGGATTTTAGTTATAAACTTATAAATTTAAGACTTTAGCAATCACCTCTGCTTTCAACGATTTCACTCCTGAGCGAATCAAGGGACTAGCAGGTAGAGGTGTTTTCTTTTCTGTTTTCTTTACAAGTAAACCCTTGCTTTCGCTTGTTCTAGGTTTCATTGAGCCTTTGGATCCTCCATTAAGAACCTGTTTTTGGAACCAATCAGCATTGGCCTGAGACTTTACTGTTGACCTTGTAAGTTTCTTTTCTGCTGCAGGATTAACCTAATTCCAGTAGAAGTTAAGCATTGTAAGCATATATTATAATATAGTTAGAAACATATCTAATAGTTGCATTCAATATAAATGATCCCCATGACACAAGGATTCACCTTGGGAGAAATTGTCGTCAGTGTTGAGATGCTGATGCTGCCGTTGTCCTTCTTGGATGTTTGACAAGCAAGTGATGAGTCATCATTTGCTACTGATGATACATCAACAAGTACTGCATGATCAACATGGGTCAACTCAACACTTTGTTCCGTATTTCCAGCTACATTCTCATTTTCACTTTGATGTGTTTCACCAAGCTCGTTCTGACTTTGGCTTTCTAAATGCTGACTTGTAGTATCTTCATCATATACAATATTAGAAGTGCTTTCATCAAAACATGCAATGTCTCCTTTTTCATGACCTGGAATTTCGGTTTCTGTGTTGCGTTTGGAAGCATTAGAACCGCAAGGACCATCATTAAAATTACCGTATTCTTCAAAGGCATACATCTCACTATTTGTAACTGTAGGGGACTCTCCCCCATCTTGGCATTCAGAAGAACGTTGCTTCAATAGGGCTTTCCTTCTAAACTCAGCCTCAAAATAAGCCTTTTTTTCTGTAACTGATCCTGGTTTTGAATATTTTTCAACTTCCTCAAGATATCTGTTATGTGGAAAAATTGATCTTCTTTCCCAAGATAAAGAATCAGATTCAAATCTTCCAAAGGAGATTGAACCCGATTGCAACAGGTCTGCCTGTCCAATTAGATAAAGCAAATATCAGAACCTTGAGAAATTGAATAGTAGACAAGCTTTACATACTGTTGAAGCTTAATATATAAACGCATACATAATTACATAAATAAACACAGTTGATCACTTTCATAAATTTGAGCAACACAGTTTTCTGACAACCTAGATCTACTTATAATAAGAACTACTATGGTAATATTCAATCAATGACTTTTTATATAAATTGCTAGCTTAAGGAATCATTATACTGGACCTATCCTACAATATCAAAACTTGAATATAAGCCCATGCCTTGCATTCATATATAGCAAGAAGACAGATTCATTAATATCACAGTTTTATTAATGAAACCGACACAGAAATGTGCAAAAAACACTCGTTAAATTTGATCTGCGATAAATGTTGTTAAAACTGGTAGATCATGCAAGTGATTAAGACGAAACAAACATAATAAAGGAACGTAATCCAAAAAAACAGTAATAATTTTAGGAATCAAATCCAGATCATGATAAATCAGATTATCAGATCTAGTAGAAATAGCTACAGAAATAAACAAAAATACCTGAAAATTCAACCGAAACGGTTCTTCAATTTCCCCTGCCATTAATTGTAATCACTTCAAAGCATCATACGACCCTCGACCGGTAATATTCAACAAAAATCCTAACAAAAATAGGTAAAAACCGCATTATTTAAGAAAAACTGAACAACTACATTACATAGAAGTATAAAACCGTAAATCAAAAGATCACGTATGTGCGTGTGTGTAACGAGATAAAAACAGAATTACATGATTAAACATCGATTTGTACAGATCACTTACGATTAAAGTGAAGAATACGATTAATCGACGGCAAGTATCGGTGTTTGTTTGTTGTTGAACCGGAATCAATATTTGCTTTGATGATAGTGTGCGAGTGAGAGAGAGATCGGAAAAACGGGGTTTGGTTGTGTTAGGAGCGACGGAAAAACTGCATTTATCATATCGTATTATCATAACATATCATGTGTGTGAGTGAGAGTGAGTGTGTGTGTTAATTTAATCTGACTTTTTTGGTCAACTGTTCAAATGTGGCCCCCCATTCGCTCCGCCTTTTCATCTTCCATTTCTACGATCATCATACGTCGGTAATTAGTCAAAGTTTCAAGATTCCCATAATTAGTCAAAGTGTTACTTTATGGGTTTCAGCCTCTTGATAGATGAATTTGTGTTAAACGTTGTTCTTCAAAAAATATATGATGAGGAAAAAGATAATAAAATAAAATTAGAGAAACATCCATAAAAATAATTAGTTTTGTTCATCCACCAACAGTTTATATCTAAAATTATTTAGTTCTTAAAAGCATGAATTTTCTTTTAATTTATTTGTCATCTTTTAAGTTTCTCAAGAGTTACCTTCGGATGTACCCTTTAACCAAAGAGCTTCTAATTTAATGATATTCCTTTTACTTCTTTTTTAGGAGTTTTTATGTTCAAGTCTCTTAGTGAGCAATTGTTTAGTAACAAGCAGGGGTTTCCCAGTTGTAGGTTTCCTCGTAAATTGGTAAAATATATGTAGTATGGTTGATATGCGAACTTATGTGCCAACTAGTCAGTTAATTCTGTTAAAAAAAGAAGTCTTTTTTACTAGCTTGCCAATTAAGTGTTTGACATCAAAATAAAAATCGGAAAAGCTTTCATCATATATAGTTGACTACTTGTTCTCACAACAATACTCTTGTAGCAAATGATGTCTTTCTCATAACAACTTATCAGGGTTTAAATCCTTTCTATCAGTGTGTAAATTTGGTGGTATTAATATATATATATATATATATATATATATATATATATATATATATATATTAATAAAAACTGATCGGCGTTCGATTTCTAGTGGGTTTGACGATGGTTTTAATTTTTTATTTAAGAACAATGGAGTTGGTAAAAAATATAATAATTGGTTGCCTTCTTTGGGTGTAAAAATTACAAGGACTCAACGAGTTTCATGACTTCATTTTCATCTATTAAAAGGTGTCACATATCTCTAAAAGACGGATTTTGCATAAGATGATCATAATGTTCCAAAAAGTATGGTGCATAGAAGAACATCAGAAGAAACGAAATTACACACACATATATATAGGGAAGAAATCATATAATAACCCACTCTAATTAAGAAAACTATATAACTTAAATCCAATGATTCAAATTTTCAAGATTTAATCTGATGGTGACATAGGTCACTAATTAATTTTTAATACAAAAGGGCATTATGGTCTTTTGTATTAATTACAAAAATCAGATTTAATATAAGAGTGACAAGTGTCACACTCTTAAAAAACCATCTACTTTCCTATTTTTAAACTAAAGTTCCTCCATGATTTTTTTACACTTATAACTTTTTTATACTATGTTATTTTTTTATAAACATTACACAATTAAACTCGTCATATTTTTCTCGTTAATTTCATTATAGTAATGCCAAATTTTTTTCTGGCGTTCGTAATTACATTAACGTAAAAAACATAAGTACAATAATTTTTGTATTTTTTAAAAAAAATCTCATCAAAATTTTTTTTCTCTCATCTTAAATATATATTACAAACTTATTTTTTATTATAAAATTTAGTTAATTAGATAAATTTATATCAAATAAGATAGAAAGTTAGATAATTATAACGTAAAAATAATAATAAGTTACAGCTTGTTACATCAGTGTAACAACTCTTTACATCAGTGTAATTATGAACACTTTGAAAAAATTCAGCTCGTTACATCAGTGTAATTAAGAACACTTTGAAAAAATTCAGCTCGTTACATCAATGTAATTACGAGCACTTTGAAAAAATTTAGCTCGTTACATCAGTGTAATTTCAAAAACTTTAAATTTTTTGACAAAACTATACTTGAATCAAAGATAAAAATGTGACAAATTTAATGGTGTAATTTTTTTAAAAAAATAATAATATATATAAAAGTTATGAAGGTTTAAAAAATTGGGAGGTAAACTTTTATTTTATAAATCAAATCAAGTACACCTAACAAATCTCCAAAATACCCTTAAAGAAAACTCAACCACTCATTTTTCTCAGATTTAATATGAACCACACATTTCAAATTCATTAAATTAGACAACCAATCAAATTGGGTTAATAAGTTACCTCAATTACCATGGGTTACCATTCAATCCTTACCCTGTATATATATATGTGTGTATGTGTGTGTGTGTGTGATTATTAAGAAAACTATCATTATGAAGAAAACTGAGAAAACTAATCACAATTATTACCAATTAATTTTTTTTTTATTTTTTATTATTCTAAGGTAACAAATGCACAAAAAAGAAAAAAAAATAAAATGAATGTATTTCATGTTATTACATCTATGTAACTTTTATACTACACAATACTAGTTAGATATATATAACTTTATGAGCCACATGCAAAACTTTTTAATTTACATATACGTAACTTCGTGATCAAAATATCCTTGTTAAAATTTTTTTGTTCATTATAACATTTTTAAACTTATAATAAATTATGAATTTTTTTAAAAAAAATTATTGGTAAGTATGATTTTTCTTAATTTTATTCAAAATAAAAAGTTTTCTTATGAACCCTCATATATATATATATATATATATATATATATATATCAAAAAATAAAATTTATTGATTATGAAAAAAAAGTTCTTAAAGATGACAAGGTAAATTGTTTTCATGTGGACAAAAAGATGCATGTTTCCTTTGACCACAAATAGATGATTGATGAGGGAAATCTTACTTTTTCTAAATTTTAATGAACAAAAAGAGTGACCTTTTAATCATCTTTGGGACCAATTATCATGATTGAGAAATTATAAGAATCTTAAAAAGTGCGACACCAAAAGAACATTAGTGATGCTCTTGCAGTCTTGCATGGATAGGGGTGTAAATTGTTTTAAATACATATAAAATACTTAGATTTAAATCTATGACGAACTGTAACGGAAGGATTCAATGGATAGACCACTAGTTTTAATTTATATTATGTCATGCATTATACTATTTAAATAAATAAATAAAATATTAAATAGTTATATTATAATATCTCAACAATATAGAACAATAATTTGAGCTAATATATTATTAAAATTACTTAATTACTAAAATAATATTGTTTTACTTTTATTTTTTTAAAATATTTGCTTTCAAATATCTCGTTTTAGAAAACAATTGTAAGTCATTATTTCATGACTATCTTGTTTTTTTTATAAACTATAACTTTTTTTAATTTTTTAAATATTTAAAAAAATTAAGAAAATTTGGTTTCTAAAAAGACTAGTTTAATGAATTTTTAAAAATGCAAATAACAAATAATGAAGAATTAGCAATTATAAAATTATAATTTAAGATATGATATAACTGAAATTTTTTTATCTTTTTTTTTTTAATTTTAGTGGTTATTAGAATAAAAATATTTACAATTTTGATATTTATCTATTTAAAATTAATGAGATAGTTAGTATTTAATAAAAGAATAAATAGGGGAAAAATTTAACTTTATTATGAGACGTCATGTGCCTATTCTGGTACAATACTACGTAAAAGTAAAATAACATAAGATTACAAACAACACCACCATCAAATTTAAATATGTGGTAAAAAAATTAAAAAAAGTAAGTTTAATTTTGTTTTTAACAACTAATGATTGAAACATTTCATTAAAATATAATCGGTTTTTATAATTGTTTTAATTAAGTTCATCAAACTTTTTTGATTCAATTTTATCATTCAACTAGTATATACGATTAACACATTACCTATAAATTAAGTAACTAAATAAAAAAATTCAGTGACTTAATAAAAATAGTTGTAATAGTTAGTTATATCTATATAAAGTTTTCTCATACATACATACATGATACATGTGTGTGTAAGTATGTATACATATGTAAAGGCTTATAAGAAAACTCTTTACTTATAGAAAAATATAAATTTTTTTATCACAATACTTCATTAATAATTGACATCATATAATACTAAAATTTTAAGTGAATACCAATTAAAGGATGTAACTATAATATTATAAGGTATAATAGTTAAAACAATCATTTTTTCCTCGTCTAAAAGACAATTTTTTGAACAACAGATAAAAGGCAATTAATTTCCTATAATTACTCTTCTCTTGTGTCATGACTTTCAATTTTAATTTTGTTTAAAATTTAATACAATATTAAATGTGTGCATCGCACATAAAAAAATCAACAAAACCTAAAATTTGTGAAGTCAAATATATGTCACTTGATCCATAACAACTGCAAAAGAAATAATTGGATCGCATATATATAACTCACGTGACACTAAGTTTATATAATCTAACTCAAATTATATATAATTATATATATTCTAATAATAATTAACAAGTTGTAAACAAGTAAAATAACCATATTTATAGCCACAATATTTAAGGGATATGAAAGTAATTCCATTTAAAAATAGGATAAGTTACTTTTATGCTACCAAAACTTGTGACTAAAAATGATTTTTTTTAGTTCTTAAGTAACATTGTTTCTTAATTGAATATCCCTATCTCTCTCTATATATTCATATATATATATATATCATGTTAAATCCCTTGTGTTACACGGTTTGAATAGATTAAATGTTATATATTTTATAATAAAAAATAGTGTGTATAAAAACTTTTTTATTGCGTTAGTTTCATAAAATGTGTATTACACAAATGAAATAAAATAAAATATAATTTGTTGACACTTAGACTATCCACAGCGGTCACCCCACTGAAAACCCTTCCCCACTGAAATTTCATGCCACGTCATCACCCCACTGAAAACCTTAATCACCCACAATGGTCACCCCACTGAAAACCCTTCCCCACTATTCCACGTCATCAACATTTTTTAAATTTAATTGATTTATTTAATTTTTTTTTGCAAACAAAAAATAATAAACTTAGAATTTAATTAAACAATTCAAATAAAGATCCAAATAAAATAAAGTTGGGTATTTATTTAGTTTTAAAAAGTTGATTTTTTTTTGCGATTCGGGATCGTACGAGAACGGGTTGAATTCGGGATTGGGATTGTTAGGCCTTGGATTCATGTTTGTGTTTTTTTTTAAAAAAATATAGAGAGAAAGATGAAAGATGAAGAGATTTGGATGGTTTTTTGGGTAAAAAAAGTTGGGTATTTATTTAGTTTTAAAAAGTTGATTTTTTTTTTTTTTTTGATTTTATACCGTTCAACAACGGTAATATATGGCATCCAATCACAAACCGAGATTTTCCACGGGGAGCGGGAGCCGTTGGGGCCGGTTGAGCGAGAGCCGCTGGCTAGGGGGGCGGTGTGCCCGCTGGACCCCGCCGCGGGGGAGGGCACCGCTGGCTAGGGCGGGGAGGGTATTGTGGGTGGTCTTATAGTTGATAAGATGTATCATAAAAAATGATAATTATAAATTTTGCTAATTAATTTTTATATTATATCCTTTTAATTGTGTAGTAACATTTCTATGCAATTGATAAATATTAACTTCATTAAAATATAAATGTCTTTTAAATATTTTTTTATCATAATTAAATTACAATTAATATTAAAACATATGAAAAATTAAGATTTAAAACTTATATTTTTTAAGAAAATTAACTAATATAATAATTGGTCAAATATATTGATTATTAATTAATGATTGTTAATAAATAAATTAATACTCAAAATTTAAGACGAAAAAAAAATAATAAAATATGTTTCATATTGCATGAAAAGTGGCAAAGAATTAAAATCATTTATTTGGACTAGCCTACTTGGTAGTGGCTTGCCTCTTAGAATGAGATGTTATGGGTTCAAACCCATGCAAAAGGTGTAATTAAGGTGGAAAGAAAGCTTTGCGGTTCAAAAAAACTATAAGATAGATTTATTTGGAAATTAGGGAAAAAAACAGAGAAGTGATTACATGCGTAAATTAATGTAGAACAGACAATGAACGGTATAGATACCTACCCATGTGGATACAAGAAACATCATGTGCTACATTCCAAGATCTCTGTATCACATCAATCAGGGCTGGGAACACGGATATGATCCATGAATGGTGAGACTGAAACATCACTTGTGTATAGTAACCATTGATTTGATATTCAATAAGACTATATACGTCTCGTGTATATACGAGGCGTATAGAGTGTCAATGATTGGGTTCCAGTTATTGGAATCTTATACGAGACGTATAGGGTCGGTGAAGATGTTAAAATAAAAAAGTTGAGTATGTGAATAACTAGTACCATATTTATAAAATCTGCTAGCTAGTCAATCTTCTCTTACGAAATTAAAGGGTTTTAACCTGAAGCTATTTGGTGCTCATATCAATCAGGCCAAAAGATCTATAAAGGTTCGAATTATATATTATATAAGTTTGTGTTTGTACGTGCTCTAAAAATGAAAACCAGCGTCCTTTAATTAGTTTGAAACAAATTGGCTTATGGACCATCAACTTCAAATGAACCATCCATTAATATATTTTTGGCAATTAAAACATACATATAATATCCACCAAATAAATCAACAATTAAAATATTTTTGAAATAAATATATAATCGATCTCCAGCCTTTATTTTAGATTTATCGGTATTATAACTAGCTAGAACTATAAAGGAACAAAATGGATGAGACAACAATGCTATGCAACATGAATGCTTTTGTCTACGATTTGTACG
Organism: Mikania micrantha; assembly: GCA_009363875.1. Taxonomy (NCBI): domain Eukaryota; kingdom Viridiplantae; phylum Streptophyta; class Magnoliopsida; order Asterales; family Asteraceae; genus Mikania; species Mikania micrantha. Next base: position 156,020 of record SZYD01000811.1, on the reverse strand, counting down.
CCACCCATTTTATGAAGTTCATGTGTATGACCCGTGTCCTGCGGCCAACCATGTGATACTCAGTTTTTCTTGTTGCCATGTGATTCCACGTGCCTTTTCAAGAGGCTGCTTTTAAATGAAGCATAAATTATGTGAAGACCGGCCCACTGGGCTAAGCAATTCAAAATGGTTGAGTCAGCAAGGGTTTATGACATTATGACCCTCAAATAGTGGTGCATAAATCGGGTTTTTTTGAACCGGTTTCGGTTTCATTCAACAAAGTCAATATCCGGTTCCGGTTCCGGGTTTTAACCGGTTCCGGTTCCAACAGGTTTTTGACCGGTTTCTGTTCGGGTTTTGGCCGGGTTCAGGTGGAACTAGTTTCGGTTTCGGTTCTGGTTCCGGTTCTAATTTGTCTGAAAAACTGTACTCGTTCGTACCCACCGGTTAAGGTTGTCGGTTCCTGGTCCGGTTTTTTTGCCCACCTCTACCCTCAAATATCTAGAGCTTTTAATTTTCAGAAAAAAAAAAATTTTATGTATTATTCTTTTTTGGGTTATGGGTATTTTTTAACATGTGGACTCTAAAAAGAATATAATAAACAACAAAATCTGCATGAAAACCTTATAATATACGATTGTAAAAAAATTTTAAAAGTTGATTATGAAAATTTTAGTAAATAAATTAAAGAGTTAATTACACGGATGGTCCCTAACTTCGAAAAATTACATTGGCCAAAAAGTTTACAAAAATGTAACATGGATGGTCCCTGGGTTGGATGTCTGTTAACTTTTTCTGTTAAGTGTGTATGAAATGACTAAAATACCCCTTATAATTAAAAAACAAAAAAATAAATGTGTAGATATACACACCATCACCACCTCCGGCAACCACCTCCTCCGGCAACCACCGCATCCGGCCACACCAACCACCACCATCGTTCACAGCCCCTCCCCCCACCAACCACCGCATCCGGCCACACCAACCACCGCATCCGGCCACACCAACCACCACCTCCTCCGGCAACCACCGCATCCGGCAACGTACACCGCCAACCTCCGGCAACGTACACCGCCACAGACCACCATCGCCATCACAGCCTCCGGCTCGAATGGGGATGATGACAATCGTTTCACGGTGGCGACGGGGTTCAAAAATAATGGTTGCCGGTCGTGTTTCCGGTTTTCAAAATCGAATTTGTCAATCGCCAGACATCTGAAAGCTTCACTGGTTTCAATAGATAATCCTCTGCCCGTTCTTCCAAACATATGTCATTGTTAGCAAATCCCAAACAAGATCAATGAAACAATTTCAAAATTATTGGTTCATTCCGGTAATTTTCTATGTATGAATCTCACTGATCGATGTGTGTTATAGGTTCATTCTAGCAAATCCACCTGTGATTTTATATGGACGGTGGTTGACTTGAAGTCAACGTTGTCTTCTCCACTGGGACGCTTTGCCATCGATCTTAACTTTCCACCGCAATTGGAATTAAAGAAGTGAGACCACCGTCGGAGACGTCGCCGGAAAGATAGTCGGAGAAGAGACAATAGCTACTGATGGCTGCTGTGTTACGGAAGGGGAAGAAATAGGAGTAAGGGTATGATGGTCATTTTTAAAAAAATTAACCCCAAAATCTAACAGACATCCAACCCAAGGACCATTTGTGTTACCTTTTTGCAAACTTTTTGGCCACTATTGTAATTTTTCAAAGTTAGGGACCATCCATGCAATTTGGGTAAACCACAGGGACCATCCGTGTAATTAACTCTAAATTAAATTAAAAAACTAGAAAAAATAAATTTAATCTGAATATTTTATACATGTAAATATAGATAAAAAGTTTTTTTTATCTTAACAAAATATAAAGTTTTAGTTTACTATTGACGGTTCCAAACTCAGATAAAATATGGAGATTTTTAAAGTCTTTTTATTCCGTTCAGGGCTAACAAAATGGTTGAGTCAGCAAGGGTTTATGACCCCCAAATATATAGAGCCTCTAATTTTCAAAAAATATATATATATATATATATATATAGTATAGGGTTAGGCTAAAAAGGGTTAAAACTTAAAAAGTGTAGGAAGAAATCTTAGCCATTGATTTTTAAGATGAATGGTTGTAAGGGTGCCACCTCATTTGAGAGAATTAAGGGAGAATTTAAGTGGTTGGAGTGGTATAATGGGTATTGTAGCCATTGTTGACTTTTTAACAACTTCCCCCTACTTTTTTTAAACGTTTATAACTTTTTTGTACGTAATTATTTTTTAAAAAAAATTACACCATAAAATAAAGCGTTTTTTTATCTTTTCAACGAGTATAATATTGCTATATAAAAAAAACGACCTAAATTGGTGTATATGAATGTTGCGTTTTATGGTGTTTTTGGGATGTTCATATCACTGAACACAAAAAACATCATAAAATGTTTAGCTTCGATCTCATGAATATTCGAACAACATAAACACCACAAAATGTTAACGTCATAAACATTATAAAATAGCTCGAAAAAACACCATGAAAAGTAAACACTATAAAAACTAAGTTAAAAAACACCATAAAAGGTCCTGTTTTATTTTCTTTAACACCTGGAAATCATTAACACCATAAAATGCTAACACAATAAAATAATTCAAAAACCAACATAAAATGTACATATACGTTACAAAAAAAAACACCATAAAGATGTTTATGGTGTTTTTGGTGTTCAAAAAAACTATAAGACGCCTTGTTTTAGTTCGTTAACTTCTGAACATCATAAACACCATAAATGTTAACACCATAAATAAGTTGAAAAACACCATAAAATATAGACATGCGTTACAAAAAAACGCAATATAATTTTGTTTAAATAACATTTGAAAAACACCATAAAATGAACAGTTAGTAAGACTCGGTATAAGTCATTATTTTTATTTTTAAAAAAATATATTAATATTATCATCTTTAGAAAGTCAAAAAAACGCTTGATTTTATGGTGTAATTTTTTTTTAAAAAATATTAATGTACAAAAAACTTACGAGCGTTTAAAGAAATAAGAGAAATTTGCATGTGACTTGCATGTGTAATTTATTTTTTGTTTTGACATTTTTACCCTTATGCTTCTAATCCACATGTCATTCTTTTGTGGCTTATTAGACTTTTTAAGGTTTCAAGCCTTTTTAGAATATCCTTACCATATATTTATATATATATATATGTATGTATTATTGTTTTTTTGGGTTGTGGCTTGTGGGTATTGTTTTAACTTGTGGACTCTGAAGAAAATAGAAGATAAATCCACATATACGATTGTAAAAAAAATTTATAAGTTGATTATGAACATTTTAGTAAATAAATTAAATTTAAAAACTTGTGGGTAAATTAGTTTTAACTTGATGGACTCTGAAGAAAAGTAGAAGATATATATCTCTAACATATAACGATGAAGAAAATGATAAATCCACATATACGATTGTAAAAAAAATTTATAAGTTGATTATGAACATTTTAGTAAATAAATTAAATTTAAAAACTAGAAAAAATAAATTTAATCTGAATATTTTATACATGTAAATATAGACAAAAAGTTTTTTTTTTATCTTAACAAAATATAAAGTTTTAGTTTACTATTGACGGTTCCAAACTCAGATAAAAGATGGAGATTTTTAACATAAAAGTTTGTGAATGACTCCAGCTTTTTATTCCGTTTAGGGCTAACAAGATGGTTGAGTCAGCAAGGGTTTATGACCCCCAAATATAAAGAGCCTCTAATTTTCAAAAAAATATATATATGTATTATTGTTTTTTTGGGTTGTGGCTTGTGGGTATTTTTTTAACTTGTGGACTCTGAAGAAAATAGAAGATACAACAAAATCCACATGAAAACCTTATAATATTCGATTGTAAAAAATTTTTAAAAATTGATTATAAACATTTTATTAAATAATTTAAATTTAAAAAACTAGAAAAATAAATTTAATATAAATATTTTATAAAGGTAAATATAGACAAAAAATTTTTTTATCTCTACCAAATATAAACTTTTAGTTTACTATTGACGGTTCCAAACTCGGATAAAAGATGGAGGCTTTTAACGTAGCAGTTTGTGAACGACTCCGACTTTGACTTTTTATTTTACTTAGGGCCGTCAAAATTGTTGAGTCGGCCTGAGTTTTATGGCTTTAAGTGAAAACTTTCAAAATAATTGCCCTCGACATGTACTTCATGTGTATTTTTTTTATGAACAGAAACATTTTCCATCAAATGGGTTCGAACCCTTAGCTTTAAAAGAAACAATAATTTAATTTCAATAGTTTTACACGGATCACTTATAATTCATCCACTTAATTAATTAGGTACTCCAACAGGTGGATGTAATAAGTTGAATAATGGATACAACAAAATGCTACATTTTATTTTATTTTTTGGGAGACTGGCAGTGTTGATTAATTTGGTTGTTACTATTTTTATTATTGATATGATTAGAATAAGTAAATCATTGTTTATATAATACAAGTATGAAAATCAAAGTATACACATAAAAGACTTTGTATGGCTGTTTTAGTCATCCTTATGGAGCTTAGGAAGTTATGCTTATTTAGGAAAAGTTATACCTTATAAACCAGGCATTGAAATGGTAATTCGATCGGTTTAATTCTCCTCTTGAGCTCTTCTAGAGTTTTAGTTTAACGATTGTTTTTACCCCAAACATCTTTTTGGTGTCACTCTTGTCACACACCACCTTTCCTCGTTTGGCATACGAGGTACAAACAAACGTACCCAGTTTAATCCCATTTTTAAGTAGGGACTGGGGAGGAGAAATGGAAACAAAGCTTACGCCTACCCCAGAAGGGGCATAAATGCTGCTCCAAAAGAGACCCCCGGTCAAGACGAGGAACGAGAGGTGCAATAGCACAAGATCAATTGTATAAGGCATGAAATTTCAAATTTTTTTTATATATAAAATGAATTTGAACAAAAACTATTAAAACCTAATAATAATTTACCTTCAGTTTGTTTATGATCCATTCAAACCCACTTTAAAATTTTAAATTTATTACATAGAGATCCGTTAATCTTTTAACCATTTAACTCATTAATATTTTAACACAACTTAACAAAATATTGGACAAAATTTGTGATTGAAGAGGTTTTAAAACCATCTAGCCAAACTCAATCACAATTTTAAAACCAATCACTATGGATTATTGAAGAGGCCGGTTTTGTTTCTTGTTTTCATTCCTTGACTATTTGTTTATATATTGTTTCATATGAATTGTGATTAGATTGATTTTTTTTTTTTTGTTAAATGTGATTGAATTTGATATATTTCTTTGTGAATCATGCGTGGATTCGATCGTTTTGTATATTAGTGTATTGTGATTCGAATCATTGTATTTGTTTTGTTTTATTTATTAAGTAATTGTTATCTTTATCTCACTTATCTTTGATTGATGAATTTTCTGTGCATAGAAGCTTAATTTCAATACTCACATATGAGATACTCGAAATCTTAAAGATGGCCCTGAACTTGTCCCATATTCTAGTGTAATGATTTTTGAGGCTGTCCCAACTAATTTGCATGTGTTTATTGTCAAAAACTAATTAACATTCTACGTGCAAGTTCATATTTAGGGTTGTTCAAAAAGAAAAGAAGTTTGAAACCTAAAAAAATCGATCCAAAATATATTCAAATATATCTAGTTTGGATAATCATATTTTTTTATGTAGGTCACAACGGATATCATATTTACAAAATCTTGCTTATTAGAGTCAAATATATGACTTCATGATAAATCAAATAAAAGTTGTTTATTCGTGTTATTTAATGTAAAAATTATGTTTATTCGAGTTATTGTATTTATTCAGATAAATTCAAATCAGATAAACATAATTCTTATTTGGGTTGTGTTCGATTTCAAACAGGGTATTAAATTTTCAAATTCGAATAAACGGATCTCATTAAACTGTTATATGATCCGATGAATACCCTATATATATTAATATGAGTGAATTCTATTTAACTAAAATTGTTGTATTCATAGGATTTTATGTTGTGCTTCTCTTTATTGCACAAGTAAAAGAGGTTACTGGCATACTAATAGTAAATTTATATGTGACAAAACTAAGAAAAATTCTACTTAGAATCAATTTAAAAAAAATTATGATCTTTTACTATAAAACTAGGTTAAATCCCGTGTATTACACGGGTTGAACATTAAAACATTATATACTTTGTAAGAAAGTTGTTTTATAAAAAGATTATTTTTTAAGAAGACTTAGTTTTTATAAAAGTTATTTTTGACTTAGTTTTTATAAAAGTTATTTTTTTCTATAAGTACACAAGTTTAAAATATTTCTTATTTATTTAAATTTTAAATATTAGAAAAAAAGTCATACTTAGGAAGCTTTTATTGAATTGTGTTTTTTTAATAAATTAATTATTTTGAATTCATTAAAAACTATTTTTTAATATGAAAAAGATATATAATAGTATTAGTCATTAGATTTATAATTATTTTTAGTATCTCGTGTATTACACAGGTTGACCATTAAAATATTAGATACTTTGTAAAAAACTTGTTTTATAAAAAAATTATTTTTAAGAAGACTTAGTTTTTATAAAAGTTATTTTTTTCTATAAGTACACAAGTTTAAAATATTTCTTATTTTTTAAAATTTTAAATATTAGAAAAAGGTCATATTTTGTAAATTTTTATTGAATTGTGTTTTTTAATAAATTAATTATTTTGAATTCATTAAAAACTATTTTTTAATATGAAAAAGATATATTATAGTATTAGTCATTAGATTTTTAATTATTTAATATATAAAGATTAATTATCATTTAATATGTGAGAGAAATAATTGTAAATAAAAAGAAGTGACATGTGTCACTAATGATATAAGAATTTGACACATGGCATAGAAGTCTAGCATATTGACATGTGGCAAAACTTATGTTTGTTTATTAGTATAGAAAGATTGAAAATATTATAAGAAAAATAAATAATAAAGATACATTGATCGCAAATTTATGTATATGTAACTCACAAAATTCCGTATATAACTCATATAATATACAATATCTAATAACATGTGTCATAAAAAAATTGATTATTAATAAATATGATTAATTTTTTAAAGTTTCTCTGAAATAAAAACTTCAGAAGTCCTGCGAATTCAGCCTACTGGCTGTAGTTTCACCAAATGACCGAGAGGTTATAGGTTTGAGTCTTGCAAGGGGCAATTTAAAGGACATTTAGGTGAGAAAAGGGACCTTGAGCTTAATCTCGAGTTTTGTACCAATGGGAGCGAGGTTACCCATTCCAGGGGTTCCTGCGCATCTGGTGTGGTCGCGTCTTACCTCTGCCCGATAGGTCCTATTAAGACAACATATGTGGTACATAGAATCGTCGTTCAAAAAAAAATAATAATAACTCCGGAAGAGAGCCTCAGCATATCTTGTACTCCCAACTTAGACGGTCCACAATGCGCCTTTAGGGGCTGGTGCACGTCTCACGTGGACAACTGTCTCTCCAACGGATGCAATGAAGTGTCCCGCACTTTCCTTACTTTACACTTTCGAAAGTGCAACCAAATGAAGAGTTGGAGTTCAAAGAACAAGAGAGAATGAATGTGAAAATAATAGGTAAAAAACTGATACAACACCAATGGCTAGAACACGTGTAACAAATAGTCATGAAAACCCTCACTGGAGCTGAAAGTTAAAACCCTATCTATCTATTTTCACAAACCCTGTCTCAAGTTTCTCTTCAATGGCGGCCCTGCAAACTCTACGTACCTACGAGCTTCGTCTTCTTCGTTGTTCAATTTCAAACGATCAAACCCTTCCTACTTCTCCGATCTCAACCATATCCAATCCCCTTCAAAGCTCAATACAAACCCTTCTCCAATTAATCGAATCAGGCCAATACTCCAAATCCTTAGCCTCCTATTCTGCCCCATTTCTCCTCAATCTCAACGATTTATCTTCTTCCTACTCCGATTCAATAACAAACTGTGTCAGTTCCTTCTTGATCGCAGAAAACAGCGATTCGAGCACTGAAGAAAGGGCGTTTCTCGTATTTCTCGTAGCAGTTTCGGTCTTTTTAGCTTTCGTACAGTCTAATGTTACCGGACCACCGGAAACACTGCCTCCGTTGATCGTCAATACTGTTCAAAAGGACTTGGAGGTTTGGGCCCGTAATGAGGTCATGTTAACTGGCTCTGATTTAGTGGGTAACTTTTCTAATCTGGAATATATTGTTTTTGCTAAGTTGTTGTTGTTGATAATTAGAGATCATAAGCAAGACAGCGATAATTGTGGAGTTTTTCGAACGAGTTCATTGTGGTTAGCTAGGGTGTTACATATCCAACAAAAGCTTCTTGATGGTCATTCGTCAGTTCTGTTTGAGAAATTGAAAGTGGTGATACCTGAAACTTTAGCAAATTTGGGTGATCTAAAGAAAGTTTCAATGTATTGGATGGAAACAGAAGAAGCAATCTTGAGTGATATTGTATCTATGGTACACTTAGAATTGGGGATTATTGATTTTAGATATGGACATGTTGATTCTTCAAAGTTGCGTTTTGAATTGGCTGAAAAAGCATCTGGGCTTTCACTTTCAGTTGGTGGTGCAATGGGTTTCCGAACCTTGCATCAAGTGGATCCAAAAGCACAGCTTCGTCTTTTATCTGCTAATTTGAGTTCTAAAAACAGCATTTCTTCTGTTAACGGTTCTGTGGTTAGCAGAGATCATCAAGTTCATGAAGCATCTGATGTGTTGTTGACTCCAAGATTTTTGGAATCCAACGATGAATGTTCTGTCAGTTTAAGTCCGGTCCAGCAAGCCCTGATCTTGGCACAATGTTTATTGATTGAAAAAAACACTCCACATGATGAAATGCAGAAGTGGGATATGGCTCCATATATAGAGGCAATAGATTCTCAGCCATCATCTTTGTACATTATTAAATGTTTCGGTGATTTATTACGCATAAGATGGGAGAAAACACGTGGTAGAACCAAAGAACGTGCTCTTTTAATGATGGACAAATTAGTTCAAGGGGTTTATGAGTCTGTACCTGAAGCTGCAGAGAGAATATGTAACTGTTTTGGTGTCGATTTACCTACTATTCCATCTCTGCGCAAGGAATATGCAGATCTTTTGGTTAGTTGCGGGCTGATAGGCGAGGCTGTGAAAATTTACGAGAATCTTGAACTATGGGATAATGTTATCTTCTGTTACCGTTTATTAGAAAAGAAAGCTGCTGCTGTTGAGCTGATTAACACCCGTCTTTTGGAACAACCCAACGACCCAAGATTGTGGTGTTCGCTGGGTGATGTTACAAACAATGATTCATGTTATGAGAAAGCATTGCAAGTTTCAGAAAACAAGTCTGTAAGGGCAAAACGGTCACTTGCACGCAGCGCATACAATAGAGGGGAATATGAAAAATCAAAACTTTTATGGGAATCTGCTATGAGTTTAAATTCTTTGTACCCAGATGGGTGGTTTGCACTTGGTGCAGCCGCCTTGAAGTGTCGGGATGTGGAGAAAGCACTGGATGCTTTTACACGGGCGGTTCAGATAGATCCTGATAATGGGGAGGCATGGAATAATATTGCTTGTTTGCATATGACCAAGAAAAGAAACAAAGAGGCTTTAATTGCATTCAAAGAAGCGTTAAAGTTTAAACGAGAGAGCTGGCAAATGTGGGAGAATTACAGCCAGGTTGCGGCAGATAATGGCAATCTCAGTCTTGCATTGGAAGCAACCCAGAAAGTGTTGAGTTTAACTAACAACAAAAGATACGATTTCAAGTTATTAGATGATATAATGCTTGATATTGAAGGGAAAACTAGTGATCATGTGGATTCTGTTGCAAATGATATTGGTGAATTGGGGTTAGAAAGAAGTCGAGAAACCGAGCAGTTGACGGATTTGATTGGTAAGATTTTGCAGCAAATTACTAAAAGTGGAGGAGGTGGAGAGATTTGGGGATTATTTGCAAGGTGGCATAAACTCAAAGGGGACCTATTGATGTGTTCAGAAGCCATATTAAAGCAAGTTAGATCATATCAAGGATCTGAGTTATGGAAAGACAAAGAACGGTTCAAGAAATTTGCACGTGCTTCATTAGAACTATGTAAAGTTTATATGGAAATCGGATCAAATAATGGTGGGCGTAGAGAATTTCATGCAGCCGAGATGCATCTCAAGAGCACCATTAAACAGGCTGCTGTGAGGTTTTCAGAAACCGAGGAATTTATGGAGCTCCAAGCTTTTCTTGAAAAGTTGCAAACAGTTTTGCAGGCTAATTCGGTTCCTTCTACATAGAAGACATGGATTTTGATGCCATATTCTTGATATCATGCATCAGATTATGTTTGATTACTAACATCATAGGTTGGAGTTGTTAGTTGTTTTGTCTTTGATATCATTACACAAACCCATAGGTTGATTTTGATTCTATACACACTTTTTAACCTTTTTACAGATTTTTTCTTGCTCATTTCATATCTATTTTTCATAGCTTTTATAAAATCTTTTTAAAAAGAAACCTTTTTGATGGATGCTTACAAAATAGAAAATTCTGGCATCACCCGCAATCGGGTGGTTTTCATTCAAACTCTAATACCAAGTAAGAAACAAGAAATCAAAGTTTAACACGAGGATTTGGGACTAAAATTGTGCAAAAATTGAATTCAACGTATTTATGATGAAAGGTTAGATTTTGATGCAACAACCGTGTAAGATGAATGAATAAAACACAGCGACCGTGAAAAAAGAATGCGATCTCATTTATTTTGATAAAAAAGCGAATGATAAAGAATGTCTTAAAAATAGCTGCTGCTGGCCTATACGATGGTGACTGTAATAAGGATTTGTTCACACAATGTTCAAGATTTTTTTTTAAACCCAATTCTTCACTTCGTGCTCCGAAACCCCGAATTAGGTGATACGCAGATATTTAACTTTGTGCACAATTATGGCGGGGAATCATATAACCCTTTCCCTGAGCCATTTCAGATTTTAGTGGCTTAACAGTTGACACATTAATTTCACTTACAAAAATTCACCCTCACATAAATAATGGTGCATGACTGCATGCATATAGCTAAAATAATTGATAACAAACAACCCAAGCACAAGCCTCATAAATACAATTTAGATGAGCTAGAGCTCAACTCGTTTATACCCTTAAATAAAAACAAGAAGCAATTGAATATATCCCTTCTAAACTTAAATATTTTTCCAAAACACAAGTCTTTAATTCGTAATGTCCAATACTTTATATAAGAGCTTACATACAAACCTAATTTATCAAGGGGTTCAAGCAAGCCAAAAATATTTCAAAATTACGCAAGGAATCATTGATAAACAAGAAAATTAAACCACATGTGTAACATATTAAACATCTAACAACATTCTGCATTGCATAAACGAATAGAAAGCCTATAACAAGATGGATTGAGTTGAATACTAAACTTTTGTTAACACAAGCTTACAACTGAGGGTCTCCCTGCAATGCACATGACAAAAATAAGACAAATTCAGTCAAGTTCATATAATTAACGAGTGTCTATACTAGAGAAAAGATAGCAAGTGATCGCGACATCACGTTAATAAGCATACCTGTAATCAACTGGATGGAATCACTTCCCAAATCCCTTGTATTGATTCAAAAATATTTACAAGCGTTTGGAACTGGAATTTAATATTTGCGTTAGTCACCTAAAAGACAAAGCGGTTGTCTCATACTCAGCTCTGACTTAAGTGCTGGGAATTCCTCCAAATTATGTGACTCGCTTAATATTGTCTGCAATTACCACTTATATTTGTACATCAAACAAGTTTAGGAAAATAAAAACCAAGTGATTTGGTTTAAAGAAAAAGGAAAGATTACCAGTGCAGCTAGGTGTGCTTCTTGGAGGATATTTCCATCAATTTCCAATCTAGCAACAGGAAACTCGGGAAGATGTCCTGACTGCTTCCTTCCAAGCAAGTCCCCAGGACCACGTGAAAGAAGGTCCATGTTTGCCAGGTGGAAACCATCTGATGATCTTGCTAGCACCTCCAACCTAGCCAGACCACTTGTCGTTGAAGACAAAAGTACACACTTTGACTTGCGTGTCCCACGTCCAACTCGTCCCCTAAGTTGGTGTAGTTGAGCTATACCAAATCTCTCAGCATTCATGACAATCATCATAGAAGCTTCTGGAACATCCACACCAATCTCAATGACTTGAGTAGAAAGAAGTATTTGTGTCTCTCCTGATCTAAACGCTCTCAAAGCATCATCCTTTTCATCGCTTTTCATTCTCCCATGTAACAATCCACAACTGATCCCTTCAAATTTACTTGAAATTGTGTCCAAGTCAGCAGAGGCGCCACGAAGCTGAGGAAGTTGTTCTGATTGGTCAATAATTGGGTAAACTATATACACTCTCCCTCCTGATTCTAATTCTTCCTTCATCATCTATAATTCAACAGAAAAACATATAAATATGCTGATTTCCATAGATCAGAAGGGCCATAGACCGTAGTAACAAGTACCTGAAAAACTTTTTCAAAACCAGTTTCATTTCCTTCAACTGCAAATGTATCAATAGCTTTTCTCCCAGGAGGCAATTCAGTTATCTGTGACTCAATTGAACCCATAAGCAATTTGAAATCGGCTCAAATTAAAAAGGAAAAGCTAATAGAGAAGGCAGACATACTTGTGTGAGAGACATATCTCCATACAAAGCTAAAGCAAGAGTCCTTGGGATTGGGGTTGCAGTCATAGCAAGAACATGTGGGGCCATACTTGTTTCACCTTTCAAGTTTCCAGTTGTATCATTTTCAACCAATCTGGAAGTTGCTGAGTTACAGTATAACTGCAAGCTTTCAGAAACAAAATATTAACAGATAGCAATACCATATTAGGGGAATTTAGACATGGATATGTTTGTTCAGCAAAGATCATTAAAGAAAAATCACCTTGCTATTAAAGCGACCTCTCTGGATCACACCAAATCGGTGTTGCTCATCTACCACAGCAATCCTTAAACAAGAGAATTCCACCTTATCAGCAATTAAACTGTGGGTCCCAATCACCAATGCGATTTCTCCACTTTGGAGACCCTACCGAATATAAGAAATACATCAATTATTCAATTTGGAACACTAAAAATTCATATCAATTATTGATCTGAATATATTATGACAATCATACCTCACGAATTTGACGGGCCTTTTTTGCAGGAGTTGAGCCTGTTAGCAAAGCAATAGATGGTTTGCAAGGTACATCTTCCATATTCTCCAGCAAATTAAGAAGGTGATCATGATGTTGGATGGCAAGCAACTCAGTTGGAACCATGAAAGCTGCCTAAACATTTATAACAAATAACTAGGTAAATTCAGGCCGTAAAGTTCATGGAAAAGTTAACAATTAGGAAAGCACGTGAAAGAATAAAATAGATAAACCTGATATCCTGAACCGACAACCTCCATGCATGCCAAGAAGGCTACCACAGTTTTCCCACATCCCACATCTCCCTGCAAAGAGACAGAAGGTTAAATTGAAATTGCAACATTAATGATCAAGCAAATTACAAATTTTACACAATATGTGACCTGCAAAAGCCGGTTCATCGGAACTTGGCGTTTTATATCCCAAATGATTTCTGAAACAGCACTTAATTGACTAGAAGTCAACAAATATGGTAGAGCTTTGAGGAACTGCTTGGTTAGAGTGCACCATTCTTCAGCATGTACTGCATTTGTGACAGGGTTTCTGTACTTGTCTAACAAACCATCCTTTTCAATCCTTGTACCAACTCCTTCAAGCATTTGAAACAAACGTCCCAACTGTTATATATTTACACTGTCAAAACCAAAATATATAAAGCAAAGGAAAAATAGTAGCATTAAATTAAACAAGCTTACCTGCAGGTAGAAGAACTCATCAAATATAATCCTTTTGCGAGCTAAATCAGCCTCTCTAAAATTTGATGGTTGATGAATTCCTATATATGCCTGCATTAATAAGTAGACAGATGTACAATGCACAAGTTATAGACAATATCTAGCAATAGTATCACTATGCATTAAGATATCAGAAACCAGCATCGGACAAGAGAAGAAATATTCATAGAATCCTGATAAATGTCACAATTAGACATCTAGATTTTTATATACACTTAAGTAAAAGAAAAAAAGGAAATTTTATGTATTTATTCAACTTACATCACGAAGGCTCTTCAGTCCAAACATCTGAAGAATATTCTTTGGAATAGGATCTATGTCAGGAGGCAATACATCTAGAACACTGAAAAACATAAATGAGCAAATGAATATAGCTACAAATGTATTAAGAAAACATTAATAGTAAAGAAGTTACATTAATATCAGAACATTGGATATCAAGTTTTACCCTAAAAAAATATGCTAACAGATCAGAGATCTGATCCCGACAAACTATTAGCACCCTATGGCAACTAGCAATATTTAGTATATAACTGATTGGAGGATTGAAAAGGTGGATATTTAAACCTTGTAATAATGTCACCAAGTAACTTTGGATTTAGACCACCTTTTGAAGGATATATTGGATATGGCCTCCCTTCAGCACAAGAAGATTCATCATTATCATCTCGGATAAAATCCAGACTATATTCCCTAATTTCATAATGATCTTTGGTGCGCATACTCCTCACCTAAATTATGGGAACATGAATTAGGAATTATTTTCAGTCGGTACTGCCTTACCACCATAGTTGTCAAAAGTCCTCGGGCGCTCGCCTAGGCCCCAAAAAAAAGCCAGGCGCATGAAAAGCGCCTAGTGGCAGCCTAGGCGCACTCTGGTGACTATCCGGCAAAATTTTGGAACATTCCGGCAAAGTTCAAAAAAATCCAACCATAAATGAGTCTAAAACAACCATAAAAAGGTTTTGTATTTTAAAAACTTTATATAACTAGATTATTAATTGTTTTATAGTTAGACTTAATCTATTTTTTTAAAATTTTTAAGCTTAAAACACGCCAAACCTCTAAAATTGTAACTTAATACTATGCGCCTAGTTTAAAAAAGCCCTCGCTTTTTTTGCGCCTTACGCCTAGGGTTCGGGCGCGGCTTATGCGCCTTGACTGCGCTTTGTTCCTTTGACAACTATGCTTACCACTACAACAGTCCTATGACAAAACAAACAAAGAAACATACCCAGGTAAAGCCTCACTAATTAATAGGGTCTGGGAGGGATGAGAGTATGAGACAAAGCCAAACTTTATCCCTATCCCAAATTCCCAATAGAATTAAAAAAGTGCCTCCAGGCTGACCCTTAGTTCGGATATGCCACATTACTTTTATATATTTATTTTTGCACATACACAAGCACAAACATAAACATAAACATACAAATGAACAATGTAGCATACGTAGAGAAACACATAATAGCATACAACTTAAATTGAAGAACATATAGCATAAAACAAAAGAAGAGCTAGATATAACATGCCACAGCAGTCCTATGACAATAAACACTAAAACAAGCATCCACAAATGTAGAACCCAATTGACAAATTAATATATGATATGCAAGCCCTTATTAACCCACCTTACCACTGACACATACAATGTCTCCAACTTTCTGTTTCTCTTGAAGACTTATCAGAAAAGGTTGATATGTAAAGCGGGCCCCACGGAAAAATTTCTTCAAGTGCAAATATACTGTTCTCTTGCTTCCACTGTTATTTTCAGGAACCATGCATGCAGAAGCTGAACCATTTTCTGCAATCTCACAACTGACAATCACCTCAAGAAATGATAAAGAACAGCTTGCCTTGATTCCCCTACATTTCAACATAATATTACAAAAATCAAAAAGAAAGGGAAAAAAAACTTATATCACATAGTATTGATGCAGCCTTACCCAAACCAATAGATTGTACAAAAAAGGGTTACCAACAAAAAGCAAACTCTAACCTAGATGATTTAACTTTTCCAATAAATATCAAGTACTGCCCATCATTGATTGTATTCTGTGCATTTTGTAGGTCAGCGTATGTCCGAGGGAAATGGCTCAACAACTTTCGTATCTGCAGACCAGCAAAAATAAATTTAGGCAATGAATACAAGAGTACATGGTCATTCATGATTAAAACAACCACCACCAACCGTATACAAACCACAGTTTTCCAACTGACTGCACTTCTTTTTGCTTAAAGCATGTACACAACTGATAGATTTATCAAGAATTAACTCAAATGGTGCAGTAAGATCATCAGCAACACATTGAACATCTAATTTCTCTTTATTTTGGGATTTAGTGAATGATGCCATAGCAGAAGAATTTTCTTCTTTTGAATAAGAAGATTTTCCATTTTGGATAATGGATGGAGAGCATGTGGGAGCCAGATTATCTCGATTTGATAAGCTTTCATTCTCAAAAGAAAATTTATTAAACTCATGAGCCACCGACAGACGTGAGTCATACAGCATATCAGGGTCCACAACCTTTGTACCCCTACAAATTGCTGCTGTCAAAATGCTATCCTTGTTGGAGTCATCTGAAGTTCCATCATACAATTCTACAGGACTAGACTGCCCAAACACGATAGAGGGAAATTGTTTCCGAGCTAAAGATGCATCAAAATCATCTTTTTCATTATCAAAATATTCATCAAAACCATAATGGCACATAGCAGGGGATGCCTACCAGCAAATGAGATAATACTAAAATTAGTTTTGCTAAAATAAGTAAAAAAAAAATGAGTGAATTGATATACAGCAATGAATAAACTAACAAAAAATCAAGATGGGAGCATAATTTACATAAAGAATTGTGTGATGAATGATGAGCACACACCTTAGTGAACAGTCTCTGCCGGTCCCACCTGCTTGCTCTGCCAAAATTATCTACTGTGAGAAACACATTCTTTGTTAATATATGTTTAGCTGGAGAGAAATATTTTGAGATATTGCACGACAGGAAACCATTAAGCCTGCAAGAATTTAATACATTAAAACTTTGCCATAATTACTCTGCTTATTGCTTACTTTGCAGATTACAAAATGATCGTCATAACAGTAAATGCACCTCATTTTTCTTCCTAAAACATGCCTGTATCCTCGTGCAGCTTGCAAAATTTTTCCACGTGCCAAGGATCTTTCACTTAAACACTGCATGCTAAAATTTTCTTGATTAAAGAAACAGAATAATTATATTCAGTCTACTTAAAGGGAATACTATACTGCAGGCAAAAGCTGCCAATAAAAAAAGAATAGATAACATGGACCCATAAATCTATAACACAGAGAGGATGTCCATTCACTACATCTAATATGAAAAGAACAAATCATTTGCAATTAGTGATCATACAAGTTCCATTAAGTTTTATGAAAACATGTTGTTTTCTGGCCATTATATCCTCAAAAGCACAATTCAGTTTCAAAAAAACTAAGATAGTAACAAGATGATAATCTGTACCTTGCTTTAAATCAACAAATCTTCCAGAAATATATAAGTAACAGAAAATCATGAAACACCATGATTGTAGCAAACTTATGGGTGTCTTGATCTGTTGAACTTGAAAGTATAATCATATCTTGTAACCAAAACCAATACTACTCTGAATACAGTATCTGCGATAACTCACGAAAACCATCATTAACATTGGATTCTTGGAAACTGAGAATGAAGCCTTTTGTCACATTGGGTCTAACTTTTTGTATAGCACGGTTTATAGCTTGAACATGTGATATAGCTCATGGTGATTTACTAGCACCAGCGCTCATGGTGCTTCAATATCATACAAATAATATTTTATGCATCGATTTCCAACCAGATTAAATATTACACGATGTTGAACAACTAAGTGTAAACTAGGGCAAATAAAACGTAAAAAAGTAATAAGAACACCAGCATAGTGATACATCGGATATATGGAAAGTTGGGAACGGTATGACACAAATAAAAGCATGGAAGAATAATTGTATCAGGTACCAAACATTATCAAACACAATGGAAACGACAATGATTTTGATAACAAAAGTAAAGTGTACAGTTGCAATCATGAAAAGGACCAAAACTTACAGATTTCAGCTTCAATGGCCAACAATGACGTCTAGAGATAATTTATATTGAGGACAGATGCAATAACGAACGGGCCATTATCTTCTTTGCAAATTCACAATTGAAATTTCTGTTGTCCTGGTTACTGAGTTAATCAAATCGGCAAAATCATCGAAACATTGCAAACCCTGATTTGAAACATATTTCCCTGATGAACACCGTCGAATAAAATATCATTTTTTTTCCTTTCTAATTTATATAGTTCTTTTTTTTTTTTAACATAATGGGTACTGATCATAACCAATGTTTTTAAAACCGGACCGGACGTCGGACCGGTCTCCTCAGCGGTCAGCGGTCTGACCGGATTTAAGAACCGAATGACGTCATAAATGCTAAAAAAATATATATAAAATATAGAAAAATTTTAAAATAAATCCAAATAAGTTTCTGGATAGCTTCTTCTACCACCCCCAAAGAATCAGCTCAAAATCATTAGCATTTACTTCCCATTGACATTTCTGATACAAAGATGTTCAAATTGACATTTCTGATACAAGACTATAACAGCCACAAGGCCCACAACAACCAAATTGGAGCAAATGAGTTCAAATCTGACAAAAAGATGTGGATTTGAATTGATAACACAATCAAATAATCAATTACCTGTGTGATGTCCTCGGTTGTTGCTTGGTTGCCGCCGCCGATCGTAGCTGCAAGCTGCGCCGTTCATCACTGCTCGTTGCCGCCGCCGATCGCCGCTGCTCGCCGCCTCCGATCGCCGCTGCTTGCCGGTCGCGTTCAAGGGGTGAAGGGGGAAGTCGGGAAAGTGATAAACGACCAAATGAGAAGTGGGGGCTGAATAGATTCAGGGTTAGAGTGGCAAGGGCAAAATAGTAAAACCACAACCAGTCCAACCTTTTTATTAAGCGGTTTTCCGGTCAAACCGGCTGTTCACGGTCCGACCGCCCGATTTTCACCAAAACGGTTCCTGAAGCATAACCTGACCGGTTGCACGAGCGGATCCCGGTCCGACCGGCCGGTCCGGGTTTAAAAACATTGATCATAACGGATGCGGGTTATAACTTTTTAAAAATTATCAATTTTGCTTTAGTCAAAATGTGTTGAAACTAAACAAATAATACATTAAGATAATTTTAAGTAATTTTCTCGTCAAATATGTATTAATCATTCTTAAACGATTGACCCGTGTTATGTTACCTATCTCGACCCATGTTATGTTAAAGAGTTACTTATTTCAACACATTTCATGTTTTAATATTACTTATTCTAACCTATTATACAATAATTGTTTACTCAAACCAACATATTTTTTTAGAAAAACAACAACCGAGTTTAACGTCGTGGCATATGCACCACGCCAGCAGGCCTCGTATGACCCCTTCCTCAAGGGAGCGATAACCCGTTTTACTGGGCGCTACCCTCGGAAGAGCTGCACCTGATGCGCAGAAACCAGCTTAAAGATTCCTCCCCTCACCTGGTATCCATCAAAGTGTCTCAAGTGGGAATAGAACCCTTGACCTCCACATTGAAAGGTAAGTCTTCTACTACTAGGACAACTTATTGGATAAAAAAAACAAAAAACAAAAAAAAAAAAAACCAACCTATTTGTTTTGATTTGAGTGAGAATTGCCACCTTAACACGCCTTTGTATTTGTAACGGAAGCTACTGTGTTATTAAAAATGTGATTAAAACATAACAATGTGTAAACTCCATCATATACCTCACATTTTTCATCATACTTATGCAAGCTCTCTTTCCCTAATCGCATCATTACCAGGAATGGCAACGAGTCAGGTTTAGGTAATCATAATCTCATACCAGATTATAAAAGTTTGATTATAAAAGTTTGTCACATACCCATCCCAAAGCCTATCAGTTATCCCGGCTGGTTTCGAGTATACCCGTTAGTTAGCTAAATATACCAGTTGAAAATAACTAGTTTAAAACACGTTGGGTATCGGGTGACTTATAATAAATTTATTTTTTTCACAAGAACAGATTGTTAATATATCAAATAGCATGAAATTTCAAAATATCATAAGATGATTACCATCGTTCAAACATAGAAAACAAAGATAAAAAAGAAACAAATCCATGAAAAAAACTTAAATTTTAAAAGAAATAAAAAAGAAACTTTTTATTTACCACAACTGTATATAAATTGGTATTTATAATCAATACACGGGACGGGTAAACAAGTATATATAATTGGGTAATCAGGCCGGTTAAACGGGTATATGAACAAATCTCATACCCGTCCCATACCCACGAATTTTAAAATTTAATCACATACCCAGCCCAACACCCGTTAGGTTTTGGGTAAACCCGTCAGACGCGTGTTTTTTTGCTATCCCTAATCATTACACATCATAAAAGACCAGATTTATTCACAAAAAAAAATAATTCAATATAGTTTTAAATTTTTAATATACTAAGGTTTATAATCTTTGTTAAAATACAATAATATGCTACAATCCATAAACTTTATTGAAATAGACATGAAATCAACCGTTAATATAATAAATACACAGTGATTTTTAGTATAATTACATGTTTTGTTGATGAGGATTGAGGATGCCATATAATACCAACGCACGCACAATGTTATGTAGAACTGTAAAACATGTAGCCATGTAGGTAACATGTGCACGCAGATTGTTCATTTTTATAGAATTCAAAGAGCCAATTATCATGAGGTTGCTCTTAATAAGGCTAGCCAGATTCTGATTATTTTAGACCAGGTAAATGAAAGATCTTTCAGACATTGACAAAACATTACGAGGGATCATCCTAATTTATAACTTGGCTTTCTACAAATGGTCATAAGTACATGTTATTACAAGGTAGCAGTGTTTCAGTTAACAAAGCTTCAATTCAGTAAAACAACAGAGAGCAGCGCATATGCACCAGGTAAATGTTGACAGTAGCAACACTACACATTCAATTTATATTAAATGTTGTCAAAGCCTTGATACACAAATCAAGAGCTTAGTGCTGCTAGCTTCTGAGACAGAACACTGCTCACGTCATCTCCTTGACCCTGGGAAATAAAATCTATATGTCAGAAAGATGAAACTTGGTAAACAGTATTATAAAGTGTGTATTTATAGATTTTTTTTGGAAATTCTTTTAATCGGCCTAAAACATAGATATAGAACACTTACCTTGCAACTCCTGTTGCTGGATCCTACATATTTGGGTGTGTTAGTGTTGCTAGAACTTCTGCACAAGTCTGGATTTTTATGGCTGTTTGGGATAATGTTAGAATCTTTTTTAAGGGTTTCAGATTCATTACACCTTTCTGACCTTGGTGGGCTTTGAAGAGTGTTAGCAATGGCAGCATTTGTACGCCTTTCAAAGTTGTTGATTTCATCAACACCTTCTTCTATGGGTACACATATCCGCTCTCTTTGAAAAAATATCACAACAATTATCACAATGTACCATAATATAGCTATTTTTATACCTATAAACAACTTTCCTTTTGGCAATTTATTATCAACGGTTCCCTACGAATCTATTTTCTTTTCCTATTTTTTAACTTTTTACCTTGGCAATGATGTGTAGTGCCTTTGAAGTGGAGAGTTTCTCCCTTCCTTCCCTTCCTGCTCCTCAAGATCAGCAAATTGCTGCTTAAATCGATCAATTCCACTGAAATTGGATTAAAAAGGATGGTTATCTTATGTTTTTAGTTCTAATATTAGTCAAACAATAGCATGCCAAACGAAATTTCAAAGAAATTTTTTAATCAGACCTTGGATACATAAAACTGATGTGTTCTTCGCCATGAAGGTACTCTTGTAGCATTTGTGGATGATACTCAAGGATCTGTGTGCTTAAAAAGACGATGGAACCATTAAGCATTGTGTGATAAGTAAATACATTGCAAAAAAAACAAAATATAAGATACATAGAGTATGACAATACCTCCCTATAAATCAACTCTCTCACATCATTCTTTGTTAATCTTCTCCTTTCAAAGTCAAATTCAAGTTTTGAAATTGGCTGTTTTGATGGTTCAGATTCCAAATTCGCTAATCCATAAAAATACGGATCAGCTAAGGCCTGCAAGTACAATATAATTCACAATATCAATAACCAGTAATGATAACGTGAACCTTTCATCAAGCTAATTAAAAGAAAAGCATAAAGTTTTACTAATGCTTATCTCTTCAGCAGATATTCGATCTGCAGGATCAAATGCAATTAATCTTTCAAGTAATCGGAGTGCCAATGGATCAGCATTAGGGAACTTTTGTGAGAATGGAATTGGGGTTTTCTTTGGCATGCTATTTAAATATCTTCTAGCCTTGTCATTTCGTATCTGCAGATTGTAAATAAGTACCGCCATTCAGAAACTAATAAAGACATAAACTTTGAGAATAAGTTCAAAAAGGAAGATTTTAAACATACCCTTGCAACAACTTCAGCAGAAGGCGAACCAAGCAAATCAGTGACAAGATCCAACTGGTGTGCAACATTCCTCCCAGGAAACAATGGCTTTCCTGTTAGCATCTCAGCAAATATACACCCTATGCTCCAGATATCAATCGCAGGAGTATACTGAAATAATTCGAATTTTTCTGAATAAACATTTTATGCTTTGGATACTAAATTTCAACTGATATAGTGGTGAGTGTTTGCGCACAAGCTTACTTTAGAGAAAAAGGAGCCACAAAGTTCAGGAGCTCGATACCATCTAGTAGCCACATAGTCCTGTCAAATATTTACAGATCAGAACATCATGAAATCATCAAAATGTAGTTTTCAATTAAAATAGAAGTAACAAAGATTTAAAGTTTGAGAAGCATACAGTCCAAAAAACTGCTGACGGGGTATCATCAAACGATGCACGGGCCAGACCAAAATCACATATCTTCAATTTGCAGTCAGCATTAGCAAGGATGTTTTTGGGTTTCAAATCTCGATGGAACACATGTGCTACAAAAAAAGATACACAATTAACACTGGGTAAGTACCTAAATCAAGATTACAAAATCTTAACACAGATCACGGTATTAGAAATTAGAAACCTGTATGTATATACTTCAAGGCTCGAAGAAGCTGATACAAGAAAAACTGATGATGTTCAGGAGTGAGATCATCATTAACCTTGATAACTTCATCAAGATCAGATTCCATCAACTCAAAAACCACATAAATATCTTTGAACTCCCTTCTACAAGGAGGAAGCATAATATGCTTGATCTCTACAATGTCCGGATGCCGAAGCAGCCGAAGCAGCTTGATCTCACGAAGTATGCGGGTCGCATCCGAAACATGCTCGAATACATCATTAATCTTCTTTATAGCAACCTTTTCCCCTGTGTGGGTATCAACTGCAGCAGCAACGACACCATAACTCCCCTTCCCCACAACTTCTTGAATTTCATACAAACTTGCTTCACCATACTCGGTGAAAAATTCCTTGCCAAGCATGGTATCTGATTCTAGGTTTTCATCAAACAGCGCATATAAGTACAATTAACAGAAGCCCTAACTTCATCGAGTAAATTTGGAATGTAAAGACGAAAACAGTGAAATTTAGACCGATAGATTGAAATTTTAGCCCTAATTTATAGGATCTCTGATCTCAAACAGATTCACAAGCTAATTAGCAGTAAGATCTATCAATTCAAGAAAATTAAACAGAAAGAGGGGAAAAAAACGAAGTAAAAGATGAACCTTGAAGCTTTGCTTAGCAAGCAATTTTTCTCCGGAGGTGGAAAAATGCAGAAAATTTGGTTGATCTTCCTCCTCTCAAAATGCGTCTAATTTTGCAGAAAATAACAGCCACAGAGCCGAAAAGAAAATTAGATTCAAACCTCCAAATATATACCGACTGGAGTCAAGGAGAACAAAATAAAACCTAACCCTTAAATCTAATTTAAAATCGTTAAGTTTATAATCTTAAAAACTAATTAAACCAATTATTTTGTAAAAGAAAAATTATAAAATTTCATAATTAACCCAATTATCTTATGTAATACGATTTAGAAATGCTGGTATAATAAAAGAAAATAATATGGGCACATATATACATATATATTTGAAATAAAAGCTAAAAATTAAAATTGCAATTTTTTTAGTTATGTTGTGTATATGAAATAATTGAAAAAAAAAAAGTTATATTAAAACTTACACTAGCTGACGGTATTATGATACAAAATTTTAAAAATAGATATAGAAAATACTACTTAAATAATTATTTATATTTATAAGAAATCCATATTTCCATAATAATGATTTAAATTGGAGATGTGAAATGAATTACTTTTCATTAACGATGGAGCATGGACCAGAGAAATGGCACGTTTGAAATTGTCCGTTCAATCAATGTCAAACAATTATTTTTTAAAAAAATGTCAAATGTGTGGCGAGCGAACCACCAATACATAGTTGAAAATCCGACCGTCCAATTGAATCCAGCGGTAGATATCCAATTTCGCAGACGTTTCGTCGGCCGTAGACGCGTAATCCTTATATCTAGCGGGATATATCCTAAAAAATATACATACAGCTTGCATTTTGATAAATTTTGCAAGTAAAAAAAACGACATCGTCTTAAATGGCGCGCCCTACCTTATCTCAGCTGACATGTTACATTCGAGATAGAGACAAGAATACAATAATTTTTTTATAAGAGTGCTTCTATTTTTTTATTATTTATTTTTAAACAATAATTTGGATCACTGATGATCATATCCACACTCGATAGAAGGAAACCTATCATAGGTGAGGAAAACCCCTTAGTTCAGTAAAGATACCTTATTTTGTCCATATTAAGATTTGAATATATGAACTCCCCAATGTTAAAGCCGTATGATACATCCTCTTAACCACTTGAGCTAAGGATCATTTGTAGGTGCTTCTATTCTCAAACCCATTTCATACCCGTTCTATTTCTTCTATAAATTTATACAAGACGTATGACGGATAATTATTGTTATAATCTTTCAGTGTTAATAATTGAACTGTTATGTCTCATATAAGAATATATGTGACATATAGATACTATACGAAATCAATTGTTATCAGATTTGTGAGTTTCTAAGTGAGTTACATGCCTCATATAGGTTTATACACGGTGTTAAAATAAAAAAAAATTGTTGTTTTAAATAACCAAGTTTTTATGGGTCCTACACCTCACACATTTTTAATTTCTGTTACTTATGCAACATTTAATTATAGCTTTTAAATATAAAGATATTGAAAGATTTTGTTATTATTAGCACAACGGTCTATATTTTTAATTTTGGTAGGGTGATGAGTGTGGATAAAGATTTTTGTTTCTCAACCATATACTCATTTGATTATTGTTGATATCTTGTTAAGTAATCTAATTAATAATAAATCATATAAGTATATTTCGAGGTTATTTAGAGAAAACATGACTCAACTTGAAAGCGGTCTTGGTGCATAAGGATTTGGAAATAATCAAAGGGAGTTGCTTGATTATATTACATTAACATTATTCTAATTAATTAGAGTAAACTTCTCTTTTGCTCCCTGTGGTTTGACAAAAGTAACAATTTTCATCCAATTTTTGAAATTTTGCAATTTTCCTCCATTAGTTTCAGAAAATTAATCATTTTCATCCAAAGTCCATTTAAACTTTGGATGAAAATGATTACTTTTGTCAAACCACAGGGACTAAAATGGTTAATTTTCTGAAACTAATGGAGAAAAATTGCAAATTTCAAAATTTGGATGAAAATGTTTACTTTTGTCAAACCACATGGAGCAAAAGAGAAGTTTACTCAATTAATTAATTAGTATATGGAAAATCAAGACGTAGGTACGGATGCGTTGACTGTAAATTGATAATGTATAACAACACCAAGTAAGATGTTGATTTGGGAAACCATACAAAAAACAAAGATTATCATTTTTTAATGGATATGGATTACAAACATGACAAAACTAAACTTGGCATATAGGACCTATACAAGATATATGCAAGACTAGTTATTATCAAATATGTGGGTGTTATAGTAAATTATATGCATTATATAGGCTTATAAGACGTATAATGTTGATAGTTTAAAAAAAAAAATAAGTGTTTAGATATCCAAGCCTTTTAGACCGTGGGGTGTGCCCCCTTGCTGGGCGTGATTGTGGCGTGAAGGGGCGTGAGAGGGGCGTGGGCGGGGTGGCGTGGCTGGAACAAAGGGCGTGGGTTGGGTGAATAAAGGAAGTAGCCGTTGGAAGGCAAAGAAAAAAAAAAAAATTTTTTACCTATTTAAACCCACCATTCACATACTAAACCCAAAAAAATATTTTTCATTTCTAACATTCAACACAAAAAAATACCCACTCTTCCCATTTCAAACTTTCTTAACCAAAAAAATAATTTTCATGGATCCCAACCAAAACCCAAATTACTATAACCCAAACACTCCACCAAGTGAATATAACTCAAAACGATCAAAAGCATCGTCAACGGATAGCCCCGGCACGTCGGATGCTCGAGTGAATATAAATCTAAACGATCTCGACGAAGAAGAAGACGACGACGACAACGAGATAGAGGATTTGACTCGTCCGATCGGGAGAGATCGCGCAAAAACCGACCGAGCAAGGGCGAGACGAGGCTCTTCATCTCAAACGACCCCGGATTATAACCAAGGAATAGAACAATTATCTCAACGAATCGGTGACTTTAACGAATTAAAACGGGAACGTCAACGGTTGGTAGAGTTACAACTTCTATTCACCAACACCGAACACTTAACCGGGCTCGACCGCGAAATTGCCGAGCGGGAGAAGGATAAAATTCGTAATAAATATAGAGATAATTAATTTGTATTTTTTTTATTAGTTTGTAATTTTTTTATTAATTTTTTTTATTAGTTTGTATTTTTTTATTAATTTTTTTTATTAGTTTGTATTTTTTTATTAATTTTTTTATTAGTTTGTAATTTTTTTATTAATTTGTAATTTGTTTTTATTAATTATATCTCAATTTAAATTAAAAAGGA
Source organism: Mikania micrantha (assembly GCA_009363875.1). Taxonomy (NCBI): domain Eukaryota; kingdom Viridiplantae; phylum Streptophyta; class Magnoliopsida; order Asterales; family Asteraceae; genus Mikania; species Mikania micrantha. The sequence goes on along the minus strand of SZYD01000811.1, from coordinate 128,994 downwards.
ATGATGACGTGGAGTGAGTGGGTTAATGGGGCATTTCCACCAAAATGGTGGGGTGAGTGGTTGTGGTGAGTGCTTATGTGGCGCCTACGTGGCGCACACGTGGAGTGAGTGGGTGCCTTGGCACACCCACTAGTCTTATGGGTCCCCGTACATTCTTAATTATTAATTATTATTACTTTTAAATATAAAGATATTGAAAGATTTTGTCACACCCCGAGCTCTCGGCGGTCCGGGCGCTGCGACCTGAATTGGTTTCATTAATAATACAGTCTCGGTCAGCGTTTGTTATTCATTTTACTATGTTTTAGCGGAAGCGTTGTTTCATGAATTCATAATTTTATAAATAATTCACATGCATAGATGTGAAAACCGTTTTTCATGATTTATAAAATGTTCATACGCATAGATATGAAAACCCTCACTGTCACTTTTTATAAAACATACGCATAGGTATGAGAAACCACATTTCGTTATTTGTAATTAACTTTTCAGGATTTTATAAAATTTCATACGCATAGGTATGAATATCATCATTTCATATTATTGTAAACCGGATTTTCACAAACTCATAATTTCGAATCATTTTACAGTATCCGGTTTATACATGACTTGGAGGCATAGCTCCAATAGCTCCATGGTCTCACCACAAGATCCTATTCAAGGCATCATAGGCCAAGAATTTCTAATCTTGCTTCTCTTTTACATTTCGTTATTACCTGAAAAGTTTTTGAAAATAAAACGTCAACATAATGTTGGTGAATACAAATAACAGACTCGATATGTAAGCATAGCATGTTCGGTCCTTTAACCATAATTAATAATGGCCATACCACACATTTAGCAGGTTATTTCACTGATCGGTACAACTACTGCATACACTGGTTTATAACTGTCACTGGTTAGGAACTACAGCGCAGCGCGTCTTACGTTTTGTTCCCTCCAGCCCCCAGCTGGTCACTGGTTAGGTTGCCTGCGGAGTACGTCTTACGTTTAACCTTCCAGCCCACCTGTACCAGCCACGTATGGGAATTTCACCCATATGTGGATACGATTTGCAAATCATACGTATACTAATAGCTTAAATGCTGGTCACGTAGTATCCCTTTATGCGTCAAAGTTTAAACATACGATGCTAAAAAAATTGCATTTATATTTAAAAAGAAGTTAAATGTATTCACCTGAATTTTTTTGATTGACTGAGTGACAGCTTATAACTTCTTAATATAAATCTGGGCAGCGTTTCTGCTTAACCTTTCTTTATAATTTCCTACAAATAAACGAATCATGTTGATGTTTATTTTTCTGATCCTAAAATGAATCATAATAGCAATATATTATTTATATACATAGGATTAGATCTGAACTTTAATCATATATGATAATAATATACAAAAGATAAAATTTATGAATTTTAAAAATAAAAAATAAAAAAAACACATACCGACTTCTGGTCTGAGAGCGCAAGGAAAACTCCTGAGGTTTCTAAGGTTGAAGAATGAATTAAGTTACAATTAGACTATCCACAACGGTGACCCAATCCAACCCAACCTTTTATTAAAAAAATAATTTCTCTCTCTTCAACCTACACAACCCAACCTAATTAAATTTATCACACACATTAACAACCCAACCAACCAACCAATAGAAGGATGCCATGTGTTTCTTTGGATACAAATGTTGGGTTGTGACCTTGGGTTGCTGGAGCAACCAGGTTGGCATTAAAAGTTGCAATTTTCTTTTCTTTTTTATTGAATTTGATGGCCCACCCCTTCAAAAAATCACCACTGTGGGTGATCTTATATGAATTAGTATCTAAAAGTCGGTTGAGGTAGAAATCCTTAATTTGAAACTTATCTAAAATTTAATATATATTTATGCATTTGTGTATGTACACTGCACACGTTCACTTTTCAATTATTATTGTTATTTTCATTTTATTATTATTATTATTAATATTATTTTTTTTTTGTGAATATAACACAACCCACGTGCACCATGTTTTTTTTATTTAGAATTTCTTTAAGTTTATTATTATTATTATTATTATTATTATTATTATTATTATTATTATTATTATTATTTTCGTTCAAATTTTGTTTCTCTTATAACTATTAAAATATCGAGTTTTATAAAATTCTAAATATATGGTTATGATCCGCTCATTTTTCTCTATGTTTCGACCTAAGTTTCGTTAAAATCAGTGAAAGATCAAATATAATATATTTTAATATTATTATTATTTAACCGACTCTTGACTAAACTTAACGATCATTTAGACACCAATTATTTCTAACAATTGTTTTATCCTAACTATTAGTTTAAACGAACGCAGAAAATTTTAACGATCATATCTATTCTTACACTCTCGAATAATCATATTTTATAAACTGAATTATTTTAATTATTAGACGAGACCTTATGAATCAATTAACCGTTTCTATTATTATATTTTTAAATAATAATATTTTAACAATAAATAAAAGTATTTTATTTATATTTATAAAACGGGACGTTACAGATTTTGTTATTATTAACTACACAAAGGTTTATCTTTTTAATTTTGATACATGATGAGTGTGGATAAAAATTTTTGTTTCTCAACCATAAAATTCATTTGATTCTGGTTGATATATTGCTTAGTAATCAAATTAAATCATATACGTATATTTCGAGGCTATTTAGAGAAAACATGACAACTTGAAAAAAATGTGTTGGTGCATAAGGATTGGAAATAATCAAAGGGAGTAGCTTGATTTTATTACATTAACATTATTCTAATTGATTAATTAGTATATATGGATCATCAAGACGTAGGTACGGATGCGTTGACTGTATATTGATAATGTTTAATAATAGTATAATACCTAATAAGATGTTGATTTGGGAAACTATAGAAGAAACAAATATTATCAATTTTTTATCATTTTATGGATTACAAAGTACAAACCTGACAAAATTAAATGGGTTGTAAAGGGTGAGATGAAGAAATTTCAATGTAAGTCATAACTTGTAATTGGGAAAATTACATATTTTTCCTTTATAACTTGAAAAATTAGATATTTCTCCAATATACAAATTTTCAATACGTAATATACAATGTTTTTAAAGCATTATACGAGAAAATATGTAATTTTACAAGTTAGGAGGGGAAATATGTAAAAACCCGTTTGTAATTGTACGGCATATGTTGTGGCTATTCGCATCTTGCTAGGCCTGTTATATTAATAAAACTAGGTTAGTACCATGTGTATTATACGAATTAAATAAAGAAATATAGCGAATAATTATCGATTAAAATTATGAAAATATAATATAACTTTTAATATAAAATACAATACAATTTCGTATTAATATTTTAAGTATTAAAATAATAATATTATTTATTTAAACACAAATTTTTTTATAGTTTGTTTTTCTTCAAATATTGTGTTTCAAATAATTTAAAAATTAATAATTTATGATAATTTTTTTAAAAAAGTGTGTTTTTAATATTAATATATTTAAATGTATTAAAAAATCTTTTTTATTTTAAAAATGTATAGAAATTATATTTATTATTATTATTATTTAATATTAAATGTTTTTAATACGAGAGAGGCGGGAAAAAAAGGTTGAAATTCTCTATAAATATATCATGTTACACTAAAAACTTTTATTTATTAGTATAAACTAGGTTAGTTCCCATGTATTACACGGATTAAATAAAAATATATAACAAATAATTATCAATGAAAATTTAAAAAATATAAGATGATTTTTAATATAAAATAGGATTACAATTTCGTAATATTTAATATTTTAAGTATTTTAATATTATTATTATTTCTTTAAACAACTTTTTATATAGTTCGTTTTTTTTTAAACATTGTGTTCAAATAATTGTTTTTAAAAATTTTATAATTTATAATAATTTTTTTTAAAAAGTGTGTTTTTAATATTAATATATTTTCATGTATTAAAAAACCTTTTTTATTTTAAAAATGCATAAAAAGTATATTTAATATTTAGTATTATTATTTAATGTTAGATGTATTTAATAGGAGAGAAAAACGGGAAATGAATGTTGAGGTGCTCTAAAATAATGTCATGTGACACTAAAAACCTTTATTTTATTTATTAGTATAGGTAGATAGGTAGATTGACGATACTTTTGTTCATAAAAAGATGTTAGATGTGGGGTAAGTTGACGAACGTGTCAACAAAATCGCTGATGGGTGATGACCAGCTCCAGTCCACGTCTCCACGATTAACGAAATTGAAAAATAAATTTGCTGCTTTATTTGGAAGGCCAGCTAAAAAATAATAATTAAAAAATAAAAATAAATCTGCAAAACCAAATTTTTTTTTGTTAAAAACCGCTTCAAAAGCTTGGAAAGAAGGAACCGCTCGAAAAAATAAATGACATGAACTGCTCCAAAAAAGTTTTGTTAACCGCTTCTAAAAACCACCAGCTGTAAACGAACCAAACGAACACGAACGAGCCCTTGTTCGTGTTCATTCGTTTAACTTTTAACTTGTTCACAAACTCTTACCGAACGAAAATTATTGTTCGTGTTCGTTCATTAAGGATTTATCTTGTTCACGAACGGTTCACGAACGCTAACGAGCACATATTATTTAAACAATAAAAATCAACATTTTTAATCACAAGTAATGAAGATAATCATTTATAAATATATAAATTAAGATATTATATTATTAAACTAAAAATAACTTTAAGTATTATGGTATTAAACTAAAAATTAAAAGTAAACAACACATTTAATGAATAAATATAAATGAACTTAACCGAACATAAACGAATGTAAACGAACATGTTACCAAATGTTCACGAACACAAATGAACGAACACGACCTTTGTTCATGTTCATTCGTTTAACTAAACGAACGGAATTTCTTGTTCGTGTTTGTTCGTTTATTAAACGAACGAACATAAACGAAATTTCCGCCGAACGGTTCACGAACATTCGCTGAACGTTCGGTTCATTTACAGCCCTAACAAAAGGCAATAAAAACAGAACCGGTGAAAGCTTCTCCTTTTTTTTTATGACTAAAGATGCAGAAAATAAAAAATTTTATTTGCACCGCCCAAAATAAATTGACCGCCTCAAATAAACAGCTTAAAAAGCATTTTTAACCAATAATATTAACTAGGGTTAAACCCGTGCTTCGCGGCGTTAATCGGGCCAATTGATAATAAAGTTCTGACATAAATGTTTACCGTTGTAAAAATGAGCATTGGAAACATGAAAACGAATCTATAAACACCAAATAAAAAAGTCTGAAGATATTTAAAAAGCATTTATACCCGCGCTTCGTGGCTTTAATCGGGCCAATTGATAATAAATGCAAGACTTGAATCATATTTAAAAAAAATTATACATGCGCTTCGCGGCGTTAATTGGGCCAATTGATAATAAATGCAAGACTCGAACCAGATTAAAAAAATAATTTATACCCACGCTTCGCGGCATTAATCGGGCCAATTGATAATAAAAGCAAGACTCCAAGCAGATTAAAAATATATATACCCACGCTTCGAGACGTTAATCGGGGCAATTGATAAGAAAATACAAGACTCGAAACAGATTAAAAAAAGAATTACAACTGTAGCAGCGTCGAATCCTTACAAAAAAAAATTACCACTGTTCGGATATCGTTACAAAAAAAATGGGATTACAAAAAAAGAAGGAAATACCACTGTATCGTTATACATCCTAAAACAATAAATCAAATCGTCTGCAAAAGTTTTGAGGGTTTTTTAACTAATTATTGTTATTATTATTATTTAATCATTTTATAATAATTAGTATTAACATTATATAATAATAGTAATCTATAATATGCCATTTTTTTTTGACTTTATTGGAAAAAAAAATTATAATAGTAATCTATAATATGCCGTTTTTTTACTTGATTGTAAAAAAAATAATAATAAGAATTAGATTTTCCACTGTAGCATCCACTTTCAAATATATGTATTATAATTTTAAAAACCGCTCCAAAAAAATAAAAATTATAACCACCTCAAAAGATTGGTTCAAAAGTTTTTCTAAAAATAATGATCGGCGTTAAACACATCCAAAAGAAAAAAAGCCTAATAACTAAATGAGAATATTTATGATGTTACATTAATAACTATAAAAAATGACGTAGCAAAAGGAAGAAAAATTTTGTGAAACCAATTATTTGAAACCTCTTCGACGCGTGTTCGTATTAATTTCGAGTGATGTCTGCTTTTACATTGGTTTTATTGCATGATGTCACCGTCATCATTATCGAATATTTAGATTGGTAGAGTAGTATGACTCAACTTTTTTTATTGTATAATTTTAAATTGGGTGATATTGTAAGATGCGATTAAGGTTGTTTTTATTTTCTGTATGTTTGTATTTTTAAAATTAGATTTTAAGACTAAATACGATGTTTTTTGTTTTGGTGTGACGAACATGTTTACGAACCATTGTGAAGTGTTTTTATGTCTGCGTATTGTTATAAGGGGCCGTATATTCGTTTTGATATTCGAAATCGTATCGGAATTACTGGTGCAACGCGCGGGTAACTCTTTAGTTAAAAAATAAAAGAAATGTTAAATTGTTTTCGTAGTTTGTTTGATTGTTCTTTTTAAGGTGAATCACGTGATCACGGTTCGGTAGAAATTGATATAAAAAAAATGAGAAAATTGAATGATATAAAAAAACACCATCAAACTTACGTATTTTATTTTAGTGATAATAAGGTACGCCAAACAAACTTGTCGTATATGATTTCCTTCAAAAGAAAATCTCCCATGCTGTTATTGTTATGAATTTTCTTCATCTTTTATTTTCATAAAAATATAATAAGATTGCAAATTCGTGTTTGTTTTATATTAAAAATGTAATATTGGATGCCTTGCAATATTGCAACGAATTGAAACACAGTTTAGTATTCTTCTTTTGTTGGTGCTCGAGTTCCTCCACCAGCATCTTTGACTAAGGGTATTCATAAACCGACCGAACCGTCTAAACCGGACCGGACCGAAGACAATTGGTCGGTTTTATAACTTAATGGTGCGGTTTTTGGTTTAATTATTCTAAAAACCGAGTGTTTCGGTGTGGTTTACGATTTGCATTTTTTCAAAATGAGAAAATTGAATGATATAAAAAAACACCATCAAACTTACGTATTTTATTTTAGTGATAATAAGGTACGCCAAACAAACTTATCGTATATGATTTCCTTCAAAAGAAAATCTCCCATGCTGTTATTGTTATGAATTTTCTTCATCTTTTATTTTCATAAAAATATAATAAGATTGCAAATTCGTGTTTGTTTTATATTAAAAATGTAATATTGGATGCCTTGCAATATTGCAACGAATTGAAACACAGTTTAGTATTCTTCTTTTGTTGGTGCTCGAGTTCCTCCACCAGCATCTTTGACTAAGGATGTTCATAAACCGACCGAACCGTCTAAACCGGACCGGACCGAAGACAATTGGTCGGTTTTATAACTTAATGGTGCGGTTTTTGGTTTAAGTATTCTAAAAACCGAGTGTTTCGGTGTGGTTTACGATTTGCATTTTTTCAAAACCGTATAAACCGGACCAACCGTTTATAAATAAATATATATCCTTTAAATTATTGAAAAACTAAACTAGCGTCTTTTTATTTCTCTTGCTCTTTTAATGCCTATTCTTTTTATTCATGACTCACAAATTAAGTTCATTCGTCACTCTTTTTCAACTAGTTTTGTTATTTTGATCATGATTGGCTTTAAAATTATAGTTTTTGACTTTTGAAATTTGAATTTGAAATGGATTGTGGTCCTTTGGATCATTATATTAAATATTCTATATTGTTTTTAAAAAACCTTGAAATCGCAAAAACTGAGCTGTGAAACCGTCAACACCGATAGGTTTGGTTTACATAACTTAATAGAGCCTAAAGGCTCTTCTGATTCAAGATTCGATTTTGGTTTTTTGTTCAATGAATACTAATCAGATTTCTGATTGGAGGCCGTTCACGTAGGCTGATTAGATGAGATTGTCTGTTCTCGTCCTAGACCCAAAAACAAAGGTGTCGGTGGGGTTGTGTTTAATTAATCCAAATGCTGACACACAGTGACGGACCTAGAAAATTCTTTTATGGGGGTCGGAATAATTTTTTGGATAAGCATTTATCGTTAAATATTTTATTTTTTTACCAATTCGAACGAGGTCGGGTCGGATCACCCAAAAAACGATAAAACTAAATTAAATTACATATACCTAATAAACCATGTCAAATAATTAACTCATTAATTAGGATGATACAATAAAATTGGTTTTCTTTCGACATTTTATTTTTTTAAGTTGGATATGATTGATTAGGTATTGAGTTAAATTATAAAAAATTAATTGGGTTTAACCACAAGTGTCACACCCCCAAATTCCCACGTGCGGTGTTAAACCGCGCGGGTGTGACGTGGCCAGGATCACAGCTCATGGTTATATAGAACGACTCTATATGAATTGCATAAACACACTGTTTTGTAAAATAAACATGTTCTCAAAATAAAGCAGCGGAAATGTTTGATAACTAAAGCAGCGGAAATATAAAGTTGTACAGCGGAAAGATAAATCGTTAATGACACAACAACATCAGTATTGTTTTAAGAGACATAATTCAAACATAAGCCTAGGACTAGAGTCTATATGCATGCCAGACTCCTTAATGTGTCCTTGTGCGCATCCTAGCATGCGATCCTTCAATTACCTGATAATACATGCGAAAAGTGTCAACTAAAAAGTTGGTGAGTTCACAGGTTTAGACAAACAGAAATCATAGACAGACATATACTGGGTATGTTAAGTTGTTTGTTGGATTCTACGATCCGTGAGTGTGTCAGTTCATCTTACTGAAACTCGACTGTTTCCGTTTGTCTCCGCGAGTCATCGCTGAACCCGACATCAACATCGATATTACGCTCGTTATGACCTCCAGTCAACATTGGTGCCATGCGTGTGACACCCACTGTCACTTTCATGTCACATTTGGACATTTTACATCGATATTTAATAAATTACGTTAGGTCCCAGTAAAAACTTTCGTGTTTTATACACATGTAAACATACTATTTACTAACATTTGCTAAAACAAAATTAACGTATGTCTACATACTCCACATAACATTTATTACACAAAAGTTACACAACTTTTTGGTTATTAAAGTTTAAAACCATCATACGAGCCTTCATGTTCGATTCCCGATCACCATCACCGCTTACCTGACTCCTTAGTACCTGTAAACACCACATTTAAAATCACCATTAGTTCGTTAGAACTAAGTAAAATTACCTCACTATTCCACCCAGTGTATTTCATAATATCATATGGATACGCCAATGAAGTTTCAAATAAAATTTGACAACAACGGTCAACCACATACAAAACGATTTACTAACGGTTCGTTTTCAACCAAAACCTCATTATAACTCCCATTCATGCTCATTCATTATATTTTAAGATAACACTGATATAAATACACAAAACTCCACTTGTGCATCATATTTCACAAAAATCACAATTTAAAATTTGACACTTGAATTTCAAATATCAATCCCTTTATACGACATTTATTTTTCACACATCTTGTGAATCAATTACATTGGAATTGCAAGTATTATGTTCACACACCTTGTGAATCAAACATGCACATTACCAATCCACCATTTGTTCACACACCTTGTGAATCAAAACATGCATATTACCAATTTACCGTTTGTTCACACACCTTGTGAATCAATTACATTGGAATAGCAAGTCTTATGTTCACACACCTTGTGAATCAAAACATGCATATTACCAATTCACCGTTTGTTCACACACCTTGTGAATCAATTACATTGGAATTGTAAGTCTTATGTTCACACACCTTGTGAATCAAAACATGCATATTACCAATTCACCGTTTGTTCACACACCTTGTGAATCATGCAACAACAATGACCACAATCATTTATTTTCATATCAACCAAATCAACGAATCATGTATATATGCTAAATGCACAATTACTTGTAGTGTGGACTCACCCAGTCCTTTAACTACAAGTTCAATCAATTAGGTAACTTACCTCGCTTTGGAGAGTTATCAACAATCTCCAACTCTTTCCCAGGCCTTCTAGAACTAGATTCACCTCCTTTTCCAATTATATATTCACATATAACAGGATTTAACAACATGACCACACAACTTGTTTTATTTATATAATCTAATTCATTTGACCTGTTTTACTTTTCATATTCAATCAAACCTCGTTGAGGCTTTTATCAACAATCTATGCGTAGAAATTAATCTACACATGTTCTTAATCATGTTCAACTTATTAAAACTTCATATTTTGAAATCTGTTGCTTGACTTCCTTTATCCACACCTAGTTGCAATTCACATGTATACAACTAGTTTCAATACACCCAATACCCATACATGTTGATTCAAACTCATTGGAATCCCATTTATTAGTATGTGGTATTCAGAAGTCAAGTCATTATTTATAATTAGCATATCATGCTAAAATCATCAACTTTCAAATTTCAACATTTAATCCACATCTAATTTCGAGTTATCATTCCAAGGAATGATCCAAAGCCGTCACAAGTATGATTTAATCATTCCACTAGTTATCATGCTTAATACAATGAGTTTCATGACAACCGGACATTATAACGGATCCAAATCAAAATTTCACCGTTAAAGCATCTAGTTCTTAGTTTCTAATCATCTATAATCATCCTATAATGCTAAAAACTCAATTTAATCTGTATACTATCAAAATTAATAGGATAAAACGAATTGTTACCCTTTGAACGGATTTCTGATTGAAATCTGACGATCCAGACTTGCAGAAACAATCCCTGGTTCAATCTGGATGATCCGGTAGCTTGAAAACTGATATTGGGTTACAAAATTTCGTATGTGTGTGTGTTTATGGTGAACAGATTCGAGGATGAAGAAAAATTAAATTTTCTACGTAAAATCTGATAAAATCAAGAATCTGCTGAACCGCCACTCCTGTCGCGTACCGCGAAGAGGGGCAAAAGAACTCTTCGTGTACCGCGAAGAAATCTGGAGTTCTTAGATATTTTTTGTCCTTCGCGTACCGCGAAGAGTCCCAAACACCATATCTTTGTGATTTTCTTCTTTTCGCGATTCTGGACAATCCGGAACTCTGTTTCAAGCACGGTTTTCGCCTATGTTCATCATTTATCGCTTATTTTCAATTTGTAACAAATACAATCATTTTATTAGTGATTATTTCAAATTTGTGCGATCATTGAAAACCGGTCGTTACAAATCTCCCCTCCTTACGAAGGTTTCGTCCTCGAAACCGCTTATACGCCAAAAAGAAAAGGATAAAATTTCTTCATTTCGTCTTCTGACTCCCACGTTGCGTCAGATCCCTTCCTGTTTTCCCATTGAACATTCACCTGGTTTAAGAACTTGTTTCTCAATTGTTTGACCTTTCGGTCTAATATAGTTACCAGCTTTTCTACATAGTTCAACTTGTCATCAATTTCCAAGTCTTCTAGTGGCACATAAGCCGATTCATCCGCTAAACATTTTCTCAGATATGACACGTGAAAAGTATAATGTATACCACTCAGTTCTTCTGGTAGCTCAAGGCGATAAGCAACATTACCTATCCGAGCTATAATCTTGAATGGTCCAATAAAACGCGTGCTTAACTTCCCTCGTTTACGAAAACGAATTACATCCTTCCAAGGGGAAACCTTTAACAGCACAAAGTCTCCCACTTGAAATTCAATTGGTCGTCTTCGTTTATCTGCATATGACTTTTGACAGTCTTGTGCCGCTTTCAAGTGAGCTCGAATTTGATCAATTCGTTAATTTGTAACTTTCAGTATTTCTTTATTTTCAAGCTCTCGTGGTCCAATTTCTCCCCAACAAACGGGAGTACGACATCGCCTTCCATATAACATTTCATATGGGGGCATTCCCAACCCAGAATGATAACTGTTGTTATATGAAAATTCCGCCAGAGGTAGATAGTCATCCCAACTACCTCCAAAATCAATAATACACGCTCGTAACATATCCTCCAGTGTCTGAATGGTCCGTTCACTTTGACCATCAGTTTGAGGATGATACGCCGTGCTCAACAACAGTTTAGTACCCAATTCCTCTTGAAAATTCTTCCAGAAATGAGAAGTGAATCGTGTGTCTCGATTGGACACAATCGTCACTGGTATCCTGTGACGCGACACTATTTCTTTCACATACACTTCAGCCATTTTCTCAGAAGAATACGATTCATGAATAGGAATAAAATGAGCACTTTTAGTCAACCGATCCACAATGACCCAAATCGTATCATATCCCTTTCGGGTTTTCGGGAGTTTAGTAATTAGGTCCATTGTGATGTGTTCCCATTTCCACATAGGAATCTCCAAATGCTGTAATTTGCCATAAGGCTTTTGATGTTCAGCCTTTACTTGCAAACAAGTTAAACATTTTTCGACATATTTAACAATATCTCGTTTCATACCTGGCCACCAGTAATTTATCCGAAGGTCTCGATACATTTTAGTGGCTCTCGGATGAATTGAGTATTTTGATTTATAAGCCTACTCCATCAAATCAGTTTTCAAAGAGCAAGTGGGAGGTATCCACACCCTACCCCATCTTGTCTTTAAACCGCTACTATCTTCCTCCAGATTATGAGCTTGCCCTTTAATTCGGTCTCGTTTCCAGTTTTCTTCTTATAAAGCTTCAATTTGAGCTTCTTTAATTTGATCCACCAAATCAGAGGAAATCATAATCTTCATTGCTGTAACCCGAATGGGTTCATGTTCTTCTTTCCTACTCAAGGCATCCGACACTACATTGGCTTTACCTGGATGATAGAGGATTTCACAATCATAATCCTTGAGTAGTTCTATCCAACGTCTTTGCCTCATATTTAATTCCTTCTGTGTGAAGAAATATTTCAGGCTCTTGTGATCAGTATAAATTGTACATTTCACACCATACAAGTAATGCCTCCAAATTTTTAAGGCAAACACCACCGTCGCCAATTCTAGATCATGAGTAGGATAGTTTACTTCATGAACTTTCAGTTGCCTCGACGCATAGGCAATCACCTTACCTCTTTGCATAAGGACACAACCAAGCCCAAGATAAGATGCATCAGAGTACACCACAAAATCATCAGGTCCATCCGGTAGAGTTAATACCGGTGCCTGAGTTAACTTGAACTTGAGTTCATTAAAAGCTTTTTCTTGATCATCACCCTAAACAAATTTCACATCTTTTCTTGTCAGTGTAGTCAAAGGAGATGCAATTCTTGCAAAATCCTGTATAAACCGCCGATAGTAACCGGCTAGACCAAGAAAACTTATAATTTCAGTAGGAGTTTTAGGAGGACTCCACTTCATCATTGCTTGAACTTTCGAAGGATCAACAAGTATGCCATCAGCACACACCACATGTCCCAAAAACTGGACTTCACGTAACCAAAATGCGCATTTAGAAAATTTGGCATATAGTTTCTCCTTACGCAAAGTTTCAAGGACTTCACGCAAATGACAAGCGTGATCACCCTCGTTTTTAGAATAAATAAGGATGTCATCGATAAAGACAATGACAGATCGATCCAACATTGGGCGGCACACCCGATTCATCAAATCCATGAACGCGGCCGGTGCATTCGTCAACCCAAACGACATCACAAGAAATTCATAATGACCGTAACGAGTACGGAAAGCAGTATTGGGAATATCTTCCTCTTTAACCTTGAGTTGATGATAACCCGAGCGAAGATCGATTTTAGAAACCACGACACTCCTTGCAACTGATCAAAAAGATCATCAATTCGAGGTAGAGGATATCGATTTTTCACAGTTACTTTGTTCAACTCTCTATAATCAATACACATTCTAAGGCTTCCGTCTTTCTTTTTAACAAAAAGAATTGGTGCACCCCACGGGGAGATACTCGGACGGATAAAGCCTTTATCTAAAAGATCTTGCAACTGTCATTAATTCTTTCATTTCAGATGGTGCCAACCGATATGGAGCTTTAGCTATGGGATTAGCCCTAGGAATAAGATCAATTTAAACTCAACATCTCTATCACAAGGGATTCCCGGTAAATCATCCGGAAATACATCAGGAAAATCCCTGACTACTGGAACATCATTAAGTTCCTTTACCTTATTCCTTACATCAATAACATAAGCTAAGAATGACTGACCCCCATGGTTCATGTAATTCATAGCTTTAGCTAAGGAACACAATATGGTTCCACCTCGTTTCTCTCCTTGAATACATACTTCTTAACCACCCGGAGATATTAATTGAATAACCTTTCGGTTGCATACAATGTTAGCTCCATATTTAGACAACCAATCCATTCCAATCACAACATCAAATACTCCCAAGATCATTGGAATTAAATCCACCTCATAATCCTCAATATCAATAGTGAGTTTACATCTATGATAGATGTCATACACTAAGAAACTCTTAGAGTCAGCTATTTCTACCTTTAATGGATAAGGTAGCTTAGCTAGCACAAACGAATCATGATTCAAAAATTTCACAGATATAAAAGAGCGACTAGCCCCAGAATCAAACAATATATAAGCAGGAAAGGAATTAATATGAAAAGTACCTGTCACCACGTCTGAAGTGACCTTGGCCTCTTCCGTTGTAATTTTGAAGGCTTTACCCTTTGGTGGGGGTATTTCAACCTTCTTACCACTACCTTGGGCCCTAAAAGACCCACCACTAGTTCCTCCGTGACCTGCTCCCCTCAACTCCGGACACTCACTTCGTCGGTGTCCCGGTTTATAACAGTTGTAACACATATTAAGTGCACTAGCACATTGAGAGGCAAGATGCCCCGGTTTGCCACATTTATAGCACACCACTGACTGAAAATAACATTGCCCACTATGTTTCTTTCCACATTTTAAACAATGTTTAGCTTCTTTCAAAGAACTAAACTTTTTGAGTGGGCCAACAAATTTCCCCTTTTTAGAGGACCCCACGTCCCCCTCTATTTTTCGTTTTTCCCCACGGTCTTCTTGTCTTTTTAACTCCAATTCACGCTCATGAGTGCAGTCAATCAATTCAGATAAAGTTTCAAACTTTGATGGTATGAGGAACTCCTGGTACTTTGCATTCAACATACTTTGGTACCTGTTAATCCACATTCGTTCAGTCCTGAGAAGATCAGGACAGAATTTGGCTTTATCAAAGAACATTGCAGTAATAGTGTCTATATCCTCCTCCTTGTGCCTCATATGTAAAAATTCCTCAGTAATTTTATCAATAGCAGCCTGAGGACAGAATCGTTTAAGGAACAATTCCTTAAATGCATCCCAAGTCAATTCCTTTATACCATCCCGACCCTTCTCCTTTCGGAGAAGTTCCCACCAATCTTTTGCTCGTTCTTTCAATTGATTTCCAGCAAACATTACCTCATCAGATGGATCACAATGACATGTTTCATACGTGCTTTCCATATCAGCTATCCACCTTTGGCTTAACAGTGGATCCACTTCGCCTTTAAATTCTGTTGGCTTACAAGCCACAAACTCTTTATAAGTAAACTTTTTAGAAGGTTTCTCATCACTTATTTCATCTTTAAGAGTTGCAAACTCTTCACTTATAAAAATTTTCAACGAAGCTTGTAATCCATCTAAATGAGTTGGTAAGGTAGCTTCAAATGCTTTAGCTACCTCCTCCCTCACCATTACTTGCAGTTCGGTGAGATGTTCCTCCTCATGCCCTAACCCTTCAGGGTTATGTTCATCAGCCATTTTATGACTGAAATAATTTAAACATATCATTAGTTTACATATCTATACTCAACATATATGCAAACCACATACTCGTCCTTAACGGACTTATACACTACATATTTTTGTGTCTTTATTGAATATTCACACTCTTATGAATTACTCAATTATATACGTATACAGACACAACTGTGATTTTCAACTAATCACATACCCCCAGTTCTAACACTTTACCAAATCTTCCATTTGCTAATATGAAATAATGTTCCTAAGGATACGTTCATATCGTGTATATGTTACTAAGCTGGCCAGGCATAGCAAGATATGCACCATATACCCGTTTCCTTACGTTCACTGTTTCACACAAGTTAGGAATATTGGTTTATAACAGAACATGACCTCATATCACACAACATTAAACCACAATTTACAGATACATCATACCTGGTGAGTTCGGCTTTGTGATCGGATTTCGAATCGAACGGCTCTTCTCATCTAGCCAGAGCTCAATGGTCTGAGTTTAAGTGTTCATGACGCACTCAAATCCCTCAAACCTTTGGCTCTGATACCAACCTGTGACACCCACTGTCACTTTCATGTCACATTTGGACATTTACATCGATATTTAATAAATTACGTTAGGTCCCAGTAAAAACTTTCGTGTTTTATACACATGTAAACATACTATTTACTAACATTTGCTAAAACAAAATTAACGTATGTCTACATACTCCACATAACATTTATTACACAAAAGTTACACAACTTTTTGGTTATTAAAGTTTAAAACCATCATACGAGCCTTCATGTTCGATTCCCGATCACCATCACCGCTCACCTGACTCCTTAGTACCTGTAAACACCACATTTAAAATCACCATTAGTTCGTTAGAACTAAGTAAGATTACCTCACTATTCCACCCAGTGTATTTCATAATATCATATGGATACACCAATGAGGTTTCAAATAAAATTTGACAACAACGGTCAGCCACATACAAAACGATTTACTAATGGTTCGTTTTCAACCAAAACCTCATTATAACTCCCATTCATGCTCATTCATTATACTTTAACATAACACTGATATAAATACACAAAACTCCACTTGTGCAACATATTTCACAAAAATCACAATTTAAAATTTGACACTTGAATTTCAAATGTCAATCCCTTTATAGGATATTTATTTTTCACACATCTTGTGAATCAATTACATTATAATTGCAAGTATTATGTTCACACACCTTGTGAATCAAACATGCACATTACCAATCCACCATTTGTTCACACACCTTGTGAATCAATTACATTGGAATAGCAAGTCTTATGTTCACACACCCTGTGAATCAAAACATCCATATTACCAATTTACCGTTTGTTCACACACCTTGTGAATCAATTACATTGGAATTGCAAGTCTTATGTTCACACACCTTGTGAATCAAAACATGCATATTACCAATTCACCGTTTGTTCACACACCTTGTGAATCAATTACATTGGAATTGCAAGTCTTATGTTCACACACCTTGTGAATCAAAACATGCATATTACCAATTCACCGTTTGTTCACACACCTTGTGAATTAATTACATTGGAATTGCAAGTATTATGTTCACACACCTTGTGAATCAAAACATGCACATTACCAATTCACCGTTTGTTCACACACCTTGTGAATCAATTACATTGGAATAGCAAGTCTTATGTTCACACACCTTGTGAATCAAAACATGCATATTACCAATTCACCGTTTGTTCACACACCTTGTGAATCAATTACATTGGAATTGCAAGTCTTATGTTCACACACCTTGTGAATCAAAACATGCATATTACCAATTCACCGTTTGTTCACACACCTTGTGAATCATGCAACAACAATGACCACAATCATTTATTTTCATATCAACCAAATCAACGAATCATGTATATATGCTAAATGCACAATTACTTGTAGTGTGGACTCACCCAGTCCTTTAACTACAAGTTCAATCAATTAGGTAACTTACCTCGCTTTGGAGAGTTATCAACAATCTCCAACTCATTCCCAGGCCTTCTAGAACTAGATTCACCTCCCTTTCCTATTATATATTCACATATAATAGGATTTAACAACATGACCACACAACTTGTTTTATTTATATAATCTAATTCATTTGGCCTGTTTTACTTTTCATATTCAATCAAACCTCGTTGAGGCTGTTATCAACAATCTATGCGTAGAAATTAATCTACACATGTTCTTAATCATGTTCAACTTATTAAAACTTCATATTTTTAAATCTGTTGCTTGACTTCCTTTATCCACACCTAGTTACAATTCACATGTATACAACTAGTTTCAATACACCCAATACCCATACATGTTGATTCAAACTCATTGGAATCCCATTTATTAGTATGTGGTATTCAGAAGTCAAGTCATTATTTATAATTAGCATATCATGCTAAAATCATCAACTTTCAAATTTCAACATTTAATCCACATCTAATTTCGAGTTATCATTCCAAGGAATGATCCAAAGCCGTCACAAGTATGATTTAATCATTCCACTAGTTATCATGCTTAATACAATGAGTTTCATGACAACCGGACATTATAACGGATCCAAATCAAAATTTCACCGTCAAAGCATCTAGTTCTTAGTTTCTAATAATCTCTAATCATCCTACAATGCTAAAAACTCAATTTAATCCGTATATTATCAAAATTAATAGGATAAAACGAATTGTTACCCTTCGAACGGATTTCTGATTGAAATCTGACGATCCAGACTTGCAGAAACAATCCCTGGTTCAATCTGGATGATCCGGTACCTTGAAAACTGATATTGGGTTACAAAATTTCGTATGTGTGTGTGTTTATGGTGAACAGATTCGAGGATGAAGAAAAATTAAATTTTCTACGTAAAATCTGATAAAATCAAGAATCTGCTGAACCGCCACACCCGTCGCGTACCGCGAAGAAATCCGGAGTTCTTAGATATTTTTGATCCTTCGCGTACCGCGAAGAGTCCCAAACACCATATCTTTGTGATTTTCTTCTTTTCGCGATTCTGGACAATCCGGAACTCTGTTTCACGCACGGTTTTCGCCTATGTTCATCATTTATCGCATATTTTCAATTTGTAACAATTACAATCATTTTATTAGTGATTATTTCAAATTTGGGCGATCATTGAAAACCGGTCGTTACAAATCTCCCCTCCTTACGAAGGTTTCGTCCTCGAAACCGCTTATACGTCAAAAAGAAAAGGATAAAATTTCCTCATTTCGTCTTCTGACTCGCACGTTGCGTCAGATCCCTTCCTGTTTTTCCATTGAACCTTTACCTGGTTTAAGAACTTGTTTCTCAATTGTTTGACCTTTCGGTCTAATATAGCTAACGGTAAGGATACATGAGGACTTAATGCGATAATAGTTATACTTGAAAATGGTTTTACAACATACCAGTCATATATCTAAAACAGTTGCATAGTAATCTCACCCCAAATGTTTAGTAAAACAGTTAAAGAGTAAAAGTGGGGCTGTAAACTCACCTGAGTTTAGCAGAGTGTTCGTACAAGAACAGTGTAGCTAACCGGCTAGCAGTTACCTATATCAGATAGGTATTATAAGTTCGTGTTCACATACATGTGGGTCTCACATGACCGTGTTCGCGTTTAACAACTCCAAGTTGTTGTGTGGGTCGAGTTGACCGTGTTTGATCTACCGACCCGTTGGTGACGGTTTTGGTTCACGTGTTCGTGTAACGTGCAGTTTAGTGTCGTGTGGAGTGTGCGGATACCAAATTCACATTTGTGAGGTAACTTACTGTCACACCCCGAGCCGGCGGGGTTGGATCGGAGTCCCTGTCGGGCGGAAGGTTCCCGGGGCGTGATATCGCGGGTGATAATCATGATGATCAGATTGTTTGCATAGCATCAATGTTTAAGAATAACTAAGCACAATCGAATAATAACTAGGATTACAAAGTTAAATTACATTATCAATGTTCTGCAATTTAACTAAGTAAACCTATCAAAAGTAATGTGTATCATCAACAAAATATGTGCTTCTCAAAAGTCTACTAGGTCCTCTATCTGGGCCGCCTAGTATGCAATCCAAGAGCCTTAGCTTAAACATGTTCATCACCTAAGAATGCACGTAAGAAAAAAAGTCAACACAATGGTTGGTGAGTTCATAAAGTTTATAAGTTTAAAATAGTTTTAACAAACCTCCTTCGGTAAAACCTTAACCTCATTAACTCCACATGTAATCTCCAAATCGGTATGCTTATATATAGGGCATACCCCTGAGTCGAGCCTACAACCCGCCCAGACGCCATCCCACCACATACTAATCCGGATATGACACTGTTGTTAATAATAATTAAGCCTTTTACCTAACAATCAACCTATTCCTCATTAAAGCTTTTGTTTTCTGTTTCAATGTTTACAAGTCTATAATGTTCACAAGTGTTAGTTTCAATGAATGTTTATCAAGCATCATAGTTTCACACGCACATAGTTTAGTTGTCCCTAATCTCCTGCGTGAGTACAAGCTCTGCACTAGCAGTAGTTTAGCAATTACGTAGCTCACAGATTAGTTAAGCTTAGTCTAGCAATTACGTGTCTCCTATACAAGATAAAAGCTCTGGTTTACTAGTAGTTTAGCAATTACATATCTCATACATAGACACAAGCCATGCATACACAAGTAATTCCAGCAATTACATATCTCATATAAGCATACAAAAGCTCTGGATTACCAGTAGTTTAGCCATTACATGTCTCTTATATAGATAATAGCTTAGCATCGTAATGTTTATGTTTAGCAATTACATACCTCATATAAGTAGACAAAAGCTCTAGATTACCAGTAGTTTAGCCATTACATGTCTCTTATATAGATAATAGCTTAGCATCGTAATGTTTATGTTTAGCAATTACATACCTCATATAAGCAGACCAAAAGCTCTGGACTACCAGTAGTTTAGCAATTACATGTCTCTTATATAGGTAATAGCTTAGTCTCGTTACGTTTATGTTTTAGATATATCTCAATCCATAGGTACAAGCTCTGGATTACCAGTAGTTTAGCCATTACGTAGCCTATGAATAGATATATGTACCATGTTTCATGCGCAATTAGTAGTTTCAAGCATAAAGTTTCAAGTGTTCACACAATGTTTCATCATGAATCCCATAAGTTTGTATCAAGTCTCACACATTGTTTAAAGTATAAAGTTTCACAAGTATAAGTCTCAAGTCTCATGTCTAAAGTATAAAGTTTCATAAGTATAAGTCTCAAGTCTCATGTCTAAAGTATAAAGTTTCACAAGTATAAGCATCAAGTCTCATGTCTAAAGTATAAAGTTTCACAAGTATAAGTCTCAAGTCTCATAAGCATCTAACATATGGTTTCAAGCTACAAGTTTAAGGTACACGTTTCAAGTCTACTGTTTTTCAAAGAATACTAAGTTTCAATCATAAGTTTCAACATAAGTATCATGTTTAAGTTTAAAGCATTAAACAATCTTTCAATAATTATATGAAAATGTTTAATATGCTTCTCAGTCCCGAAGTAAAACAAATAAGTTTGAAAAGGGACAAATGAACTCACCTTGTGTCTGTAGTAGTTGACTATGTAAAGTAAGGATGCACGCGCTCTTTGTTTGCACTTGTTTTGATGTTCACGCTCCTGTATTGATTTCATAGTGTTTGTACTTTATAAGTATGCGTTTGTAAGGGTTTGTTGCACGTGTAAGTGTTAGTCCTGAAGTTGACTAACACTTGCGAATCTTGATTGTTATCCGGCCCCAATTCTTCTTGGTTTAAGATGTACTACTAATTCGTTAATCACAAGTTATTAATTGTATATGAAACTTCAAACCCTTTATGTGACTTGTTTAGAACTTGTTATCATTTTATC
Organism: Mikania micrantha; assembly: GCA_009363875.1. Taxonomy (NCBI): domain Eukaryota; kingdom Viridiplantae; phylum Streptophyta; class Magnoliopsida; order Asterales; family Asteraceae; genus Mikania; species Mikania micrantha. Next base: position 107,287 of record SZYD01000811.1, on the reverse strand, counting down.
CCAAATGAAGTGTTTATTTCGTCAACGAGTTTATTCTTTGTTTTCATCATTTGCAACGCTCATTCATATGTTTATGAATTATTTATTACTCATTGGGCCGGATAATCTTGTAAGCCATTCATGTTAACCTTGGGCTTAGGCAATTAGTGGCCTCAAAGGTTAGTGGTCCAAGTTTATTGGGCCGGTGAGATTTATTGATTTGGGCCAAAGTATTGGGCTTTATAACACACCTATGGCCAAGTGGTTTGGGCCGGGTCCTAATTGGGCCGAAGGTATTGGGCCGCGTAGATCCCATGGATCGAATGCTTGTGTTAACAAAATTTACTTGGGTCAATTGTTCTATGTGGCTACTCGATCGTATTGGGCCTACGAATAAGAAAAGGATCCGTTAGGTGACATGGGCCCAACAATCCTAACGGGCTGATCAAATTGGGCCGTAACCCAGATGAACCTAAGGAATAAAATTGGGCCTTGTTACACCCCCTTTGGGCCGAAAGTTGCTGAGATGGTCCACTAGGGCAGCGAACCTATGAAGGGATTTGCACTAGGGTTCGTTCATCTTGAGAAGGAGCAGGATTCGGCTAGGGTTCGCCCATGCATTCATGCATGGGTTCGGCTTAGGCAAGTTCGTTCCAAGGTTCGCGATTCGTTGCTACACCCGAGGGTTCGTCGAGAAGCAAGGTTCGTGGCTCATCTGTAATAAGGCTCGGGGGCCTCATGGTTCGGTTGAACATGTCCCAACAGGGTTTGGCTACTGTATCGCAGGTTCGGTGTTAGTGGCTCTCAAAGGTTCGGCAGAAAAGACAACAGGTTCGGCCATGTTTTTTTTGTTTCACGAGTGCTCAGGGTTCGCAGCCAACCTAGAAGGTTTGGTGGTCATGGAAAAGGCTCGGCCAAGGCTTAAGGTTCGCTTGTGGCTACAGTTGGCGAACCTTAGAAGGTTCGCAGCTCATTCAGGTTTGTCGCATGACCAAAGGGTTCGGCAATGCTTTGCCCAGTTGATGCCTCACGAACCCTGTAACCTCACCATCTTCTTCCACGATTTAAGCAGGTTCCAGAGTTTCCTCGATCTACATCTGGTTCATACTAAGCTGGTTAATGCTCGAGTGCCAACTTAAGGTTAGGCTAGGGGTGATTTGAAGCCGGGTACCGGTGAGGTCGAACTAGGTGAAAGAAAACCCTAGTTTTTCATGTTATTCAAACGTGATTACCTCCGATTTGGCTTGTTAAACCTTCGAAATGGTTGTACTTCTAGGTAGATCTTGTTGTTAGCTACGTGTGGACACCAAAAACTTGAGATTTCGTTGAGAAATGCTCAAGATCTTGATGTTTGAAGATGGAATTTTAGAGAGAGGAACAGTGACGGTTTGAATGTTTTAGAAAGAGAGAGAATGCATAAAAATGAATTAAATGCACTCTTTAAGGGTTTAAATACCCCGTGGGTATTCGGGTTCGTTTCGGTTGCTCGGTTCGTAATTTCGTCGCGTATCCGGCACGTTACGCGCGTAAATCGTAATTTAACTAAAAAGAATTATTTCCAACTACTTGGATAGTATTTTTTTCTAAAAATTATCTTAAATATAGTTGCGTTTAACTTATCATTTCGAATTATCATATTTTACGCGTTTTATTAATTCATTCGCGATTTAAATAAAATAGCTTAATTTAAATTGTTTTATGATGAGTTTCAAAATTGTAAAATAGGAAACATTATATTTCCTTAAAATTATAATCGTTCGTATCGTTATTCGTTTTCGTTTTCGTTTCGTCAGATCGCGTCGCCATCGCGCGTATTCGTTCGAATCGTCATTCGAACGAACACGTCGATGGTTTGGCTTTCTGATTCCTGTTTTCTACTGTTAAGTCATTATTTCAGAACATTAAACTATTAGAATCATTCGCACAGATCGTCACCTATACGAATAATTCGTCTGTTTAGCATTCTGAAACAACAACCGTTATGGTTTTGTTTTGTTTAACCTCACATACGTTTACACCAAATAATATCACATCAAGTATTTATGTTTCAACACTGTGTTGTCTGACATGTTTTCTGACTGTTAAATCCTAAGATTTCAGTCAGATTTAGACAATCGTTTAATAGTTTCATGTTAATCATAATGCATCAATAGTATAAACATAGTTTCACGTAATGTGTACCTGGGTTACTGTATACGTTTTACTGCTGCGATCACTGTTCCGGCACGCGTCCGGCACTGATGTTACACTTACTATTTATAGTAAGTTCCTATTTCGGGAATGTTCCCAAATTAGGCAAGTCATACAACATATCAGATTCCGATTATTCTAACATGCATATTTATCCTAAGTGAGCATGTTATCACATAGCACATAGCCACAATTTGTGACACCCCGTAATTTCCAGGTCAGCTTTGATTTTATTTAAATGTTTATTTAAATGATTTTGTACACGTGGCACTAGAATTAGATTAATTTAGTGTGACACGTGGCACGACAGTTCGAACACCGACACATGACTAGATAATTCGAGGAATTATCGGGAAACAACACACACGTGTCAAAACACACGAACGTTGGTGAACGTCTAGCACATTGAGTAACACAACACTCGAAAAACCTCACGAAACACTCAAACATTGAACTTGGAAGTTCAAACGAGGCCAAACGATAGTTCGTAAACGTGAAAACGGCAACGAACGGATCAAGCCCATTGAACAAGGCTTATTGGGCTCTTCAGGGACCCATCGCGGTACGCGATGGCCCATAAGAGACCCTATCGCGATACGCGACGAGTTTCGGGAAATTTGAATCTCGAATTCCTTCGCGGTCAGCGAAGCATCTTCTTTACCCCTCTCCGCGGTACGCAACTAGGCCAGCACGCAAGATCTTTATAAAACCAATGTTGTAATCATTTTCTAGCCACCTGTCTATATTTCTCGATTCCAAGACACTCCATACTCATCTTCTTCACCTGCAACTCATCCTTAGAGCCTCTGGAAGCCATTTTTGAATCAAGAAAAGCTTGGGAGTGAAGGTTTGAAGGCTAGAACCATTTGAAGCTTTCAAAGGTAGTTTCCTTGAACCATATGCACTTTCCTCACATCTACACTCACATGCAATGGGTGAAACCCACATGCAAGCACTATGACACCACATGCACGAGATTAGGATCTGGGTTTGTTGATTTTAATGTGTTTCATGATGATTCAGGATGAATAGAATGCATCTTATGATGATCCATGATGTTGTGTATGTATAGAATGCAAGATTTGGTCTTGATATGGTGAAAAACCCACATGCATGTATGATACATGGCATGTGGGATGATTTTTAATATATAGATGTACATCTTGATGATATTGGAAGATGATTTCATGATTAATTGGTGTTGAAATGGGCAAAAATGGTTTATGTATGAATATTTCCATTTTTAGCAACTTTTTGTTTGTAAAATGGTGTTATGGATGAAATGATGAACATGCATGTATATGAATATGTTGTTTGGATGATAATAGGATGATATTGATGATAAGAATATGATTTGGATTGGATTATAGTCATTTTTGAGATAGTTACTATATTTAGTAACTTTTCAGGTCAAAATATTGATAGGTGATGAATTTGGCTATGTTGGTAAGTTTAAATGATGTTAAATGGATTATCTTGATAATTTGTGATATAAAAATGGTTTAGAAATCTTGACTTATGAATACTTTGTATGATTTGAGCATGCTAAATGATTTAATATGCTTTAACATGATGATAGTATGTTAAGTTAGATGGTTTCCGATATCACGTATGCTATAAATGGAAACTTTCCATTTTAGGAAACTTTTATGTGCAAACATGTTATGAACGACTTATGTGATTTCGTATGATAATGTGCTATGTGTTAACATGATCACGTAGGACTAACAAGCATGCTAGAGCTTTAAAAATCGTTATGCTTTGTGAACTTTCCATAAATGGAAACTTACTATAAATAGTAAGTTGTCCATAGACGCGACTTGCGCGTTTTGCACACGATAAGCACTTACACGATTGCTACACGATTCACAACCGTCACACGGTTCACCAACGGGTCATTGACTTGACACGGTCAACTCTTGTCAACTTTGGTCAAACAAGGTCAATGTGGACCAACACGAGCAAACACGGTCATTATGGACCGACATGGACAAACATGAACAACCGAGGATTGTTGAGTACAAACACGAGCACTAACACAAACACTAGCACGGTCACTTACACAAACTCTCGTACGGTATACGATATAGGTTGCCGGTGACCGACGCACAGTCTACGCAGGAGCTTACGCTATTACTCTCATATTCACACTAAGGTGAGTTTACGGCCTCTCTTTACTCTTTTCAAACGCTTTTAAATAGGGGGAGAATACTAGTTGCATCGAGTCAAACATTTATACTATGACAAACATTTTTGTGTATGCTGGTTTATTAGACAAACATTAAGTGTTGAACTTGTAACAAGCCCTCATAAAGTCTTACCGTTAATGTACGAACAACGTAGTAGATTTGAATGGATCCGTTTGGGTGTGACTAACCCCACAGGGCACAATATTGACTGAATGCATAACCCGTGAAATTCTGACCTAACTTACTGTGTGCACGAGACACAGTGGAGGTAAGGACAAACAAGTCTAATTCGGTAGTGACAAACTAACACTTGGAGCCTAGAGCTCAGTACAAACATATGATAAACAGCATGACACGTTTTATTATTATATGTATCTATCAAACCTGTGAACTCACCAACCATTGTGTTGACACTTTTCAAACTTGTATTCTCAGGTAACTAGCTGCATATGGAGCAGGATGCACAATTTAAAGGATGAGCATTAAGAACCTTCATGCATTCTGTTGTGTCCTTTGAAAACAATTTAACTTTTATTCTGTTTAAAACATTGTTGTATTAAACTATTTACCTTTCCGCTGCATATTATGACATTTAACTTTCCGCTGCAATACGATTTATTATTCCGCTGCAAACTATTTTGTTAAGTGTTTGTGTCAAACATTATATTTGTATCAAACATTATATTTGTATACGCATATAGATGTGTTCTATATGACCTTGAGCTGTGATTCTGGCCACGTCACACCCACGTGGACTAACACCACGAGTGGGAATTTGGGGGTGTGACACAATTAACCGGTCAAGCATGTTTTGCGTGTAAAAGCTTCTAAACATAGGAAGTTCACATAAACCATCATCCTAGTCATCAATAATCCTTCCTGACATGATTATAAGACTCTTGACATTATCATGGTAACTTAAACTTAACAATTTCAAGACTCATGAGCATTTCTCATAACCAAAGTTTCTATTAATGGAAACTGGTGACGAATAGCCCTCTTGCAAGAATTTAAACAACTCAACCCGTTCAATATCATCATGTTATCACCAAATAAGCATGTTAAACATATTACGATGCGAATCTCATCATTTTTAAGCAAGTTGTAACTAGAAAGTTACTATTTTAGAAAATATAATGAAAATCATATTCTTAACAATTCTAACAAGTCAAATGTATTAATAATCATCATAATGGTTTCTAAACATCATTTTATACATAAACCATAAATCTAAACACATGCATGGTGTCATATTCATCATCCTTACACATTTAGTAACAATAAAGTTACTATTTATAGTAACCATCACATTTTGACATATCTTGCTTATCAATATCACTTCTAGATCTTACAAATCATATCAAATACCATAACTAACAACATTTCAATATCAAATTTCATGCAAATCAACCTTGATCATACATGCATGTTGCTAAAACCATCATTTTGACTAATATGACCATTTTATCATAACAACATCATCATGAATGTAGAAATACATCATCCAATCACCAAAGATCATCAATATTCATGCTCAAATCTACAAACCCAGATTCAAAGTGCTAGAAATTCGTGCATGTGGTGTGTGAGTGATTGCATGTGGGTATTTCCCATTGCATGTGTGTGTACAAGTGCTAAATGTGTCCCATGGTGCTAGAAAACTACCTTAGAGTGTTCAAGAAGGTTGAAATGAAGTTGGAACAGGTTTAGATATCCTCAAGAGGCTCTGAGATCTCCTCCACAACAGTCACAAGTCGTGCAAGGTGGTGGTTGATGCCTTCTAGCTCACTTCAAGCCTTTCTTCTTGCTCAAAACCTTCAAATCTTCAAGAATGGCTTCACAAATGGTTGTTAATGGCTTCCAAATGTGTTTGAAGGGATGTTGCAGGGTATAATGATGAGCATGGGGTCTGGGACTGATTAGGATAAGAGTAGGGTGGTTTAAGAAATGATTAGTCTTGGTTTAATAAAAGATTTTGCGTGTTGGACTCTTCGCGTACCGCGATGAGCGTCTCCGAAAGGCTCCGCGTACCACGATGGATTTCGGGATTCAAATTGCCCGCCCATCCATCGCGTATCGCTAAGCTCCTTCCTGTGGTCCTTAGCGTACCGCGATGGGTCCCTGAGGAGCCCAATAGGCCCAATTTTGTTATTTTATTCGCGTATTTCACGATTACGATCAGCGTTTCTCGACATATAAGCATTGTTCCCACTATTTTAGGTTCCCTAGAACCTAAGTGCAGTGAAAGTGTACCGTGGTTTGTGTAATTCACCAACGTTCGTTATTCAAGACACGTGCGAGCGTTTTGCGATAATTCCTCGAATTATCGGTGTGTTTGGACTGTTGTGCCACGTGTCACACTAAATATTAATTATTCTAGTGCCACGTATAAAATAATAATACACATTATTATTAAAATAAAGTTAATGCTGACCTGTAAATTACAAGGTGTCACAACAAGTAATGTATATTGCGTTATTTGAGTATTATTTTATTATTTTTGGCTTTAAAATGATTTTACATTGGTCTTCATTTGGTTCGTCAAATTTTCATGGGGGTCGGGGACACAATTTCTTGGGGGTTGGTTGAGATTGGATCGTATATATAACATCAAAAATCAAAAGTTCGTGGGGGTCGGTCGACCCCCATGCCCACTTATTAGATACGCCCTTGCTGACACACAACCAGATGTCAAGAAGGATAAAGCCACGATGTTTTATCTGTTTCAAGTACTATCAGAAGATGTAATGTTACAAGTTGAAAGTTTTAAAACTACAAAAGAAGTATATGATGCATTTAAAACAATACCTGTAACTGAATTTGAGATATTGTAAATGAAAGATGATGAATACGTTTATTCGTTCACTGTAAAATTAAACAATATCGTTTTTAGGACAAATTTTCAAGCATCAACTTTTGATCAACCTAGTTTAGATTAGCTAGATGTAAAATTATCCAAACTCACAAGTTACAAAAAGATATAACAATGACAAATATTTCCTATGGTTTAGCATGATTCTTAAGTTTGGGTGTTAATATTTCCTATGGTTCATCAAAAGATGCAGAAGATTTTTTTTAGAAAGCTAATGAATATGGTTAGAGCGAGCCGGAAAGTTTAGGTCCTCGGATTTCAAGCCATAGAGCTGGCGATTTTGATGAACGGAAAGGAGTAGGGGTGAACATAGTATAATTATAACCGAAAAATAACCAATAACCGTCTCGAACCTTTACAGATTTTAACTGACGATTATGGTTATGGTTATGGTTATGGCTATAGTTAAGCCAAGTCATTAACCGACTTTAACCGAATCGAACCGATTATTTTATATTTTATAATGTTTGTGAATGTGTGTGCATTTTTTAAAAAGTTATGGTGTAAGTCAAGTATAAAAGGTGAACCATAACTTTTTATTATATAAAAATATTGTAGATCATATGTGAGACTAAATATATTATGAAATGAGTTAGAGTTCAAGTGATTTTTACTTTTTGGTCACTTATTATCAGTTTATTCAAAGTTTTACGAATTTCGCTTAGATTTTCATAATCAATATATCTCAAATCCACAAGCTTATTTACAAGTTTTATTTGTTTTTCACCAATTTCATTATTAACATAATTTAACCAAAACCAAACTATAACCATTGGTAAACCGATTATAGTTAACCGAAGTAGCGATTTAGGTTATGAAAATGACCATAATCGCACCTCACCAAACTATGCACACCCTTGGAGAGGAGCAATGGATGGGGAATGGGTTTTAGTTCTTTATAGTAGTTTACATAAACGACCCTATGTATTAATGAGTTGCATCTCTTATGAAACGAGAGAAACTCGCAAGTCACCCGTAAGGTGACCATAATATAACTATAACTGAAAAATAATTGATAATCGATAACCATGTCGAGCCATAATCGACTTTAACCGAAGTTTATGGATAAGTTAAGCCATTAACCAATCCATTCGGTTATGAAAATGACCATGACTACACCAAACCTCACCATGCTCTCCCATACTCACTTGCGTGTTGCAACAAGGCACTATGATTAACTCGTGTTTTGTAGTTAAAACTTAAGAAAACATCATTATATCTCGTATGTTGTGGCATAAAAGTTTTAAAAAAAGTCATTTAACAGGAAAAATTAAAAAAAAAAAAAAAAAACTGAAAAGCAACGTCACGCGATGTAGCGTGTTTTATAAAATTCAGGATTCGCATTGCTTTGAAGAAATTAGATTGGTATATGCATAAAAAACGTATGTAATTATATCGACTTGGTTATAAAGACTGAAAAAAGGAAGGAAAAAAAACAATTATATAAGAGTACAAGTGTTCTTTTGTCGATATCGATCTCATTCTTTATCGTATCAGCACGTTATCATTAGTCAACATATCCATGATTATTTTTTAATTAACGAACAAATATAATCAATTATATATACTACAGTGGATTAATTTTAATTTTTGGAAACTCGAAAAGTAAGAGCAAGTTAAGAAATAAAATCCAAAGAAAAAGGAGAAAACTAACATGAAGGAAATCATATAATACATATATTACAAAGGATATATTATAAACTTTAAAAACTTAAAAAATATAAATCTGTTATTTTTTTCTCATGAGTATGTAGGATTGTTCAAAATGCTCGTCGCTCGATGCTCGCTCGGAACTCGCTCGAAAAAAGCTCGGAAAAAGCTCGTTCGAATTTCGCTCGGTTTTAAACGAGCCGAGCATGCTCGGTTCAGTTTCAAAACGAGCCGAGGTAAGCTCGCTCGCCGCTCGCTCGGATAGTCGCTCATTTGGCTCGCTCGGTTGGCTCGTTCGTTTTGGCTCGTTTAAGTATACAACTTAATTACACACACACACACACACAGATATATATATATATATATATATTGAGTAATTAATATATATATTAAAAAGCAAAATTTTCTCATCTCACATAAATACTATTCAATTTGTTACATATTTGACGCATCAAATACAAGCTTTTAATGCACTACGATAGATACGATATACATACAATAGATGTGTCACACCATCACCTCCACCTCTTCTCACCTACACCCACCACCATCCACGAGTCTCCATATCAGCCACGACCATCAGGTCCCCTCTACTACCGCCGCACCTACTCTCGCAGGGTAAACCAGACACCATCGCACCAACTGCCAGTTTCACCCATCTCCACCACTCCACCATCCTTGACTGAAACCCCAAACCACCGGTAGGGAGAATCGTATGATACAGTCTCTTCTACTTTGGTCACTACTTCAAGACGCTTTTTTATTCGTTAACCAAAACCGCCGGCAAGTATATCGTAAGTTTAAACCTATTTCTTAACTCCTGCGCACGCTTGGACACAGTCGTAATTAAGCGGTTGTGGATCATGCAGTTTTACTTCATCGAGCAAAATCAACCCCTAATTGATCAATACCACATTCCCACACTCACAAACCCTAGAATTTCTGAAATCCAAGTAGGGTTTGATTCTTTACTTCTTTTGAGGTTTTAACATCTGATTACGATTGAAGTTAGCAAATTGCAGAAATATAAATGTTACCTCGAAATTTGGGTTTAGAGCACGAATCAGTTGGTTGTTTGTGTTAGTTTTTAGGATATCATACGGTGATCTTGACTTTAATATAAGGGGTTTTTTGAGTTTGATTTTTGATTATGGATAGGAGACATGGATGGGAACTCCCTGCTCATACTTTTCAGGTTTGAACTTTGTAATTGATTTGCTACTTTGATCTGCTATCTGTATGTGTTTTGCTTAATGTGGGTTGAATAAGAAGCATTTTTGATAAAATTCGTGTAATCATGGTTATTATTCAGCTTTGAATACAGATATATCTTAAATAGATTAGATTTGACTTTTAAGAGGTTGATTTACCACAGTTTGACCAAGAAGCAACCCTTTATCTACCCCCACATTATCTGTATGATGATAAGCTTTAGTGGACAATGCATATAGGTAGCAGTTTGCTCAATAAAACAAGTGTTTAACTATATAAAAGTCTAAAACATTACAAATCATTGTGTTATATATATAGGGGAGTTTGTTTTGACTTAAATTTGAGCAGCAATTCTAACTAAAATTGTTCACTATTGTGACCTGAATATATTGCTTTAACTTGCATTTTGTAGGTTCATCATAGTTATCTGGTCAACAGCAAAATACTTCAAAATAAGTTTTGATATGTAGGGCATAATTTCGCGTGGGAGATTTACCGTTCAATTTCAAAATAAGTTTTGATATGTAGGCCATAATTTCTATATGCGGACACTGCCGTGGTCATGGTGACGATGGCTGAGTTTAACCCTAAAGTTCTTGAGATTGGTAATGATGACGATAGTTGTTTTTCCTTGGCGAGGAAATTCGTTGAAGCCTCAATGCATTTTGCGATCTGAGCCAAAAAGATACTAGAAGTCTAATAAAACTTGAATATAAATATGGTCCCGGGGCAACGCCCGGGTCGTAAATCCTAGTATTAAAACAATTATTAACACTAAAATGTTACAAATTTCAACAATGAATGATGATGGTGTTATATTTGAACTAATTAATAAAGATGTTGATAATTTATTCAGATATTTTGAAGTTTTTTATGTTTTTGTTATTTGTACAATGACAATTTGTAGTTTATGAAACTTATTTTTGTTTTGGATTTGTATATTAATAAACTTATTGTTTTTTAATTATTGAGTTTGAAATTGATATAAATATTTTAAATTTGCATTAAATTTTATTTTGAAACCAAGCCAAACCGAACCAAGCCGAGCCGCTCGGTTTTAAAACGGGCCGAGCAACGAGCACAACATTTGGCTCGATTTTACAAATCCGAACCAAGCCGAGCCGCTCAGTTTGTAAACGAGCCGAGCACGAGGATACCCTCGCTCGGTTCGGCTCGGCTCGGCTCGTGAACAACCCTATGAGTATGTCAAGAAATAAAGCCAAAAAAAAAAAGAAGAAGAAAAAAAAGTAAAGTTACAAAAGAGAAGGATTTTAAGGAAAGATACACACACCAGTTAACCAAACTCCATATCTGACTTTGTATGCTCAGCAAAATATATATAAATATATAAGCTATTTTAAGGTACAACCGACATTATATAGGATACTCTTTTTAACTTGTAGAATTATAGAAAATCACGTTAAATAGATAAAGGACCATCTATGCAATTAATTAACTGTATATTAATAACCAACATGGCATATATGGTGTACAGTATGTGTGTGTATATATATGAGATGGTTCGAATGTTAGCCCTTTCTTATTACGTTAACCGAATAACTGCATCTTATTACTTTGGGGTCCACATTAAAGTAAATATAAAGGTTTAGGTTTTTCTTCTTTTTTTATTAATTTAAGTGAGCCTTATATTAATAAAAAAATTACAAAAAAAAATAACCCTTAAATTTACTTTAATGTGAGATTCAAAGTAATAAGATTTAGTTATTCGGTTAACGCAATAAATATGGGTTAACATTTAATCCTCTCCTATATATATATATAGGGAATATATAATTTGAAAACCATTTCTTAATGCGAAAACTGTGAAAACCATCTATGTAACCATTGATTTGATGATTGTGTGGTTGAGATTAATCTATGATTTCTTGATTTATTTTATTGTTTGATTAAATGTTTGAAAAGTAATAAAAAGGTAGATTTGTTATTTCACAAACTCATAAAAGAACATAGTGTTTTAAATGCGTTACAATGATGTTAAAAAAAATTCCAAGATTTGGCTTCATCTTGGCAAAGTTATTTTGGTTATTGCTTTAAGAGTGTGTTATTATTTGAACACTTCCCTATATATATATATGATTGCGATCAAATAATAACCCACTCTTAAAGGAATAACCCAATAACTTTGTCAAAATGAAGCCGAATCTTGAATTTTTTTTTGACCATCATTGTAACACAATTAGAACACTATGTTCTTTTATGAGTTTGTGAAAATTCATAACCGTTTAAAAGATATCATCGTTGTAAGTTTTTGACAAAAACAGTTACAGTGCTGTAAATCAAAAACTTACAACGATGATATCTTTTAAACGGTTATGAATTTTCACAAACTCATAAAGGAACATAGTGTTCTAATTGTGTTACAATGATGTTCAAAAAAAATTCAAGATTCGGCTTCATTTTGGCAAAGTTATTGGGTTATTGCTTTAAGAGTGGATTATTATTTGAACACTTCCCTATATATATATATATAGGGAAATGTATTTTGCTACAACTATATAACTCATTTCAACCAATAATAAAATTACATATAAACTTTTCATTAAAATATTAAAAAGGACATCATAGTCATTTTACTTTTATAACTTTCCCTCCCTCTTTTTTAAACATTAATAACTTTTTATAATATATTATTTTTTTTAAAAAATTGCACCATTATATTCGTCTCATTTTTCACTTTAATTCCGTTATAGTCTCGAGTAATTTTTTTTAACTTTTTTTAGATGCCCTATATTTACATCATTGTAACGAGCTTAAATATAACTAATTTATTTGAAATTTTTTATAACAATGATAAATTACAGTGATATAATTACATTGATGTAAAATTTGGATTTGGTGTTTTTCGGTTAATTCGGTTCCGGTTCGGTTAATTCGGTTTCGGTTCGGGTTTTTTTTGGCTTTTTGCTCATCCCTAATTTGTAACGAGCCTAAATACAACAAATTAGTTTGAATTTTTTTCGAACAATGATAAATTACATCACTATAATAATCATTGTTAGAGAAAAAAATCAAAATAATGTGTTATATTACATCACTGTAATTTATCATTGTAATTATCATTGTTAGAGAAAAAAAAATAATGTGTTGTATTACATCACTGTAATTTATCATTGTTAGAAAAAAATTTAAAATAATGTGTTATATTTATGCTCGTTACATCGATGTAAATAATGGATAATGAGAAAAAAAATTAAAAAAACTAGTCAACATTATAACGGGAATTAAAAAGAAAATTACGTCACTGTAAATAATGTGTTACGTCACCATAAATAATGTGTTACGTCACCGTTAATTATGTTGTGTTACATTACTTTAATTTACCGTAAATAATGTGTTACGTCACCGTTAATTACATTACTGTAATTTACCATTGTTAGATCTAATTAATTTGTTATCTTTTAAACTCGTTACAATGATGTAAATACATGACATCAAAAAAAATAGTCGAGACTATAACGAAATTAAAGAGAAAAATGAGACGAGTATAATGGTGCAATTTTTTTTAAAAAAAATAATATAGTATAAAAAAATTATGAATGTTTAAAAAAAAGGGGGTAAACTTTATATAAATGACAAATGTCCTAAATACCATTTATACTAAAAAAAGGAAATTGACACGTAACACGATCCTATACACTTACCTTTTTAAAGTAACCATTGGATGATAGTTGTTTGGTTGTAACAAAAGATAAGGGTTATTAAAAATTCCATCCCGTATACATATAAATTTAGTTATACTAAAGAGTGCAAGCCAATCGAGCGAGTATCCAAGAGAGCCAATCAAACGAGTATCTGAGCGAGTCAATCAAGCGACTATCCGAGCGAGCTTACCTTTGCTCATAGTCAACTCGTTTAAAACCGAGCGATATTCGAACGAACTTTTTCCGAGCTTTTTCCAAACAAGCGACAAAGAGTTTGAACAACCCTACACATATAGCCCTTATGTTAGGTAATTTTACTCTAAAATTAATTTTCAACTCATGTAGTGTATCAACCTATATTTTGAAGAAATAATATTCTTTTTCAAAAATAATAATTTTAAATAATATTTAAATACAAACATGTAATAAACAGATGTTTTGAAAGGTGATATTATTATTTTATTATTTAAAATTTTAACTTATATGAAATTTCAATTATATTTAATTTAATAAAATGTTCTATAACTTTTAAATTTTAATTAATGACTATTATTATATTTTTTATTTAAAGTGTGTAATAAACGGGATATTAACCTATTTAATATATATATATATATATAGGGGATGAAATTTTTTATAATCCTCGTCTTTTGCTACAACCCATTAACCATCATCCAATGGTTACTTGAAAAAGGTAAGTGTGTAGGATCGTGTCACGTGTTAATTCCTTTGTCTTTAGTATGAAGGACATTTAGAATATTTGTCATTTATGTAAAGTTTACCCCCTTTTTTTTAAACATTCATAACTTTTTTATATACTGTATTATTTTTTGAAAAAAATTGCACCATTATACTCGTCTCGTTTTTCTCTTTAATTTCGTTATAGTCTCGACTAATTTTTTTTTTATTTTTTTGATGTCATGTATTTACATCATTGTAACGAGCTTAACGATAACAAATTAATTAGAAATTTTTCTAACAATAGTAAATTACAGTAATGTAACTCAAAATGAAGTAATTTACAATGACATAATTAACAGTGACGTAACACATTATTTACAGTGATGTAATTTTCTCTTTAATTCTCGTTATAATGTTGACTAGTTTTTTTAATTTTTTTTCTCATTGTCCATTATTAACATCGATATAACGAGCATAAATATAACACATTATTTTGAATTTTTTTCTAACAATGATAAATTACAGTGATGTAATATAACACATTATTTTATTTTTTCTCTAACAATGATAATTACAATGATAAATTACAATGATGCAATATAACACATTATTTTGATTTTTTTTCTCTAACAATGATGATTATAGTGATGTAATTTATCATTGTTCAAAAAAAATTCAAACTAATTTGTTGTATTTAGGCTCGTTACAAATTAGGGATGAGCAAAAAGCCAAAAAAAACCGAACCGAAACCGAACTAACCGAAAAAACCGAACCGGAACCAAATTAACCGAAAAAAACCGAAACCGAATTTTACGTCGATGTAAATTACATCACGATAAATTACGTCAATGTAAATTACATCACTGTAATTTATCATTTTTAAAAAAAATTCAAATAAATTTGCTATATTTAAGCTCGTTACAATTATGTAAATATAGGGCATCTAAAAAAAGTAAAAAAAATTAGTCGAGACTATAACGGAATTAAAGAGAAAAATGAGACGAATATCATGGTGCAATTTTTTTTAAAAAATAATATATTATAAAAAATTTATTAATGTTTAAAAAAGAGGGGGAAAAAAACTTATAAAGGTAAAATGACTATGATGCCCTTTTTAATATTTTAATGAAATGTTTATGTGTAAGATTATGATTAGTTGAAATGGGTTATGTAGTTGTAGCAGAAGATGAGGGTTATTTTTTATACCTTACCCTATATATATATTTATTAGGTTTGATCAATTAATTATTTTATCTCTAATTAATTAATTAAGGAACAATATAACGAGATACAAGACTTACTTATCTAAGAAAAGTCGAGCCATTGATAAGCAACCACCAGGAACCGACGACTGCATATTGACTGCTATATTTGGATTATGAATACTTTGCCTGATGTGTAACCATCCGTATTCTCCCTTTTCATCATCTGAAACCTTCGCCCTAATTAAACGCACGCATCTTAATTAATTAATTTCAGCCTTAATCCAAAAGAAATTAAAATAGTCATGTATACATACGTATACATACAAAGAAGACGGATCCAATACGGCTTTTTTTGTGAGAAGGATAATAACGATTTTAAACCTTTAATCAAATTAATCAATGGTTAAAAATTTGCATGAATTAAAGCTACAAGGATAAAAAAAGAATAACGTACATTTATTAATTTTTGGCAAGTTTCCTTTTGGCAATTTATTAGGCCACAAGGAGTCGTACCACCCTTCCCCATTTTTCCCCGTTGCCACATCAGTTTTCCTCACTTTTCCCCATTTTGCACGGTGTCGTCCCACTTTTCCCCATTTTCAAATCTTATTTTTAATTAATTATTTTAACAATAAATAATAATAATAATTAAATAGATTGATTAAAAATAAAATATAAAATTACATTAAAATTTAAAAAAATATTACAAAATTACATTAAAGATATTACGATGGTTGACAAAAACTGAAAGTTTTGTTGTCTGATATTGATCTCGTCTTCTTCAGAACTTGATGATTTACTTTCAAATGGGGGAAACTCAAACGTAAACGGATCCATTGGTTTAAACTTTATAAAATTTGAGTGTAGAATGAAAGAAAATATAATAAAGAGTGTGAGTTGTGATGTAAAAAATGGTGAGATTTTATAGAGTTTATTATTATTATTTTTTTTAATCTCCAACGGTCCATTCAACAGATCATCTCCCCCCATTTCCTTCGGCTTGATTCGGTGAGTGCACACCGATTTACCCCACCCCAAAACCTGGGGGACGGTGTTCCCACTCCTTCCCAAACCGGTGAAGTGCTCCCCACCTCCTTCCCGAAGCCCACTCCGTGTGCTCTTATCAACGGTTCCCTACAAATTTATTTTCTTTTCCTTTTTTTAACTTTTTACCTTGGCAATGATATGTAATGCCTTTGAGGTGGAGAGTTTTTCCCTTCCTTCCCTTCCTGCTCCTCAAGATCAGCAAATTTCTGCTTAAATCGATCAATCCCACTGAAAATGGATAAAAAAGGATGGTTATCTTATATATATATTTAGGTTCTAATATTAGTTAAACAATAGCATACCAAATTAAATTTCAAAGAAATTCTTTAATCAGACCTTGGATACATAAAACTGATGTGTTCTTCGCCTTGAAGGTACTCTTGCAGCATTTGTGGGTGATACTCAAGAATCTGTGTGCTTAAAAAGGCGATGGAACCATTCAGCATTGTGTTATAAGTATGACAATATATTAAGATACATAAAGTATGACAATACCTCCCTATAAATCAACTCTCTCACATCATTCTTTGTTAATCTTCTCCTTTCAAACTCAAATTCAAGTTTTGAAATCGGCTGTTTTGATGGTTCAGATTCCAAATTCGCTAATCCGAAAAAATACGGATCAGCTAAGGCCTGCAAAAACAATATATTTCACAATATCAATAACCAGTAATGATAACGTGAACCTTTCATCAAGCTAATTATAAAAAAAGCATAAAGTTTTAGCAATGCTTATCTCTTCAGCAGATATTCGATCTGCAGGATCAAATGCAATTAATCTTTCAAGTAATCGTAGTGCAAATGGATCAGCATTAGGGAACTTTTGTGAGAATGGAATTGGGGTTTTCTTTGGCATGCTATTTAAATATCTTCTAGCCTTGTCATTTTGTATCTGCAGATTATAAATAAATACCATCATTCAGAAACTAATAAAGATATAAACTTTGAAAATAAGTATTAATAAGGAAGATTTAAAACAAACCCTTGCAACAACTTCAGCACAAGGCGAACCAAGCAAATCAGTGACAAGATCCAACTGGTGTGCAACATTCCTCCCAGGAAACAATGGCTTTCCTGTTAGCATCTCAGCAAATATACACCCTATGCTCCAGATATCAATCGCAGGAGTATACTGAAATAATTCGAGTTTTTCTGAATAAACATTTTATGCTTCTGATACTAAATTTCAACTGATATGAGTGTGAGTGTTTGCGCACAAGCTTACTTTAGAGAAAAAGGAGCCACAAAGTTCAGGAGCTCGATACCATATAGTAGCCACATAGTCCTGTCAAATATTTACAGATCAGAACATCATCAAATCATCAAAATGTATTTTTCAATTTAAATAGAAGCAACGAAGATTTAAAGTTTGAGAAGCATACAGTCCAAAAAACTGCCGACGGGGTATCATCAAACGATGCACGGGCCAGACCAAAATCACATATCTTCAATTTGCAGTCAGCATTAGCAAGGATGTTTTTGGGTTTCAAATCTTGATGGAACACATGTGCTACAAAAAAAGATACACAATTAACACAGGGTAAGTACCTAAATCAAGATTACAAAATCTTAACACAGATCACGGTATTAGAACTTAGAAACCTGAATGTATATACTTCAAGGCTCGAAGAAGCTGATACAAGAAAAACCGATGGTGTTCAGGAGTGAGATTATCATTAACCTTGATTACTTCATCAAGATCAGATTCCATCAACTCAAAAACCACATAAATATCTTTGAACTCCCTTCTACAAGGAGGAAGCATAATATGCTTGATCTCTACAATGTCCGGATGCCGAAGCAGCCGAAGCAGCTTGATCTCACGAAGTATGCGGGTCGCATCCGAAACATGCTCGAATACATCATTAATCTTCTTTATAGCAACCTTTTCCCCTGTGCGGGTATCAACTGCAGCTGCAACAACACCATAACTCCACTTCCCCACAATTTCTTGAATTTCATACAGACTTGCTTCATCATACTCGGTGAAAAATTCCTTGCCAGGCATGGTATCTGATATCCAACGGAGGTGGGAAAATGCCGTTGAAAATCCGACCGTCCAGTTGAATATAACGGCATACATCCAATTTCGCAGACGTTTCGTATTTATAAGAAATCCATATTTCCATAATAATGATTTAAATTGGAGATGTGAAATAAATTACATTCATTAACGATGAGACTAGAGAAATCGCACGTTTGAAATTGTCCGTTCAATCAATGTCAAACAATTATTTTTATAAAAAAGTCAAATGTGTTGCGAGCGAACAATCAATATGTAGTTGAAAATCCGACTGTCCAATTAATTAACTTTTTTTTTTTTGAACGGCTTGGTACAACGACACTCAAGACGGGATTTCAACCGTCCTCTCGGATTTGACGCTCTGGGGCGTATGCCCGAGCCCACCCCAGGAGGATCCCCACAACTGGGTAAACCCCCTGACCTTGCTTCAGCAAATATGCCTCAGCCCGGATTCGAACCCAAGACCTTCCATAGGGAAGTCAAGGGGGTAACCATTAGGCTAGAAGCCCTTGGTTGTTCAATTAATTAACTGATAAACAAAAGCCAACCATTGTTTAGCCCACTCGTATAACTCCAATCTTTCATTGTATAGGTTGTAGGTTCTACTCTCATTGCGGTCAAGTTGGAAGACACGTATCTCATATGACAATCCTGAGGTTTATCACAGGTTTCTCGATGAGGGCGGGGAGTTTACCTATTTCAAAGGGTTTTCGCACATCTAGGAGGTGTGTGTACAATGGGCCCAGTTAAGACAACGTACGTGAAACATTGCCTTTCAAAAAAACTGATAAATAAAAATAAAGTTACATACATTTAACTTTTTTAACTATTTCTTGTGGCAAATTTTCCACGTATTTAATTTCTTAAATTAAATACGTCTCTCTTCTATTAGTTAATAACGTTAAATGATAATTTCTTTTTATCAAAAGCATACTTTTAAAAACCAAATTATATAAAATCAAAAAAAAAAATCTGTCGAAACTAACTTTATTAAAAAAAACAACATTGATACTGTATGTCCTTAATTTCTAACAAGGTTGTGTTCAGTGGCGGATCCAGGAATTTATTTCAATGGGTTCACTATGTTAAGACATTTCAATTAGATAAAACACGGTAAAAAAATATCCGGGTCGGATAATATAAATACGATATTAGTTACAAATTTAGAAAAAGAAAACATACCTATAATTGACTTTATCGAACCCCTTCACACCCAAATGCATCATTTTGTCCACTTTTCTTAAACAAGTAACAATACAAGCAATACACTTTATCTACTTTAGCACTATATTTAAACCAATTCCCATGTTGTTGTGTGTTTCATTATGGATTAAATTTTCTAAATTTGTTTGTGTATAACGTTTGTGGATAAACACTCATTGTTGGTTCACATGGACCTTTAAGCAAATAAGCTCTTCTAATTTCATCCTTTTGGCTTGGGCGATAAGATGAAATTGGTTTTCTTTCGGAATGATCTCACGGAAGATCATCCAAATCAATTTTTAATCATTTGTCACTTGAAGATGATGATTCAACATTTGTTAAGGCTTTTTTGAAAAATGACTCATAGTACCTAATCAAGTTTCACAAAATAACTAAACAAATCAACACTAATTTCACAAAATACCTAAACAAATCAACACTAATTTCACAAAATACCTAAACAAAACAACACAAAATTCACAAAATACCTAAACAAATCAACACTAATTTCACAAATTACCCAAACAAACCAACATTAATTTCACAATATACCTAAACAAATAAATAGTTCAATACTAATTTTACAAAATTATATACCTGTTTTTTGGCCCCTGCGCACACTAGCACTCGTCGGTCGCCGCAGGGAGCCGAAGAAGAAGAGGCGCTGCTGCGCTGGACGTGGACTCGCGGTCTCTGGAGGGCAAGGAGGGGCGGAGCTCGGAGGGCAGATCGATCGGAAGGCTGGGGTAGGGCTGTGGTTTTTTTTTTTTGGCGATATTGGATCATGAACTGAAGCAAATTGTGGGGCGGAGGTGGTTTTGGGGGAAATGGAAATTACAGTGGTTTTGAAAAAAAAATAACCTCAAGCCCTCTAGTTATCACCCTTTTGTATTTTTTTTAAAACTTAAAAAAAATCTGGAAAAAAAAGGTTACGGGATTCGAACATGTGACCTAAGAGATGAAATCCGGATTCCTTACCAATAGACTACTTGTAAGTTATACACATCAGATTCACCTTCAAAATACTAATGGGTTCACCCTATTGTTTAACCCTTTAAAAAAAAATTTTTCCTACTAACGTCTCGAATCGCGGTGGGTTCCGGTGAACCCGTACCCACCTATGTAGATCCGCCCCTGGTTGTGTTAATTATCTGTTGTGCCACCCCGTTGTATGATACATCCTTAAGGTACTTGTAATGAAACATTGAAGAGGCAATGCGGTAAATAATAATGCGGATATGAATGATCATCGAGTGTTAATAACAAGGTATTATGAATTTAGAGTGTCAATAACCCTAAAGACCTTTCGTTTTATAAGTGATTTTAAAATCTAATTTAAGGTTTATCATGTTGAGTTATATATATAGAAACGTTATATTGCTTTTGAACATATGCCGGTGAAAATTATATATTATTATGACACCGTTAATTTAACCAACTTTTTACAAGATCCTAGCCCTTAAAAGTCATCAACTTTTAATCTCAACCATATAAACTTACTAAAAACCTTATAGAAGCAGGAGTTTGTAGCGGTTTCACACACTATCTCCTATGTTGTGACGGTTACGGGCGGTTTTACATTATCTCCTGAAAAATTAACCAATTCCAACTCCCAACTGCATTTATAACAAAGTGGGTATGTGCTACAAATACGGTGTAGTGTGGATACAGACAGTTAATCTAATAAACATGAAACTAAACACATTATATCAATTGGTTATTCAAAAAATTCAATTAATACATGTTTTACCGCCAGAAACAATTCAGACAAAATGGTTACTGGAGGAACCTATATATACACATGCTGAGATAGGAAAAATTATGCCGTACCTAAGGTGCATAACTTGGAATGGAACACAAGGAAAATCTGATGAAATAAATGCAGTCAAATGTGAAGGTAATCTCATATATTTAGTTCTTATTATTATGTTTAATTTAATATTTCTGCATTTTGAGACATGTCTAACATTTACTATGTTTTATCTTATGTTATAATAAAAACACTACCACGAACACAATTAATGAGATGAAGGTAATTAATTTCCATATACTCATTAAGACCTTCATGTATCATTTTCTGGTATTAACTGGCATTTTATGTTTAACAATCGGTCAGGATGATGTTAGTGTGCAGATCATTGATCATAGTCCTCACTTCAGTCTTTATAAGTGTCAACTTCACACGAAAATCAGTTACAAGCACTAAACCGAAAGTCACCTATAGCGACGACAAAAGTCCTCGCAATAGAACCCAAAAATCGTCGCAATAGCCTATAGCGACGACCTGTCGTCGCCACTACGTCGTCCCTATAGCTTAGTCGCTATTGCCAAGACAAATTTTAGAAATTTTTGTCTTTGAATTTAATGTAATAAAATAACTTACATTATATCTCTCATGAGGTGGAAATAGGATTAGGTGATACAAGATTACAAGTAGACATTTGAGACGATGATCAAGAAGAGGCTGAGTACGCTGATACTGTGGATTCATTCATATGTTCAGGGAAAAGAGCCAAGATACCTCGAGTTTTTGTATTATGTTTTTTCTTTTACACTGTTAATGCTTTTCTACTTTGTTTATATGCTTTAAAAAAAATGTAAACAGGTGTGGTGAGATAACGATAAATGTGAATTTTAGGCCAAGACATTAACCTATATTATTTATCTAAAAAATATTTAGATTAAAATATGTTTATAAGATTCTTTGATCCCTATTTCACCGTTCAAAAAAATTAAAAATAAAAATTTGATTGTAGTATATTGGCATATATAAACATGATATGCATAAATGCTACATAGTATTTATATCTTTTTATAAAATGAAACATACTACATTACTAATTGAACATTTTTAAAGTCTATTGGTTTGTTAATTACGTTATTTGAATGTAACCGGTTTGTTTGTTTTGTGGTTTTTTTTAATAAACTTGTATTTTTCAATATCTTACGAGCTGTATGTTAATTAATTAGACAAATACTCTTTTTTTTGTTTAGGATAAATTTTAAAAGATTATAACATGTGAATACCCGGCTACTGGACGAGTATAAAGCTAGTTGGATAGTGTTGTTGAAGATAGAGTTAAAACTATGCCTGGCAAAATGAGCGGGTTGGTTCGGGTTGGGTAATGGATCAGGACGTGTTCGGGTCAGGATGGGTGCGGGTCAGAACGGGTTTTAATCAAAATCGGTTCGGGTCTAAATGGATTGTTCTTAAAAAACATCAATTTAGTTTAACTTAAAGTAAACAAATAGTCCATTTGGATAATTTTTAGTGATTTTCTCATCAAATATGTTTTATTAATCATTCTTAAATGTTTGAATTATTGCATTTGCATGCTTTTTTGGTTACTCGTCTTGACCCGCATTGTGTTTAAGTGCTATCCATCTCAACCCATTCAATATTATGATGTTACTCATTTCAACCCATTATACTACAATTGTTTACCCAAACCAACCCATTTCATTTGACATGGGAAAAAATTGCCACCTCTAGTTAAAACCATGATTGTGGGCAAAAAAATTATTTCTGAAACTTTACCCAACTACCATAGAAATCATAACAGTAACCGGAATTACTGGAACCGGTTATACCTTAACCCAGTCAAAACCGGAACCGAAACAATCCAAAAACTAATAAAGCCTGGTTAAAAACCAAATCTAACCAAATAATGTTTAAAACCGGTTTCAAGGAAAAAAAAAAGTTTGTGCAGTTCGGCGATCAGCATGAACGTATGTAGGCAGTGACCGAACCAAGGGCTTCTAGCCTAGTGGTTACCCCCCTTGACTTCCTTATGAGAGGTCTTGGGTTTGAATCTGGGCTGAGGCATATTTGCTGAAGCAAGGTCAGGGGGTTTACCCAGTTGTGGGGTTCCTCCTGGGGTGGGCTCGGGCATACGCCCCAGAGCGTCAAATCCGAGGGGACGGTTGAAATCTCGTCATGGGTGTCGTTGTACCAAGCCGTTAAAAAAAAAATGTAGGCAGTGACCGGGCTGGCCTTGTGAGTTGTTAAATGTAAATCCAAGGGTGGGCTATGTAATTGAACCACACTACAGTTACTGTAGTGATAATTTTGATCTGTGATTGGGCGAAAGCCTACGTCAACGGTCAACGTTAGAACTTGGGACTGAAGTGGGCCGTTACGAGTGTTTGATACTTTAATTTAGATGATAGAGTTTCCTCAAATATGTTTCATTCTTAAAACTATTCTAGGCTGTGTTCTAATTTTTTTTAGAAAAAATTATACAGATCGTCCTTTATGTTTTGAACATTTTTCACTACTTGTCCTTTTTGTTTAAAATTGACTTAAATCATCCTTTATGTTTCTAAATGTTGCTCGTTTCGTCCTTTTGCGTTAGCCCCGTTAAAAATTACATTTAAATAGACATGCAATGCACATTAAGGTATTTTTTTTGTTTTTCTATAAGTTAGAAAAACTATTTGCATGATTGATTGCCGCGAGAATGGTGGGTAGGGAGAGACAAATAAGTTAATTGATTTGGGTTTGACCATGAAAATCTCATTCTTGGGTTAATTGATCTACCATTGGGATTGAACCAGAAGATTTTTCGTTCCGATTAGTCGATTTGCGGGTTAATTGATCTGGGTTTGACCATGAAAACCTCATTCTTGGGAGCTTATTGGGGAAAAAATTAACGGGGTTTGAACGAAAAGGACAAGTAGTGAAAAAAGCTTAAAACATAAAGGACGATTTATGTAATTTACTCAAACATAAAGGATAATTTAAGTCAATTTTGAACGAAAAGGACAAGTAGTGAAAAATGCTCAAAACATAAAGGACGATTTGTGTAATTTACTCTTTTTTTTTAAATCGGTCAGGACTGAAAACTTATTTTAGGTTTTAAATAAAGTTACTGATGAATTGAACCAAACCAAGCATATAATTTTTCATGCTTTTTTCGTTCACAAACCAAACTAAGTGCTTTTCAACAAAGCTGAAATCCAAGCATTTTTTTAAGCAAGCTTCACAAAACAATAAAGAAAAGTGGCGATAAGAGTGTTAGGGGCCGTTTGGTTGTATCAAAATCATTAAGTGCTGAATGGTTAAGATGTCTGAATGATTAAGAGAGTCTAAACCATTAAGTGGTGTTGTTTGTTTGAGCATCTGAATGAAATGCCTTTTATTTGAAAAAAACCCTAAAAAAATCAAATAAAATCAAATCATCCCCCGATCCTCGTCCGGTCTTCCCGTCGCCAAGCCTCCCGTCGCCATCGCCACGACCTCACCTGTCGTCGTCCATCGCCATCGACCTCACTAGTCGTCACCATCGACATTGCCTCCTGTCGCCATCGCAACCTCCGTCGCCATCGCTCTTCACCATCGCAACCTCCTGTCGCCATCGCAACCTCCCTCGAACCATCGAACCAGATCGAGCATCGGTCGGTCGGCGGTGGGGTCGAGGTAGGAAGCCGACGGTCGGCGGTTGTTGAGCATCGGTCGGTCGGGAAGGAAGACGATGAGGAAGGAAGCCGACATGAAGGAAGAAGGGGGAGCCTGCCTTTTTCTCCATTCAGAGTCATTCAGACTTGATTCAAGGTCTGAACCATTCAGACCCTGATTCAGATGTTTTTTTTCGTTCAGACGTCCCAAACAAACGGTCTGAATCTGAATGGTTCAGATTCAGATCCATTCAGATGCTACCAAACAGTCTCTAAGTTTATAGTAAAGTGCAATTTTTGTGTGTGTGTGGGGTTTCATCCAATAAGAAAACTTCCAATAGTTTAGCCATTTACATTTCCAATTGTAACAATTTTCATCCAATAACTAATGTTTTCAAACCCGGCACTGCCGGTTGGACCGTGATTCGGTACTTAGGAAGGCCTGGTTATGTGCTTGAAACCGTTTTTGAGGGAAACGGGAGGTCAAACCGGGAAACAGGGTGGTCTAACCGGTTTTTTTTAAAAACCTTACCTTTTTATTGTATATACTTATGTAATATCTATGACGTCATCCGGTTCTTAAATCCATTCTGACCGCTGACAAGTAAATAGGCCGGTTTGATTTCCGGTCCGGTTTTAAAAATATTGACAATAACTAAAAGAAATTGTTATTGTTGTTAATTTTTTTATACATAATGCTTAATTATTTTTTGTGCTAATATGACGTAAAACATTTTTCACATGTACTTATCTCTCTAATAAAAACATACTTCTATTAAAAAAAGAAGTTTCAATATTTACCCATAGAAAACAAAATGACAAAATCAAAAGATTTTCTTTTTCATCTTTTAACTTGCTCTAGTTTTATTTATAATTTCTTTATATTTTGTTGGATTCTATAAAGTGCTTTAAATCAAAAACTTATCAGTTTGCGAAAATTTATAATTTCTTTTTCATCTTGTAACACATTTAGAACACTATGTTCTTTTATAAGTTTGCAAAAAGTCATCACCGTTTGAGAGTTTACATCGTTGTAATTTTTGGGCCTAAAACAATTAGTGATGTAAATCAAAAACTTACAACGATTATATCTCTGAAATGGTGATAAATTTACACAAACTAATAAAATAACATAGTGTTATAAATGTGTTACAATGATGTTCAAAAAAAATCCAAGATTTGGATTCATCTTGACGGTTTATTTCGGGTTGTTGCTTTAAGAGTGAGTTATTATTTAAACTTATCAGTTTGCGAAAAAATCCAAGATTTGGATTCAAAAACAATCTTATAAAACGAAATATTTAAAGAAACAAACTTTAAAAAAAAGTAGTTTTTAAATAAATCATATAAGTATTTATAACTTAAATTATAAAATTATACAAAATTTTAATAATATTTTTTTAAAAATATCTTATACTGTCTATATTTTCATTAGTGACTATTTATTATATTTTTTTTTGTTTAACATATGTATACACTGAGTACTAACCTATTTGTATAAATAAAATCACATATTTCATTTTATTTCTACTAAACTCATTTTATCATCAATCTTCATAGTTTCAGAATGTATCATTAACGTACACGATTTAAATTGTGCATGCCATTAACTCGTTAATTAAGCGCTTAAGCTGCAGTAAATATCTAAGCCTAATCTCATTTGTTTTTTTGACTGCACCTAATCACTTGACTAAACCATCTGTAAGACAGTTCTGCTAATAAATAATTTAATTATAAAAAATAAACACACAATCAACAAATCTTTTATATAATAATATCACGGTTTTCACGTTCTTTTTGACCATGCAAATATGCAATAAATTTTATTGGTGATTCGGGAAGGAGCATGGGACGTGATGTTGATGTTATGATAATTTACATAATTTAATAATTTGTAAAATAAAATAAGGTATCAATAAGTTTTGAGTAAATTACTGATTGTGTTTTTTAAAAATGTATCAATTTGCTGGTTTCGTTCTTTAAATTCAAAAATTATTAGGGGTGTCACTATTTTGAAAATTTTCCACTTGTTATGTCTTTTATCACTAACCATGTTAAAAGTCTCCTTTAAAAATCCGGTGGAGGGGATACACAGTGCTAGTAACATGTGAGGTGCAGATGGATCTTGACCGGATCTAGACCCATCACCCTTGTCGGATCTTTTCGATCCAATGTGTGATTTTCCGAGCCCTAAAAACCCTTTCCAGTTTCCACCGAGTACCCGAAGCCTTGGGCGGCCTGAACGAAACACCGGTGGCGTCATCATCTTCTCTGGCAAGAAGCTCATCACGGAGGGTGGTTTTCTGTCCAGCAACGGATCCACCACCTGCGTCTTTAAAAGGCAACAAAAGACCCTTAAACAGTGACAGAGCTTAAGCGGAGTAAGAGGGGGTGCGAAAATTTTTGAAACCCGAAATACATGTTAAAATTTTGAATCGAGGGGGGGCGAAACCACTATTTTTAACTAAAAATAACATTTCGGCCGAAAAATTAACACTACGGACGGAAAAAGAGGGGGGCGGTCGCGCCCCGGCCCTAATAAACCTTCGTCCATGCCCTTAAAGAACAGTTTGTCGGCGGTCATAATGGCGTTGGTGGAAACTGAGAACTCGAAATCGGAGAAGACCGGTGGCGCGCTGTAATCTCGGGTGGATTTGAGGATTTGTGAACGGGAATGAACCGATTCAGCGAAGTCGTTGGAGAAAGACCTGCGAGGGCTGATGGGTGGATTGAAGGTGGGTTTAGGGTGGTCGGAGTTTTGTTGATGGTGGTTATACATGATGGATGCCATGAACATGAAGGAAGCTTCATAAATGAAGAAGATGAAGACAAAGGAGAGTCTGAATCACTGTTATTGGGAAGATTAGGTTGTATTTATATATGAAATGACGAATTTACCCCTCATGTGACTAGCACATATTAGGGTTTTAACGGAATAACTTAACGGGGTTAATGACAAAGGACATAACCAGTGCAAAATTTTCAAAATAAGGACACCCTAGTAATTTTTGAATTTAAAGGACGAAACCAGCAAATTGCTATATTTTTAAAGAACATAATTAGTAATTTACTCATAAGTTTTTATATAAATTGATATATAGACATATAATTAGTTTTTCTACAGTTTCATGATATTTTCTCTAGCTTTGTTCAATAACATTATGCCGGAAAAACAGGACATTTGTTTATAAAATATAGAGTAAATTACATAAATCGTCCTTTATATTCACTCATTTTATGGATAACATCCTTTATTATAAATAGTTACCAAAAGCCATCCTTAAAAATGACAATTTATAATGGATTTCATCTTTTTTCTCAATATAAAGGACGATTTATGTAATTTTAAGGATGAAATTCATTATAAATTTTCATTTTAAGGATGTTTTCTGTAACTATTTCTAATAAAGGACGTTATCCATAAAATGAGTGAATATAAAGGACGATTTATGTAATTTACTCTAAAATATATCATTTGAGAATGCTTCTATAAATATACATGTTTATTTTTTTTTTACGAATGCCATACTTATAATTAGGCTATGTGGTATGGGGCAACTGAGGTGTGAAGGACTTTGATCATGACACCATCAAGCCCTTACTCCAATAAAGACTGACGTGACAGGCATCACGCGTGACGATGGTCACGGGGTGATCAAAGACGTAGCTGTTTGGGGTGATGGGTATGTGAATAGGGGTGATGGGTACGTAAAGAGGGTGATTGCTACACATATGTATCTGAAAAGTAAGTGATGATTTTAGTTGTTTGTCTAACGTCTACATTATGTGATAAGAGTGTGGTGAGTACACATAATCTTATCGGAAAGTTAATACTGATAAATATATAAGGTTAGATCTAGTAGAAAGTTATTTTTTTTCTAAAAAAAAGTATTAATCAATAGAAATTTAGCATCTTATTTGTTAAAAACATAAAAAAATGTAGTATAAAAAACAAAAGCGTGTGCAAAAAATACAGTAAAGAAAATCAAAGATATACTATAAAATCAAAAAATCCAACATAACAAAATAAAATTAGTAGATTTTTATTTTTTATACTAGATTTTTGTTTTTTGTGCTATATTTTCTTTCTTCTTTTTTTTGTTATATTTTGTACAACTAGAGTTAGTTTTCATTATATATATAGGGGAAATATAAATGAAAATCCCTCCTTAATGTGAAAACTATGAAAACCATATAAAAATCATGTAAAAAAATGTTTTTTTTCCATGTTTTTCTACAGGTTTGGAACATTATTTTGCACATTTTTATAAAAAAAGCGCCAAGTAAATATTTTAGAAAAATATTTTAAAAACCAACGTAAAACATATTTGATGTTGCACCCAGATGTTACGTATGTTTTATAAAATATTTTTTAAAAATATCTCTAGTCAGCGTTTTTTTTAATTTTTTATAAAAACGTGCTAAATAATGTTACAAACTTGTAAAAAAAATTCAAAAAAAAATAAACGTTTTTTACATAATTTTTAATTTATTTTCACACTAAGAAGGGGTTTTCTAGTTATATATACCCTATATATAGAGAGAGAGAGAGACAGAGAGAGAGACATGGGTTCAGATGAAATCTATTGCAACTTGAGAACTAAAGGAACCATTTCTAACTACAAGTTTAAAAGGTATAATAATATATTACTCTACTTTAAAGGAAAAATTACTTTTATACTGTTTAAATCATGTGACTATAAATATAGTTTCTTTGGTTCTTTATAACTTGTTGGTTCTTAATATAATGAATCCACATATACATATATGTGTGTGTGTGCGCCTATGGGGAGGCTCCTAAGAAAACTAGACAAATTGAGAAAACTAAGAAAACCATGATCTAACTGTTAATTAGAGAAATCAATGGACAAGATGGATAATGGCATTATTGTAATTACTATTTAATTAGAAATTATTAAAATAAATGCATAAGGGTAGCATGGGTAATATTTGTATGATTATTTTTAGAAACGTTTAATTTAATTATTGTGCATTAATGTGATGGTCTTCACAATTTTGGAAACTTCCTTAAAAAAAGAAAACTGAATCCTCGCAGATTTTTAATATAAGTTTTATACTGGTTACACATTGAATTGGCAGACATCAAGCTCGAATTTTAATTGAAATTAAAAACAAATCTTTTGTTATTTTACGTAACCACATTGAAGTCTTTTGATTTGGATTCACAATTTCCATATATACGTAATCAAAATTGGTGTAAAGACAATGGAACAACATTCATAAACATTATGATAAAACTGCTTACATATATGTATTCAACCAAAAAAGAACAAATGTAAATCTGATTACATATATGTAATCAGTCAAACAAAACAAATGTAAGTACATATCATCTATTTTACATATATGTAATCAACCAATTTGAACAAATGTAAGCACAAATCATCTTATTATCAACCAAAAAAGAACAAATGTAACACATATAATCTGATTACATATACGTAATCAATCAAATAAAACAAATGTAAGCACGAATAATCTGATTACATATATGTAATCCAAATTGAACAAATGAAAGCACATATCATCTAACTACATATATGTAATCAACCTGCCCTCTTTATTACCTCATCTCTTAGTCCGTCGGAATCTGGGTTCTAATCTCTGTCTCCATGGCCGAAATGACCGCGAACCTTACACCGGAGGCCTCGCTGATGTTCGCCGTGTGTGGCAAATGGTGCTTGTGACCAGGAACTCGACGGTGTTGGTGGAGCCATAGGAGATTCATACTTTCGACATGTGGGGGTATCATCGAATCTAGGAAGAAAATATGTAGAAGATGGAAAGGAGAAGAAAGAAAGGGCTGAGGTGAGGTAGGGATGAACTGACTGGCAACATTTTGTGGTGACCCCGACGACGGCTTGTGGTGGAAGTTCGAACATCTTCAATCTTCTGTCTTCTTTTTTCACCATATTCGTTCTTCATCCTTTTTCTAGAGTTTCTAATTCATCATATTCGTTCTTCATCAGTGTAGTTCAATTGAAAGTAAGAGAGAGAAAGATATATTTAAGAGAGAGAGAAATATTTAAGGGATTTTAATTAAAGCCAACATAATTACCTAAATTAACTGGTGTAACATTACTCAAATGCCCTAGTTTTCTTGGTTTTCTTAGAAACGAGTGGTTTTCTCATGATCCCTCCCTTATATATATATATATATATATATACTAGGCTATTAACCCGTGTGTTACACGGATTAGATATAAAATATCAAATAGTAAGTGATAAAAATTTGTAAATTTTGAAACGATATTTTGATATAAAATGATTAAATTACGTATTAACAACCATTTTAAATAATAAACAATAATTAAAATTTTAATAACAATAGGAATATCATGTAACCTTCTTCATTTGTAATAATTTACATCTTTAAACTAATTAACTCTAAAAAATTAAGTTAATTTTCTGTCAAAAACTAACTATTTCAAATTAGTAAGGTAATGTAATATTTTTGTAATAATTAAAGTTAAAAACCTAATATAGAATTATCTTTAAACATACAAGACCAAAAAAATGTAATTTTTATTATCATTTTTATAACTTGGGGTTTGTTATCATTTTTTTGAAAAAAAAAATTTATTTTTCAAGAAAACTTATTTTTTTCATACAACTTTTATTTCTAAAAAAAGATTTTAAATATTTTTTTTAATTTTGATTTAAAAAAATATAATATATAAACATTTTTAAAGTAAGTTTTTGATAAAATGATTTGACTTTCAATTTATTAAAAAACTATTTTTTAATTTGTAAAATATAAATAATATTATTAGTTATAATTATTATAATAAGTATTTAGTATGAGAGATAATATAATAATAAATATTTAATAAGAGATATAATTATGTGAGTCCATAAAAATTGACAAGTGGCAAAATGTTTTTAAAATGTGACAAGTGGCAAATTGAGATTTTTATTTATTATAATAGTAAGATATATATAATCATAAACATATACATAAACTTTTGGTACTGAACTATATGATAAATTAGATATTATTTCTTTCCGAAAACTTGCAATGTTTTAGTTTCCCAAATATCTAGAAGGTAAAATTTTTAGTAAATTAAATTTTATCCTAAAAAAATATAGAGTAAACTATATTTTTCTATTAAAATTATTTTGTTGTAGTTTATTGAAACTAAAAGGTAAATTTATTGCATTAATAATATAAATGCCAACAGTTTGATTCATACTCGGGTAGTTTTCTCTTTATAATCAGGATTTATTATTGTTTTTATTCAAAATTCAAAACCAATTGATCAATCATTTTATAACAACCAACAAATATTTAAAGAGGCAGGTGAGCAGATTAACCAACATATGATAATTTACACTATTTTATTGGTGTCAATTAATCAATTTATAATTTTCTACAGATAGAACATCAAAATGACAGAAATATAGAATAACAAATTTTATCCATACATATTCCTTACATCAACCACATAAATTATTTGACTAAATTCAGTTTGAGGTACATGAATTATAAGGCTATAAATGAAAAGAACGTTTAACAAACAGTTCGTGAATCGTTTGACGGAAAGTTTATTTATGTTCGTTCGTTTAATAAATGAATGAACACGAAAAACAAATAAATTTCGTTCATTTAGTTCAATGAACGAACATGAACAGATGTCGTGTTCGTGAACATTCGGTAACATGTTCATTAACATCCGTTTATGTTCACTTATTATGTTAAATTCTTTGTTAAATATGTTTTGAATTCTGATTTTTTTTTTTTTATCTCAAGTTACTCGAAAATGCATGCCCTCTTGGTGCGATGATGAGTTCAACTACAACCAATGTGTGTAGCAGTGTTGGTAGAAGTGTCAAACGGTGGCAACGATTGTATTGGTGGCAAAGATGTAGACGAGTGGGGAGTACTGTGGTTTGGTTTGTGTATGGTATGGTATGTTTATATTGAATCAAGTTAGCAAAGGATGAATTAATACAACATTTCACGCCTACTTTTTTGTTTTGAACGGCAGAGGATTCCGTCGTGTTACATTCAGTTATCCTGGTGATTGGTAACTAAAATTGATTCCTCGATCGACGTCCGTGAAACCGTATCCCCTGATGCGCGGGAACCCCATGAAATAGGTAAACCCTCACCCTCCATTGATTCAGAACCTGTGATTAATCTCAAGATTCATCCCCTCACTTGAGATGAGGTATCTATTAAAGTGCTATCAGTGATCGAGACTTGAATCTTGGCATTTAAGGAGAAAAACCAAGTTTTAACCACTAGGCTAAATTTGCTAGATTTCATGCCTACTTACAAGCAAAATCTAACCTTTATTCACTCTAAGGACTATTGGGGTTATATTTTTTTCTAGAGTTAGAAATACCAATATAATTTCTCAATGTTATAAATTATTCGCACAATATCAATGGACCATTTGTTTAATTAACTCAAAACAATAATGTGCCTAAGAATACTCGTGAACATTTTGGCATAGAATATAAAGATTTTATTATCCAACGTATTAAGCATAATCTTATCGTCTTAGAAGTTAACCAGATTTAAAAGATAATTATAAATAATTATTATAAAATCAAAATGGACCCAGAGAAATAGATTCTGTTGTATTTTTACAATTTCGCTTAGTCAATAGATATATAGAGTTTAATACCTAAAGGTCGGTTTCAAAATCTATCATTGAAACATCATGTGAACTCGTAAATAATCTTGATGCCACTATATGAGTTTAACGTTGGAACCATGATGTTGTTTGCTTTGAAAATAATTACATGCTGAAGCTGGTTGTTTTGGTGGTGGTTGCTGGTGGAGTCACCATGTGTACAACAAACATATAGTAGTGTTTTTTTTACCAATCAGGCGTGGAACCAGTTATGGTGTTTTTTCTTCCTAAAATTTAAAGTATAATACATTAAAACCAAATCCTATATTTATTAAACATTATTTTGTTTGTTAAACATTAATTGTGTTTATTTACTTTTTTTATAATTATAATATTTTTATATTCTTTAAGGATTTATGATGTCTTATTGTTCTTAATTCCGGTCCAACCGGTTGTACCATAAAATGTATGGTTCAATGTCCAGTCAGGTTTTAAAACAATAACATGTAGAAAGCCAGAAGGAGGGGGCGGGGGGTGGGGTTTGGAGGATATGGTTGACTTTTTTTTTTCTTTTTGTTTTTGTTTTTATATATATTTAATTTAATTGCATAAATATATAATCCGATCCTTCAGGTATTAAAAGGTGTATTTCGATTATTTTACACAAATTATACAAAAAATTTAATCTAAATTGGTGTTAATTAATCCCCAACAATTGTTACATAATTTGAACCATATAGCTAACAAATGCAACTTTCCTTGAGATGGAATATTATGGCGTTATCATTGAGTTGTCGAATGGTTTGATAATTGCAACAACCTTTAAGTGGTCAATGTCAAATTTAACTCAAACCTATAAGCATAAGAACCAAGCATTCTAACATTACAAGTTGAACAAGTGTGGCATGCTTGGGTTCTTAATTAATTTCTAGGACAAATGATTTGAAACATTAACAAGTTGTTGTCAACAATATTGTTGCTAATGTTTCGTTAAGAAACATACTGCCCACGAAGTGAACATATTTTTAACGAAGCACAACACGAACATATTTTGAAAATCATATAAACTTAAAGAATGGGTAGGTGAGGTGTGCCCAGTGGCGGGACTAGAAATTTTTTTCATTGGGGCGAAAATTTTTTAAGGTCATTTAAGTATCTAGCTTAAAAATTTTTTTTCTCTTTTGTTCAGATCTAGTTAGGTCGAATCAGACTGGGTCATGTTAAAATAAAACAATTAAACCAAATTTCATAGGTAAAAGCATAATAAAAATACAATATATTTATATATCTTAAATTGTTCTTATGCCTAGAAAAATAGGTGGGATAGATTGAGTTAAGTAATAAGTCAAAACGGGTGCGGGCTAGGACATGTGCATGTTAGGCAAGGCCGGCTTATAATGTAAAAAGAAAAGCCCTATCTTAGGGCCTCCAAAATCTAGGGGCCCCAAATTTTCGGGATAAACGACTTTTTATTTGTACCAAATTCTGATTGTAGTAAATTTCTAGTTGTTTTTATATTTGTAATCAATAAGCTTGACAAAATAGACGGTTTGAGACAGGGTGGGTAACAACTAACATGTCATAATAGGTTCGGGTCAGGACGAGTGTGTATTAAGACGAGTTTTAAGCAAAATCGGTTTGAGTCTTAATGAATTCTTTTAAAAAGTTTCAACTTATTTCAACTTAAAATAAGTTGTAACTAAAAAAATAGTCTATTTTAATAATTTTAGTGGTTTTCTCATCAAACATATTATTGATAATTTTTATCCGTTTTAAATTCATTTTATTAACATAGTTTTTAAGTTATCCATCGTGACCCGCATCATGATAAGGTATCACTCATCTCAACCCGTTATATGTTTTGGTGTTACCGATTTAACACAAAATACAATAAATGTTCACTCATATCAACTAATTTATCTTGCTTTAGGTCAAAATTGTCATGTCTAATAATTAATATACACATTTTATTTGTGATTTATATTTTTTGTAGTTTTCTACTTCATGAGAATTTGTATTTTTTGTGTCTAAAACTTGAAAAGAGCTTTTATTTTAGTTAAAAGAGGGCCCCAAATTTTATCTTCGCTTTGGGCCACTAGAAGGCTTGAGACGGTCCTGAATTGTTAGGATATGTTTTAAGCAAAATCAGTTTGAGTTTAAATTAGTCATTTTAAAAAGAGTAAATTACAAAAATCGTCCTTTATCTATATAACAAATAACATATTTCATCCTTAAACTTCAAAAATTACGCCAGACGTCCGTTATCTTTGTATTTTGTAACAGTCAGGTCCTTTTTACCTAACAGAGTTAACTTTTCAGTTAAATTTTTCAAAAAGACCATTTTGCTCTTATTATTAAAGGATGAAACACGTAATTATCTATATAGTTAAAGGACAAGTAATGTAATTTGCTCTTTATATTAATTTTTTTCTTTTCTTTTCTTTGATCTTTTTGTTTTCTTTGATTTTTTAGCATTTTTATTTTTTATATTTTTTAATTTATAAATTAACTAAATAATTCATGCATATTATAAATACAAATTTATATACATTTATTTTTTATTTCATAATATATATATATATATATATATATTCATTTGATTAGATTATCTTGATTTAAGTTTCGAGTTATATTTTAAGCTATGTATTTTATATTTCTAGTTCTAATGTAATCTTTATTTATATATTTTTTATTAACAAAATTCCGTTAATACTATCAGTGTTTATAGGTATTGTTATCGGTTTGTGTAGTTTACTAGATTTGGTGTAATCAGTTTTAATTTTTTTATGTATAACCATTCAAAATCGAACCATTTTTTTATCGGTAACCAAACCAAATTGAACCCTATTCAAAAAAATTGTTAACCAAACCGAATTCATCCAAATACAATTTGTTTTGGCTTTGGTTATAAACCAAATTCAAACTAATTAACCGATTAAACGAAATAAACCAATTTAAAAATAAATAATGCGGTTAAATCAAGCTAAATAAACTGAATTCAACCGAATAAAACTTAATGAAATAAATTCATTAGTGGACACATAATTTGTTTCAAATTTTTTTTGAACAGATTTTTGGTTACATTAACAAAAGCTCTTATAATTTTTTTAAAAATCAAATTTAAGTTGTATTTGGATGAATTCAGTTTGGTTAACAATTTTTTGAATTGGGTTCAATTTGGTTTGGTTACCGATAAAAAAATGGTTCGATTTAGAATGGTTACACATAAAAAAAATTAAAACGGATTACACCAAATATAGTAAACTACACAAACCGATAACAATACCTATAAACACTATAGTATTAACGGAATTTTGTTAATAAAAAATATATAAATAAAGAGTACATTAGAAGTAGAAATATAAATATATAGCTTAAAATATAACTCGAAACTTATATCAAGATAATCTAATCAAATGAATATATATATATATATATATTATGAAATAAATGTATATAAATTTGTATTTATAATATGCATGAATTATTTAGTTAATTTATAAATTAAAAATATAAAAAATAAAAATGCTAAAAAATCAAAGAAAAGATAAGAAAAGAAAAAAATTAATATAAAGAGCAAATTACATTACATGTCCTTTAACTATATAGATAATTACGTGTTTCATCCTTTATTAATGAGGGCAAAATGGTCTTTTTGAAAAAAATTAACTGAAAAGTTAACTCTGTTAGGTAAAAAGGACCTGATTGTTACAAAATATAAAGATAAAGGACGTATGGCGTAATTTTTGAAGTTTAAGGGCGAAATCTGTTATTTGTTATACAGATAAAGGACGATTTTTGTAATTTACTCTTTTAAAAAACATCATTTTTTTCAACTTAAAGTGAAATGTAACTAAACAAATAGTTTAATTGAATAATTTTTAGTTATTTTCTCATCAAATTTATTATCCGTTTGAATCTATTATATTCACATAATTTTTAAGTTATCCATCTTGACCCTTATTTTGTTAATCTCAACCCATTGTATGTTATAGTTTTGCCCATTTCTATCTAAAATACAATATTTGTTTAACCAATCTATGCATGTATCTTGTTATGAGTTAACTTTCTCAGACGTAGTTGATCTCTACTTGGTTTTATTTTTAAAAATCTATCCAAAACGATATTTATGGAGACTTTTTAGGTAACTCTTTTTCTAAAAAAACAAGTATAACTACCATTTAAATTTGCATCACAAGTCGAGTTATGATAATTTAAGAGGACGATTGCAAAATATTAAGGGAGTCGATCAGAATTTTAACATATACATATATATATATATATTATTGGAAAATTTTTTTAAGGAGGGCGGCTCCCCTGACCAAAGGGTGGGTAAGCCACTGCTGTGCCAATATGTACGTGATACGCCCAGATGTAAAAATGAAATAATATATATTGGTTGGGTGGTTGAATTATTAGGGGGTTGGGGGTCTATAAATATCAAAGACATGAACCACCAAGGCCCATCCAAGCATTGAGTTGAATTTGATATGGCATTGAGTGGTAAAAGAGTTGCTCAGATTGAGATCAAGTCGAAGGGTGACGTCTTTCACGAGTTATGGAAGGGGAACCCACACCAAGTTCCCAGCTTGACCCCAACCACCATCCAAAACTGTCAAACACATGACGGTGAAGTCGGAACCACCGGCTCAATTCTCTTCTGGAACTATTTTCACGGTAAATTACTAGCAACACATGCATGTCTTTCTTTACAAATTAAACTATATGAAATGAATTCAACTACTATATATACTTTTGGACTTACAGATGGAAAGGACAGTGTTGCAAAAACACTAATCAAGGACATCAATGAAGAAAAAAAGTCGGTGACCTTTGAGATACTTGAAGGAGATCTCCTGGAACTATATAAGACGTTTGTTATACACGTTCACGTAGACAAACATGGTGCAAACAACCTGGTCACATGGACCGTCGAATATGAGAAGCTGAGCCCTGATGTTCCTGATCCAGATACGCTTATGGACTTTTATAGGAAGGTCACCAAAGACATAGAAACTCACCATCTCCAAAACTAAATAATCAAAATCAGATCGATCATAATGGTCACCAGGTGATCATTAGTTACTCATTTCGATTGCATGTGTTTAATGTTCTGCTATGTTATTTATTTATGTTAATTATAAGTTGTTTGGTCGTTTTTTTTAATTTTATGTAATGTTCCAGTATCTTATATGTGTTGGCCTTAATAATTGATCAGTGTTTAATAAATATAAAGATCAAAGTTGTGTGTTATTTGTGAAAATATTTCTTATTTAATATCAAAGGGGCAAATATGGTAAGGTTGTAGCGGCTGATCAATTGATTCAAGTTTGTTTAATTGATTGTGATTATCAATTCCTGGGTAAAAATTGGTATAGAGCCAAGGAGCTCCTCTGATTCAAGATTCGATTTTATTTTTTTGTTCACTGAATACTAAATCAGATTTCTGATTGGAGGCTGCTCAT
Source organism: Mikania micrantha (assembly GCA_009363875.1). Taxonomy (NCBI): domain Eukaryota; kingdom Viridiplantae; phylum Streptophyta; class Magnoliopsida; order Asterales; family Asteraceae; genus Mikania; species Mikania micrantha. The sequence continues at coordinate 67,909 of SZYD01000811.1, read as the reverse complement.
GTAGGCTAATCAGATCAGATTTTTGTTCTCGTCCTAGACCCAAAACAAAGGTGTCGGTGAGGTTGTGTTTAATTAATCCAAATGCTGACACACGACCAGATTTCAAGAAGGATAAAGCCACGATGTTTTATCTGTTTCACTATCAAAAGATATGATGTTACAAGTTGAAAGTTTTTAAAACTACAAAACAAGTGTAGGATGCACTTAAAGCAAGACCTATAACTGAATTTGAGATATTATAAATGAAAGATGATGAATACGTTGATTCGTTCACTGCAAAATTAAACATTGTCGTTTTTAGGACAAGTTTCCTAGTATCAACTTTTGATCAACCTACTAGAAGTAAAATTATCCAAACTCAAAAGCTATAAAAAGATGTAACAATGACATGTAAGGTAATTAATAGAGGTAAGTACACAAATATTTCCTATGGTTTAGCATGATTCTTAAGATTGGATGCGAATTTTTTTTAGTAACAAGTTTAATTTACTAATCTCTAGCGGTGTTCATCAGTTCCGATAATGAGTTATTCGAGTTTTTCGGATTTGAAAATTTTTTTGGTCTATCCAAAACCCGACCCAGATCTCAAAATATATTATCCGACCCGAAAAACCCGAATTCTTGCATCCGAATAAACCGGTTTTATTCGGGTCATTCGGATATCTGACCCGAAAAACTACTTTTTGCTTATCCGAAACCTGAATCTAAAATTATATTATCCGAACAACCCGAAATAGATTTCAGATGAGGTTTTTTCGGGTTTCGGATACGATTCAGATCGGATTTTTAATTTTTTCGAGTTTCGAATACTTTGAACACTCCTACTATTGTCAGCAAAAGATGTGGAAGATTGTATTCTGAAAGCTAATGAATATGGTGTAGAATTCTCCGAAATGCTTGCGTTTAGAGGGTTGAGCTAGCCGGAAAGTTTAGGTCGTCCGATTTCAAGCCAGAGAGTTGCTGATTTTTAAGAAAGGAGAAGAGCAATGGGTGGGGGATGGGTTTTTCAAAAACTTTTATTTTTAGCATAAAATTTTGAATATTAACTTTTTGTCTTTTTTTGTTTTTTTAATTTTTTTTGCAAAAAAAGTTTGATTACAACGAAGGTTTAAATGATAGGTTTTTGATTTAAATAGAAAATCTTTGTATCTTTTATTTTGGTCATAAAATTTTAAATAATAAACATTTTGTTTGTTTGTATATGTCACCAATAGATTATAATGGAGTTTATGCCGGAATTCCTGGCGTAACGCAAAGGGTTTCTTGTTGATATATTGAGAGGCCCCGAGTCTTTGGAGTCCCCTCGGTTGTCAAAACATAAAACCCATAGTCCTTAACCATAATTACATTACTTTAGCAGCGGAATTTAAGGTGATGACATAAAATAATGTACACATACTAAACAAACGTTAGCACATAACCCACACTTCTAACAGTTCTATAATATAGCCAGTCTATGCCAAGGTAGTCCTCAAGGTATGCCACGAGCCATTCTGCTATTCTTTCTCAAACTATTCAACTTGATATGCATGTAAAACAAGTCAGCTATATGCTGGTGAGTTCTAAGTTAATTTTTTTTGAAAATCTTTTATTTATTCATATCATCACATTACGTAATTCAAATACATAACATACATGTCATCATAACGTAAATATATTTCATACACATCATCATAACATCAATCATATTGTGCATAAAATTTAGCCTCAACTGCTGACCCGAAGTCAACAGGCTTGTGCAGCACAAGACACCTCAACTGACGACCCGAAGTCGACATGCTTGTATAAATACAAGACACCTCAACTGCCAACCCGAAGTTGACAGGCTCATACATGTATAAGACTTCCTCAACTGGCGACACGCAGTCGACAGGCTTGTGTTTCCACAAGACTCTTTAACTATCAACCCGAAGTTGACATGTCATACCGGTACAAGACTTCTTTAACAACAATCATTCACATAACATCCCTTTACATATATCAGTCATATCCATAACATCATTTATTCCCACATAACATGGTTTAAATCATTTAAACCATTATAAACATAAACACTTCTCTACATTAAAATGCTCAAATTTTGCCCAACCGTAGCTGGGACTTCAAAACCACATTTCCTACTCGACCTCGGCCGAGACTTTAAAAATCATTTATTTCTCAATCGTAGTTGAGACTTAACATTCTTTACCTGACCATAGTCAGGTTAAATCATTTTCACAAAATAGTTTCATAACATGCATACCAGCCCAAAATGATAACACCTTTAAAATAGGGCTACAAAAAACTCACCTAAGCTTAGTAAAGCACAATTTGCTAGCTTTTCTTCCTTTCCTTACTTTCTCACTTCAGAATGATATCCTATTAATATGAATATATTATCATGATTATAACCTTATCATGAATGTGCTCAAATTTACGATTACCGCTCGAAACTTCGGCATGTCGTAACTTTCATTCGGAGCTTTGTTTCAAAATTTGCTTACAGTCATTTTGACCATTTTTATCTCTACATTCTTTTTATGCTTAAAGATTACTTATTTGCTCAGCTTAGATAAGCGTATTCTCTTATTTAATTAATTCGTCTTAGGGCGTTGCTAAACTTACTGTATAATTTCATGTTCATCATACAAAACCAAAACTCTGTCTAAACATGGTGTTGATCTCTTTAATCAATCAAGACTAAGCTAACACAAGATGAGAATCATAAACACATACCTTAACGATCGATCTATTCTTCTTGATTCTTTTCTCTGCTCGTACGGTCAGAAGATTTCTAAACTGAGGACTTGAGAATGCGATATATGTACTTAAAACTATGACGTGCTTAATTCCAATTTTACACTTAGAGCCCTTGAACATTGAGGTTCTGTTTTTAAAACCCCCTTCTACTTTGCTCACATATTTTTAATATTCACGAGCTTATATCGTCTTCATACTTTATCGTATAACGTTCCCGCTTATATTAATTTGATCGTAATCACTTCGGGAACGTTCATAAAAATTTCGAACCCAAACGGTCACAGAAATTTTGCACGTTATTAATAGGCTTTATAACGTTTCCATACATTATCAGATAATTTTAACGTTTATATCATTTTGATCGTAATTGCTTTACGAACGTTTATATAAATTTTGGAGATGAACGGTTACCGAAATTTCGCACGTTTATTATTAGGTTACAAAATTTTCGGTTGTTACAAGTCTACCCTCCTTACAATAGGTTTCGTCCTCGAAACCTGTTACATTTCAAACAAATGTGGGTAGAGTCGCTTCATCTCCTCTTCAGTTTCTCATGTAGCCTCAGATCCTTTTCGGTGCTTCCATTGAACTTTAACTTGTCTAATCGTCTTGTTACGTACTTGTTTTTCTTTCCTGTCAATAATTGCTACCGGTTCTTCTATGTAATTTAACCTTTCATCAACTTCAATATCATTTAACGGCACATATGCTACATCATCTGCTAGACATTTTCTCAAGTGTGAAACGTGAAATGTCGGATGAATTCCACTAGGCTACCTTACCGACTCGTGCCATTATTCGAAAAGGTCCAATAAATCTCGGAATCAGCTTCCCTCTTTTCCTAAATCGAATAACTCACTTCCATGATGAAACTTTCAATAGTACTTGATCACCTACCTCAAATTCTATTGATCTCCGTCTTTTATCGGCATAGGACTTTTGTCGATTCTGTGCAGCTTTCATTCGCACTTTGACTAGTTGAAGTTTTTCAGTTAAATCTAATACTGTACCTTGCTTCCTACTTCTTTCTGTCCTACTCCTCCCCAACACACAGGTGTCCTACAACGTCGTCCGTACAATGCTTCGTATGGTGGCATTCCAATACTAGCATGGTAGCTATTGTTGTACGAGAACTCCACTAAATGTAAATGATCATCCCAGCTACCACCAAAATCAATAATACAATTTCTGAGCATATCTTCTAAGGTTTGGATAGTCCTTTCAGACTGTCCATCTGTTTAAGGATGATATGCAGTGCTGATATTGAGTCTTGTGCCCATTGATTCATGAAACTGTTTCCAGAATCTTGAAACGAATCGCGTGTCACGATCTGACACTATAGAAACTGGAACTCCATGTCTTGTAATTATTTCTTTCACAAATAATTCAGACAGTTTCTCCGACGTATAAGTCTCACGTATAGGCAAGAAATGAGCACTTTTCGTTAACCGGTCTACAATCACCCAGATAGTATCATGACGTTTTGCCGTGAGAGGCAATTTAGTAATAAAATCCATGGTGATGTGTTCCCAATTCCATTCTGGGACTTCTAAAGGTTGCACATAACCATAGGGTTTCTGATGTTCAGCCTTTACTTGCGCACATGTCAAACATTTGTTTACGTACTGCATTACATTAAACTCCATACCTGGCCACCAATAATTATTTCGGAGGTCTTGATACATTTTTGTTGCACCAGGATGAATAGAGTAACGTGACTTATGTGCTTCGTATAGAATCCTTGACCTGATGTCCTTATTTCGTGGAACCCACATTTGACCAAATCGTATCTTAACACCACATTCATTTTCTTCTACTTTGTTCACATACTTTTAATATTCACGAGCTTATATCGTCTTCATACTTTATCGTATAACGATCCCGATTATATTAATTTGATCGTAATCACTTCAGTAACGTTCATAAAAATTTCGAACCCAAACGGTCACAGAAATTTTGTACGTTATTAATAGGCTTTATAACGTTTCCATATATTATCAGATATTTTTAACGTTTATATCATTTTGATCGTAATTGCATTATGAACGTTTATATAAATTTTGGACATAAACGGTTACCGAAATTTCGCACGTTTATTATTAGGTTAAAAATTTTCGGTTGTTACTGTGACACCCCGCAATTTCCAGGCCAGCATTTATTTTATTTTAATAATAATGTGTATTATTATTTCATACGTGGCACTAGAATAACTGTATTTAGTGTGACACGTGGCACAACAGACCAAACACACCGATAATTCGAGAAATTTTCGCACAGAACTTGCACGTGTCTTGAATGACGAACGTTGGTGAACGGATCGAAACACAGTACACTTGCACCGCACATTAGGTTCCGGTGAACCTAATTTAGTTAGAACAATGCTTAAGTGTCGAGAAGCGATAATCGTAATCGTTAAAACGCGAAAATCGGTTCAAACCATGAAATTGGGCTTATTGGGCTCCACCGAGACCCATCGCGGTACGCGATGGGCACCCAATTGGGCCTTCGCGGTACGCGACCCATAGGCGAGAGAATTTGAATTCTCCGAAAAGGGTCGCGGTACGCGACGACCGATCATCTTCCACCACCGCGGTACGCGGCGTGTTTCGGGAACATAATTATTATTTTAATCGCCGCGCTACGCGGAGCTACTTTTTGGACAAGTGTCACGGTACGCGACGACCCTTACACGCATAAAATCTTTATATACTGTCGAACCTCTCACCCTTTTTCCGAACCACCAGCGATCATACTCCGCCATTAACGTCTGTTACCCATTCCCTAGCACCTTAGAAGCCATTTTCATCACAAAGGAAGCACCATTGAAGGCATTGAAGGCTTGGAGCTCGAAGGAACACCACACCTCACCCTTGGCAGCGGTTAGCACCGTCTCAGTCACGTTTAGAGTTTCAACAGAGCTGCTCGAGTTCTATTTCAGTGATCCAAGGCTTCTAAAGGTAGTTTCTATGGTCAATCTTGCCTAAAATCCTTTGAAATCACACATGCAAGCCCTTTAGGCTACATGCATCACCATCACCACTTGGGTCACAAAATTTCTATGTTATGGACCTGTTATTTTGTGATATTGTTACTGATTTAATGATCTAGCTATGATCTATGATGATATTGTTAAGATTTGATGGTTATTTGTTGATTTTATCACCAAATGGGTACTTGTGAGTGCATGCATGTATGATCCATGATGACCTATGTGATTTTTGATATTGAAATGTTGTTAGATATGATATTTGAGATGTTCTATAAAGTTAGAATGGTTATCTATGTCAATATTTGGTCATTTGGTGAATATTGCTAATTTTAGTAACTTTAATGTTACTAGTTATGCATTCTTGATGAAATGACCATATTTGCATGCTTAGATTTATATGTTATGCTTGAAAATGATGTTTAGAAGTTAATATGATGAGTATTGATGCATTGGGATGATTGGAATTATTAAAAATATGATTTTTATGGTTATTACTATAAATAGTAACTTTATGTTCGCAAATTTGGAATAGGAGCATGCTAGACATAACGATTATGATTGAATGGCTATTTAGGACTAAGATATTGATGTTAGATGATGTTGATTGTTAAACTTGATAAAATATGCTAATTTTAGAAACTTTCTAATTTTAGAAACTTTTACGCGTAAACTATGCTAAACCGGCTATGTGTAACTATGTGCTATGTCATGACGTGCTCATGTAGGATAATTATACATGTTAGAATAACCGGAATGTGATTTACTGCATGACCTGCCTAATGTGGAAACTTTCCTAAAATAGAAACTTACTATATAGTAAGTTTCCTCATAGGAATGACTATTGGTATCCGTGCACAACACACGACACTAAACCGCACGATACACGAGCACTTGATCCAAAACCGTCACCAACGGGTCGTTAGGTCAAACACGGTCAACATGGTCAAACGCGGTCAACACGACCCACTTAACAACTTGGTGTTGTCAAGCACGAACACGGTCCTGTGAGGCCCACATGTACGCAAATACGAACTCATAGTACCTATGTGATATAGGTGACTACAAGCCGGCAAACTACACTATTTGAGCAAACGCATTTCACAAACTCAGGTGAGTTTACGGCCCCACTTTTAATCTCTAACTGATTTGCTAAACTATTGGGGTGAGAATACTATGCAACTGTTTTAGATGTATGACTGGTATGTTGTGAAAACCATTTTCGAGTGTAACTTTTATCGCTTAAAGTCCTCACTTATCCTTACCGTTAGTTGTGTATCAAACGAGTCGTAATTACGTAGTACTACTGGGTTTGACTAACCCCACTCGGCACCAATGTTGACTGGAGGTCATAACGAGTGTAATTTCGATGTGAATGCAGGTTCAGCGATGACCTGCGGAGGCAAACGGAAACAGTCTAGTTTTGGTAAGATGAACTGACACACTCCACGGATCGTAGTATCCAACAACAAAACTTAACATACCCAGTACATGTCTGTTTACTTTTCAGTCTGTCTAAACCTGTGAACATACCAACTTTTTTAGTTGACACTTTTCGCATGTATTCTCAGGTAACTGATGGAGCACACGCAAGGACACGCACAAGGACACACTAAGGAGTCTGACTTTCATATAGACTCATGTCTTAGGCGTTGTGTGCATTTAATGTTTTCAAAACATTTTAACCATATAGTGTCTTGAACAATTTACATTCCACTGTAACTTTATTTACTTATGATATATATTTATTTCCGCTGCTTTATTTGAAAACATGTTTATATTTGTAACAACTGTGCCGGAAACGTCGCCGGAACAGTGAACGGAACAGTAACGGCACAGTAACTCAGGTACAAACTATGCAAACTATCGATATACTATCGACAACGTAATGCTTAACAGTAAACTATTATGCTATTGTTTCTGAAATCTGATTAACCGTAACAGTTTAACAGTCAGAAACACATCAGACAACATTGAACGGTGATACTAATGCTTATTGATGTGTTATCATGTGTAAACGTATGCGAGGTTAAACAAAACAAAACGATAACGGTTATTGTTACGAAATGCTAAACCGATGAGTTATTCGTATAGGTGACGATCTGTACGAATGATTCTGATAGTTTAACGTTCTGAAATAATAACTTAACAGTAGAAAACAAGAATTAGAAAGCACAACCGTCGTCGTGTTCATTCGAATGACGATTCGAACGAATACGCGCGATGGTGACGCGTTCTGACGAAACGAAACGAAAACGATAAAAGATACGAACGACTATAAAGTTTAAGAAATAAGATATTTCTTATTTTACAATTTTGAAACTCATCATTAAATAAACTAAATGAAACTGTTTTAAGAAATCGCGAACAGATTTAATAATCGCGTAAAAATATTAAATTCGTTAAATCAATTAGCATAACGTTATTTAAAATAATTTCTAAAAATATATTTGTAATTTAAAACATCATAAAATATTCTTTTAGTTTTAAATAACGAAAAATACGCGTCACGTTCCGGAAACGTGACGAATACGCGAACCGAGCAACCGAAACGAATCCGAACTCACTCGGGGTATAAATACCCTAAATGAGGGTATTTTCTTCATTTCCTCTTCATCTCTCTCACATCTAAACCCTAATCCCGGTTTTCATTTCTACTCACCATTTTGAAGCTTCAAATCACCATAACTTTCTTGTTTCTCAACGAAATCGAGCCATTCTTGAACCCACACGAAGCTCTTATCACCCTCTACACGAAAGTACAACGGATCTAGAGCGAAAGCTACTGAAATTTGAGGTATGAGGCTGGAAAGTATGCGAAAAATAGGGTTTTCAAACCCATTCGGCCGCCCCTAATCCTAAACGGGTTAATAGCCTTCTCTTTCGACTCTACCCACACAAAATACATTCTAAGAACTGGTGAAACACATGGGGAGTGTGGGATTCAGAGAGGTGAGGGTTGGGTGTCGGTCTTTGGGTTTGGCCGAATGAAACACCACAGGCCGCCGAATGGGACGACCCATGTGCTCATGCGCCACTTCCATTCGTCGGCTAAACCTCTCCACATTCGACAATTAGTTCATTCGCCAGCCATTCCATTCGAGCCTCCTTTATTCGCCACTTCAGTCCCGGCTGAGCCACCATTCGCCACCTTTCTTTCGCCGACCATTCATTCGCCGGAGCCACCTCAGTCGCCGGTCATTCGCCGGTCCTCCTTCAGTCGGCAGTTATCATTCGCCACCAGGAGCCATTCGCACTAGCATGTCATTCGACCACCGCTCAAGGAGAAGCCTCATTCGGCAGTTACTCTATTCGACTGGCCATAGCCACTCCTTTGGGCACCTGTTACTTCGGCCAACACCCACGAATCAAGAAGCAACTAGTGGGTTTAGGGAATTTCTTGGCCCAGCAAGAGCCAACACAGAAATGGCCCACGGCCTGTTGTTGAGGACTAGCTCATTCGAACCACTTCTGGCCAACCCAATAATCCAACAACGCATCCATTTGATCCAGATAGTTTGTTGCAGCCATTTGAGTTCAATCAGCCCACCATACTGCTTGTGGCCCAGTAGTGTATTGTAGAGAGCCCACTGATTTGACCCAGCTCTATTGGGCCCAGCCGCAACATAGTTGGGCTCCTGATTTTCATTTTGGCTCACAACAAATTCAAAGAACTTGTTTGGCCCAAGAAACTGTTTTGACCCAACAGAAAGTGGTTGGCCCAAGGCCACTATTTTTGGGCCTAAAGCCACGGTTCTGGCCAACAGCCCAAACCCTTGGTCCACACTTGATTTCAGCCCAAATGGACCGGGCCCAGTTGGGCCCAAGGTCTAATTTACTTCGAGCCTCGATGAAATCCATGGGGCCCAGCAAAATTAGCCCGAGACCCACCGAATCTGAACCAAGGCCTACTCTTAAGGCCCATGGCCTAACTTTTTGGGCCATTTTGCAAATGACTTGGCCAATGGTTTACTCTTGGCTCAATTAGGGTTTCTTACAACTCGATTCCACTCCAGGCCCAACATTTCTTAGTGGGTCCATCTCTAGCCCAACAAAATCTTCGCGGCCCAACGAAGGCCCACAAGGCCCATTTGATTACAAGGCCTTGTAACACTTGGCCGGGCCCTTGTATTTCAACAGCCTATTTCATGGGCCCACGCATTTCGAATAGGCCTAACAACTTTCAATTGTTCAAGACTAGTCCAAGGCCCATAGATTTGGGCCCGGGGCCCAACTTGTTACACGGAGGCCCAACAAGTTACTTGGTCACATGGTTCGGTCCACATTCCTTTTTAGGCCCACATGGGTTTACATATTGCATAAGCTCAAAACATTATGTGTCAAGAAAATGTTGTCTAATTAATTCATTGTTATATGAATAATGTTCAAAACTACAAGATAATAACTTATAATGTTATTGACTTAAAACAAATATAAGGGACCTAACGGAAATCATGACCAAGTCTTACGCGTAATTAGCCAACTTTAGGGCTAACACTTACACATACACACACAAAACCCTACAAACTTATACTTACAAGTTGCAACTACGTGAAATCAATACAGGATCGTGAAAACACACCAACAATTACAATCAAGAGCGCGTGCATTCTCATTTAGGTCAAGTCAAACCCAACGACTACAAGGTGAGTTCATTTTCCCTTTTCAAACTGTTTTGGTTTTTAACTCGGGATTGAAAAGCATGTTATACTTTTTAAAACAAATGTTTTAAATTTAACAAAATGCTTTTATACTATTGATTATGCCAAGTGCTAAAGGCATAAGACACTATTCAAACTAAATGCTATTTGATTATGCCAAGTGCTAAAGGCATAAGACACTATTTAAACTAAATACTATCTGATTATGCCAAGTGCTAAAGGCATAAGCTACTTGCTAATACTAAAGCTATGTGTTAATACCAAGTGCTAAGGGTATATACTATCTGATGATGCTATTGTGGATGCTAATGTTATGAGGTTATGCTACAAGCTAATACTATGAGTCATGCTAAATACTAAGACTACGGGTTAAACTAAATGCTAATACTATGGGTTTTATGCTAGAGATTAATGTAAACACTAAAGGCTAATGATACTATAATGCTATAGGGATACTAAGTACATACATGCATACATACACATTGAATACTTGAAACTATGGATACTATAAACTCTTGAATGCTATGTGATTGCCATGCTCAAACAACGGTTTGGCCTCTCAGTGCTTGCCTTACCGGTTGTAAAGCTAGTCCTTGTGCACAAGTTACGTAAATGCTGGAAACTTTTAATGCTATAAACTATTGGCTATGGAAGAACAATAGTTGGTCTCTCAGTGATTGCCTTCATGTGTTCTTCCTAGTCGGGACTTGAAGAACAATAGTTGGTCTCTCAGTGCTTGCCTTCATGTGTTCTTCACAGTCAGGACTAGAAGGCACCTATTATGGTCTCTCAGTGCTTGCCATAAGGTGTCCTTCATGGTCTGAAGCGAGGAAATTGACTGATGGTCTCTCAGTGCTTGCCATGCAGTGTTTCCCACAAACTATTTACTCAGGTGATCAGTGACTAGGACGATTTTGGTGAACCTTCGTTGACTTAGTGTCATCCTGGGAATCCCTTATCTCCCCCTAAGTTGCAAATAAATCCTGGGGCCGGTATGGATTGTTACTGAATTCTTGCGAGCATTCAGTTGTCTATTCCGGTAACATTCAAACAAACTCACGGATGCTATGGGTAAACTTACAAACAAAATGCTTAAACTATTCTGGGGAAAACAAAATCGAATGGTAGGTAAAATGCTTAATTATCATTAACAGCAATGTCCTATGCGACTTAGTATGTGGTGGGACGGCGTCTGGGCGGGTCGTAGGCTCGACCCAGGGGTATGCCCTATATATAAGCATACCGAGTTGGATGATACAGGTGGTGTTAATGAGATTGAGGTTGTTACCTAGGGGATGCATGAATGCTTTGAATCAATATCATAAACTTTTAAACACAATGCTTGTTAAACTTTTGAAGCTATTACATACGAAGGCTATGGACTTATAAACTTTGAAAACAGTAAACTAAAGCTATGATGAAGGATGAATCGAATGGTAGGTAAAATGCTTAATTATCATTAACAGCAATGTCCTATGCGACTTAGTATGTGGTGGGACGGCGTCTGGGCGGGTCGTAGGCTCGACCCAGGGGTATGCCCTATATATAAGCATACCGAGTTGGATGATACAGGTGTCGTTAATGAGGTTAAGGTTTTACCTAGGAGGTTTGCAAAAGCTATTTTACAACTACTAAACCTACATGAACTCACCAACCATTGTGTTGACTTGGTTTTCTTACATGTTTTCTCAGGTGATGCACAGGATTAAGCGAAAGATCAGGATTGCATACTAGGTTGCCAGATAGCAGACCTAGTACTTTTGAGAGACACATGTTTTGTTAACATTTGTAACTTAACCTTGTAAACTTTAATTCTATGCTATATTATGCTTTAGTTATTCTCAATGTTGATGCTATGCAAACAATCTGATCATCACGATTATCACTAACGATATCGCGCCCTGGGAACCTTCCGCCCGACGGGGACTCCGATCCTACCCCGCCTGCCCGGGGTGTGACAGATTGGTATCAGAGCTCAAGGTTATAGAGAATAATAGGTCATTTACTTAAACGGTTTGACCTAGACTATAACTTAGGGACCCTTCATGTAGAGAACATAGGAATTAGGAATATACTTGCATTATGTCTTCTGCATTCGATCATTGCACTAACTGACATCCTATTAGTTACGATCAGAATGTCACCAAGAAGACAACCATCACCTTCTCTTCCTTCACAAGAGATGGATCCAGCAGTCGATGCACTCGCAACTCTGATCACTGAAGAGTTGATGTCGGTTCTTCCTGGAATCATCAATCGGATCAGGAACAGTGAGGAGTTTACTCGGAACTTCCCGCTACCTTTTGAAAAGAAGAAGGAACCAGAGGCAGGAGAAACCAGCAACAAACCTAAACGTCGTGCTGCAAAAAGACGAAAGAGAACTGTGAACTACACTGACGCTACACCCATCAGGCAGATCCTGCCTTTTTCGACTACAAGAGTGAGTGTGCAATACGAGGGAAAAACCTCTCACTGCCCAGTTTGTCGTAATTATCATCGAGCTGAACTCCCATGTGTGCAATGCACACGCTGTGGGAAGACGGGTCACTGGGTGCAACAATGTAGGTCATCTGTAGCCTACATTCGCCCTCAATATGTCGGTAAGCACCCTGAATGTGACGAATGTGGATATCACCATAGTAAAGAGAAACCTTGCAAACACTGCCTGAACTGTGGGAAATACGGACACTGGATCCAACAGTGTCGGTTTATTTCCACTGGGAAACAAGAACAAAGAGCAAATGCCTCCACTTCCTCTCAACATAACCACAACTGCTAGACGTGTGGAATGCTCGGACATTTTGCGAGGGACTGCTCTAGGAGGATGCCTTCAGATGATCCAGAAATCACTGAGGAATTTCTTGCTTTACCAGCTCCTGGAGATCACCGGAGTCCGATGATTCCGTAGGTATGTAAACTTCATTAAGTTACAAAGAATTATTTATTGATGTATAAACTAGAAATGCATGAACTGTTGTGATTTTAGAAACAATAAATCTCAGATAATTGTAGACAAACTCGGTGCCGATAAGATAATCGGAATAGTAACCTAAGAAATTCTTAGGTCAAATAAGCAATAAACGACTAAGTAAAGGATATGGTAATTCTTGATTATAGTTTAACTATTGTAACTAGAAAGTGAACCTTATCTATTTAGAACACTAAAAGCTATATCAAGTCAAGATGCTAACACTAGTGTGTAAACTGTCACTTTTCATCGAGACTCTTTAGAACTCGAGTTACTTAATTTGGAGGACTTCAGTTCTAGAATGTTAAGGAAAGGATGAATGTTAATACTATGCTGAAATCATGGTTAAACTAAATAAGTAGATCGAGAGAATCAGTTGCGAATACAAGACAAGGGTATGCCAAAGATGGGTAATGGTATGTGATATGCTCTAATCCGTAAGTGCTTGTTACATTGTGATACTAGTATGCATCAGGAATGTATCTTGTTGATATTAGTATAACCATATGGGTATTTCATGAAAACTTAGGAATTCCTTTATTGCGATAGAAACAATGAAAGGATCCTTGGTTAATGCACATAACACACGTAGGAAACCATAGTTAACACTAAGGTGATGTAACAATTGGTGCTCAAAGCATCAGCTAGTTTGAACAATAAGGTGTTAGAGTCATGCAGAGAATAAGCAAGCCATAACAATAAGACAACTAGGAGCAATAAGATTAGCAAAACTATGAGGCAAAACTTAACGACTCATACGTAAGGCAATGATATCGGGAGACAAAAAACAAAATGAATCTATGAAGAATAGGTCGACATAAAAGACTCATTGTACGTGGGAGCAGATAGCTATGGACTTTGTTACTAAGCTACCCCGCACTTCCAGTAGACATGACACTATTTGAGTTATCGTTGATCGATTAACCAAATCTGCTCATTTCTTGCCGATGCTAGAAACATATACGATGGATAAACTAGCAAAGCTTTACATCAACGAGATAGAGGTACGCCATGGTGTGCCATGGTCTATGATTTCAGATCGTGATAGCAGATTTACATCAAGGTTCTGGCAATCATTGCAGAAATCTCTGGGGACGCAATTAAATTTGAGTACCGCTTATCATCCACAAACGGATGGTCAAAGCGAACGTACTATTCGGACCCTGGAGGATATGTTGAGAACTTGTGTTCTAGACTTCGGTGGTAGTTGGGATTCTCATTTGCCACTAATCGAATTCTCCTACAACAACAGTTATCACAGCAGTATCGGTTGTGCCCCATTTGAGGCTCTATATGGTCGAAAGTGTCGATCGCCGATCTGTTGGTCCGAAGTGGGGGATAATCGAATTACAGGGCCAGAACTTATACAAGAAACTACAGACAAGATTGCTCAGATACAACAAAGGTTACAAGCAACACGAAGTAGACAAAAGAGCTATGCCGATAAACGGCGTAAGCCGTTGGAAATTTCAAGTGGGAGACCGTGTCATGTTGAAGGTTTCCCCATGGAAAGGCGTAGTTCGATTCGCAAAGAAAGGCAAACTAACACCACGATATGTGGGACCGTTCGAAATCATCGAACGTATTGGTCCTGTAGCATACAGATTGAGTTTACCGGATGAACTTAGTGGTGTACATGACGTGTTTCACGTCTCAAACTTGAAGAAATGCCTTACTGATGAAACTCTTATCATACCAATCGAGGAAATTCAATTGGATGAACATTTACGCTTGGTTGAGGAACCATTAGAGATCATGGATCGCAAGGTTAAGCAATTAAGGCGAAGCCGTATTCCTATTGTCAAAGTGCGTTGGAACTCAAGGCGCGGACCCGAGTTTACTTGGGAACGCGAAGACCACATGAGAAACAAATATCCCCAACTGTTCGCAGAGGAAGCCGTACCCGATAGCAATGCTTAAATTTCGGGACGAAATTTCTCTAACAAGGGGAGACTGTAACAACTGTGCCGGAAACGTCGCCGGAACAGTGAACGAAACAGTAACGGCACAGTAACTCAGGTACAAACTATGCAAACTATCGATATACTATCGACAACGTAATGCTTAACAGTAAACTATTATGCTATTGTTTCTGAAATCTGATTAACTGTAACAGTTTAACAGTCAGAAACACATCAGACAACATTGAACGGTGATACTAATGCTTATTGATGTGTTATCATGTGTAAACGTATGCGAGGTTAAACAAAACAAAACGATAACGGTTATTGTTACGAAATGCTAAACCGATGAGTTATTCGTATAGGTGACGATCTGTACGAATGATTCTGATAGTTTAACGTTCTGAAATAATAACTTAACAGTAGAAAACAAGAATCAGAAAGCACAACCGTCGTCGTGTTCGTTCGAATGACGATTCGAACGAATACGCGCGATGGTGACGCGTTCTGACGAAACGAAACGAAACGAAAACGATAAAAGATACGAACGACCATAAAGTTTAAGAAATAAGATATTTCTTATTTTACAATTTTGAAACTCATCATTAAATAAACTAAATGAAACTGTTTTAAGAAATCGCGAACAGATTTAATAATCGCGTAAAAATATTAAATTCGTTAAATCAATTAGCATAACGTTATTTAAAATAATTTCTAAAAATATATTTGTAATTTAAAACATCATAAAATATTCTTTTAGTTTTAAATAACGAAAAATACGCGTCACGTTCCGGAAACGTGACGAATACGCGAACCGAGCAACCGAAACGAATCCGAACTCACTCGGGGTATAAATACCCTAAATGAGGGTATTTTCTTCATTTCCTCTTCATCTCTCTCACATCTAAACCCTAATCCCGGTTTTCATTTCTACTCACCATTTTGAAGCTTCAAATCACCATAACTTTCTTGTTTCTCAACGAAATCGAGCCATTCTTGAACCCACACGAAGCTCTTATCACCCTCTACACGAAAGTACAACGGATCTAGAGCAAAACCTACTAAAATTTGAGGTATGAGGCTGGAAAGTATGCGAAAAATAGGGTTTTCAAACCCATTCGGCCGCCCCTAATCCTAAACGGGTTAATAGCCTTCTCTTTCGACTCTACCCACACAAAATACATTCTAAGAACTGGTGAAACACATGGGGAGTGTGGGATTCAGAGAGGTGAGGGTTGGGTGTCGGTCTTTGGGTTTGGCCGAATGAAACACCACAGGCCGCCGAATGGGACGACCCATGTGCTCATGCGCCACTTCCATTCGTCGGCTAAACCTCTCCACATTCGACAATTAGTTCATTCGCCAGCCATTCCATTCGAGCCTCCTTCATTCGCCACTTCAGTCCCGGCTGAGCCACCATTCGCCACCTTTCTTTCGCCGACCATTCATTCGCCGGAGCCACCTCAGTCGCCGGTCATTCACCGGTCCTCCTTCAGTCGACAGTTATCATTCGCCACCAGGAGCCATTCGCACTAGCATGTCATTCGACCACCGCTCAAGGAGAAGCCTCATTCGGCAGTTACTCTATTCGACTGGCCATAGCCACTCCTTTGGGCACCTGTTTCTTCGGCCAACACCCACGAATCAAGAAGCAACTAGTGGGTTTAGGGAATTTCTTGGCCCAGCAAGAGCCAACACAGAAATGGCCCACGGCCTGTTGTTGAGGACTAGCTCATTCGAACCACTTCTGGCCAACCCAATAATCCAACAACGCATCCATTTGATCCAGATAGTTTGTTGCAGCCATTTGAGTTCAATCAGCCCACCATACTGCTTGTGGCCCAGTAGTGTATTGTAGAGAGCCCACTGATTTGACCCAGCTCTATTGGGCCCAACCGCAACATAGTTGGGCTCCTGATTTTCATTTTGGCTCACAACAAATTCAAAGAACTTGTTTGGCCCAAGAAACTGTTTTGACCCAACAGAAAGTGGTTGGCCCAAGTCCACTATTTTTGGGCCTAAAGCCACGGTTCTGGCCAACAGCCCAAACCCTTGGTCCACACTTGATTTCAGCCCAAATGAACCGGGCCCAGTTGGGCCCAAGGTCTAATTTACTTTGAGCCTCGATGAAATCCATGGGACCCAGCAAAATTAGCCCGAGGCCCACCGAATCTGAACCAAGGCCTACTCTTAAGGCCCATGGCCTAACTTTTTGGGCCATTTTGCAAATGACTTGGCCAATGGTTTACTCTTGGCTCAATTAGGGTTTCTTACAACTCGATTCCACTCCAGGCCCAACATTTCTTAGTGGGTCCATCTCTAGCCCAACAAAATCTTTGCGGCCCAACGAAGGCCCACAAGGCCCATTTGATTACAAGGCCTTTTAACACTTGGCCGGATCCTTGTATTTCAACAGCCTATTTCATGGGCCCACGCATTTCGAATAGGCCTAACAACTTTCAATTGTTCAAGACTAGTCCAAGGCCCATAGATTTGGGCCCGGGGCCCAACTTGTTACACGGAGGCCCAACAAGTTACTTGGTCACATGGTTCGGTCCACATTCCTTTTTAGGCCCACATGGGTTTACATATTGCATAAGCTCAAAACATTATGTGTCAAGAAAATGTTGTCTAATTAATTCATTGTTATATGAATAATGTTCAAAACTACAAGATAATAACTTATAATGTTATTGACTTAAAACAAATATAAGGGACCGAACGGAAATCATGACCAAGTCTTACGCGTAATTAGCCAACTTTAGGGCTAACACTTACACATACACACACAAAACCCTACAAACTTATACTTACAAGTTGCAACTACGTGAAATCAATACAGGATCGTGAAAACACACCAACAATTACAATCAAGAGCGCGTGCATTCTCATTTAGGTCAAGTCAAACCCAACGACTACAAGGTGAGTTCATTGTCCCTTTTCAAACTATTTTGGTTTTTAACTCGGGATTGAAAAGCATGTTATACTTTTTAAAACAAATGTTTTAAATTTAACAAAATGCTTTTATACTATTGATTATGCCAAGTGCTAAAGGCATAAGACACTATTCAAACTAAATGCTATTTGATTATGCCAAGTGCTAAAGGCATAAGACACTATTTAAACTAAATACTATCTGATTATGCCAAGTGCTAAAGGCATAAGCTACTTGCTAATACTAAAGCTATGTGTTAATACCAAGTGCTAAGGGTATATACTATCTGATGATGCTATTGTGGATGCTAATGTTATGAGGTTATGCTACAAGCTAATACTATGAGTCATGCTAAATACTAAGACTACGGGTTAAACTAAATGCTAATACTATGGGTTTTATGCTAGAGATTAATGTAAACACTAAAGGCTAATGATACTATAATGCTATAGGGATACTAAGTACATACATGCATACATACACATTGAATACTTGAAACTATGGATACTATAAACTCTTGAATGCTATGTGATTGCCATGCTCAAACAACGGTTTGGCCTCTCAGTGCTTGCCTTACCGGTTGTAAAGCTAGTCCTTGTGCACAAGTTACGTAAATGCTGGAAACTTTTAATGCTATAAACTATTGGCTATGGAAGAACAATAGTTGGTCTCTCAGTGATTGCCTTCATGTGTTCTTCCTAGTCGGGACTTGAAGAACAATAGTTGGTCTCTCAGTGCTTGCCTTCATGTGTTCTTCACAGTCAGGACTAGAAGGCACCTATTATGGTCTCTCAGTGCTTGCCATAAGGTGTCCTTCATGGTCTGAAGCGAGGAAATTGACTGATGGTCTCTCAGTGCTTGCCATGCAGTGTTTCCCACAAACTATTTACTCAGGTGATCAGTGACTAGGACGATTTTGGTGAACCTTCGTTGACTTAGTGTCATCCTGGGAATCCCTTATCTCCCCCTAAGTTGCAAATAAATCCTGGGGCCGGTATGGATTGTTACTGAATTCTTGCGAGCATTCAGTTGTCTATTCCGGTAACATTCAAACAAACTCACGGATGCTATGGGTAAACTTACAAACAAAATGCTTAAACTATTCTGGGGAAAACAAAATCGAATGGTAGGTAAAATGCTTAATTATCATTAACAGCAATGTCCTATGCGACTTAGTATGTGGTGGGACGGCGTCTGGGCGGGTCGTAGGCTCGACCCAGGGGTATGCCCTATATATAAGCATACCGAGTTGGATGATACAGGTGGTGTTAATGAGATTGAGGTTGTTACCTAGGGGATGCATGAATGCTTTGAATCAATATCATAAACTTTTAAACACGATGCTTGTTAAACTTTTGAAGCTATTACATACGAAGGCTATGGACTTATAAACTTTGAAAACAGTAAACTAAAGCTATGATGAAGGATGAATCGAATGGTAGGTAAAATGCTTAATTATCATTAACAGCAATGTCCTATGCGACTTAGTATGTGGTGGGACGGCGTCTGGGCGGGTCGTAGGCTCGACCCAGGGGTATGCCCTATATATAAGCATACCGAGTTGGATGATACAGGTGTCGTTAATGAGGTTAAGGTTTTACCTAGGAGGTTTGCAAAAGCTATTTTACAACTACTAAACCTACATGAACTCACCAACCATTGTGTTGACTTGGTTTTCTTACATGTTTTCTCAGGTGATGCACATGATTAAGCGAAAGATCAGGATTGCATACTAGGTTGCCAGATAGCAGACCTAGTACTTTTGAGAGACACATGTTTTGTTAACATTTGTAACTTAACCTTGTAAACTTTAATTCTATGCTATATTATGCTTTAGTTATTCTCAATGTTGATGCTATGCAAACAATCTGATCATCACGATTATCACTAACGATATCGCGCCCTGGGAACCTTCCGCCCGACGGGGACTCCGATCCTACCCCGCCGGCCCGGGGTGTGACAATATTGCAAATCTGTGTGATTGTGTAACTCATATAGAGTCGTTCTATATGACCATGAGCTGTGATCCTGGCCACGTCACACCCACGTGGACTGACACCACGAGTGGGAATTTGGGGGTGTGACAGTTACATATATAAAAGCCACACTATGACAATTCACGAATTCCAGGTTAGAATCATAAATCGGAAATGAAGAGAATGCGTGTAAACGAAATCACGAAACGAGGCTCCGATTTCAAGATATACGGAGGTACGCCAAGAAACCCTTTGCCACCCTTGGCGGTACGCGACGGACCCAACAGACATAAAAATCTGATTTTCTTAATCAGAACTCATTTCTAGTGGAATATTCTCAACTTTCAGACGAACCAGATCAAATTTTAACCCCCAAATCTCAGTTTTGAAGCTACCAAATCTTCAGGATCAAGCTAGGGATCGATTCTACAAGTCCTGATCATCGTTTTCATCCGATAAATCCATCCAAATGGGTAATGATTCAATCATTCCAACTAGTTTGATAGTGGTTAGATTAAATCTTGTTTTGAATACAATACAATAGTTATTGTTATTAATTATTGCCTAGTTGATGGCTAGGAATGGTTAGAAACGAAGAACATGGTATGTTAATGGTTAAATCTTTGTTTTGATCCGTTATAATGCTCGGTTATCATGAATCTATATCTTAGATTATAATGGTTTAAACCATTTGATTGTAACAATGATTATGATTGCCTTGGTCATTTCTTGAAATGCTAGGTTATATCCAAGTGTTTCAAACTAATGACAAGCATAAAGATAATCACAAGAATAACGATCTAATGTTTATGATAATAGTCAGAATAGTACATTGAGCATGGTTATTAAAACCTATTCTAATATCACATTCTCATGTTTCATGATACCTAAATGATCAATAACAAGGATTGACTATTCCTAAGCTAGAAATTTATCTAGGAACTGTTTTAGTGAAATAATCAACTTTGATTAATCCGGAAATGTCATGATTAATCCAATTAGTCATAAACTCCTTAATAGGAGCCTAAATCATTATAGGTTCCCTGTTTATCGCACTTTGTGCTATATTAACTTAAGGAGGCTGATTAAGGATTAAGATCAACTTGATGACTTGAACTGCGATTCCTTGTCATCAAAAGTCAAGGAATATTCCGATAATCCAATTCAAATAAAAAGAACTCATAAAACATTAATGAATTGCAGAATTCTCTTTAGATTTTGCGTGATACTTCAATATCAAAACACTTCAATAACACATGTGAGATCATAGCCCCCTTCTCTTCTCCTTTAAATGTTTACCAAAACTCGGGATGGAACATGTAGATTTATTTTCAAAACATATTTTGTTAACTATCTTTAAAATCATATATCAGTATCATCAGGAAATTCATGGTAATCCTTTATCAAGTGAATCTTTTATCAAATCATTAAAACAAGTGGATCACTTGGGAACTTTGGTTATGTGGATGCTATTTGGGCACATTCTTATGTAAATATCATTAACTTGTTATCAAGTCCATGGTAGTACTGGTATGATCATATGCGGAAAAACAAGTATCATTATCATAATTGATCCAACCGTGGGTTGGACGCGCGTCATCATACGAACTAACAATCATTTACTAACGATCATTTATCATTAGGTTTGATGTTTGCGTGCTCAATTAGATTCAATTTCAAAGTACTTGTTTGATCACTTGTGATTACTATATCATGGAAATCATTGTTTGAACAATCATTTTAAATCAACAAAACCTATGTTCTCACTCAACTACTTGTAGTTGACTTTTATCTACATGTTTCAGGTAATCGGAAGCGTCAGTAAAGCAATCTAGATCAGGATCAACAGCAGAAATAGTTGTGACCTATAAATAAAACAAAAGCATCGTATTGTATAATAATTATCTTATGATAAACTTGTTGTATAATATGTATGTTATGTTTGTTTAAATGAACTTAATTTTATGAAACATAGTTAATCATGGGTTATTCTCCAATATTGACACATGGACACATAATCACGTGGCGTGGGTTGTGATACACACATTCCCACACCAAATCGAATCATCAAAATTTCAAAGTATGGAGATGAAGGGAGGAGACGTGATAACATGATTGTAGGTGCATGTGACTATGCACTTATTATTACACATATATACACACTAGCTACGTATACGTTAATGTACCATAAACATATTTTTTAGTAGGAAGTTTTTACTATTTAATTTTTTGTTTTTACTATTCAATTTTAGAAAAATATAATGGAAATTAACCTACTAGCTAGCTCATGTTTCCACTCTTAGCATACTTAACGATCTGAGAGAATTCAAGATCTTTATCCATTCCGCTTGCAACCAGAAACCTAAAAATTAACATCAAAACTTCCAAATATTAGTAACTAATCTTCTTAATTAATAAATAAAAATGTTTGAGGACATTCGGAATGATTATATAAGATGATAATAATATATTTTTCCACTTCTCTATCATATTAAACGCATTCATATTAATAAAGCATTCATATTAATAATTATACTACTTATACATTTTTTTTATTAAAATAAATGGTAAATTACCAATATGGTCCTTGTGGTGTTCTAGTATTTCACTTTTGGTCCCTAGTTATAATAAATTAACCATATGGTCCTAAACTTAAACGTGCGTCACACATATAGTCTTTATGTGTGGGTAGTTTTGTCAAATATGTGAGGGTAATTTGATGACTTAAGAACTTTATGTGATACAAATGTATAAAATGTAGGATCATTTGAGTAATTTATGAAATATAGAGACTAAAAATGAAAATTTACAAAACACAGGAATCATATCAGTAATTTACTGTAAAATTAATTTTCAACTCATGTAGTTTAATATATGTATCAACCTATACTTTATTAAAAATAATATTCTTTTTCAAAAATGATTTTTTTGAAACAATGTTTAAAAGCAAACATTTAATAAACAGATGTTTTAAAAGATGATATTATTATTTAAATTTTTCACTTATATGAAATTTCAATTATATTTTATTTAATAAATTGTTTTATAACTTTTAAATTTTTATTAGTGAGTAGTGACTATTATTTATTTTTTATTAAATTGTGTAAAATATGCGGTATTAGCCTAGTTAATAATAAATAAATAAATAAATATTTATTTATTTATTATATATATATATATATATATATATGGTTTGATCAATTAATTAATTTATCTCTAATTAATTAATTAATTAAGGAACAATATAACGAGATACAAGACTTACTTATCTAAGAAAACTCGAGCCATTGATAAGCAACCACCAGGGACGGACGACTGCATATTGACTGCTATATTTGGATTATGAATACTTTGTCTGATGTGTAACCATCCGTATTCCCCGTTTTCATCATCTGAAACCTTCGCCCTAATTAAACGCACACATGTTAATTAATTTCAGCCTTAATCCACGAGAAATTTAAATACTCGTATATACATACACTAGCCTAAAACCCCGTGTATTACATGGGTTGGATAATATAAAATATAATTCATTATCATTAAATAATAATAAATATTTAACAAATATAAAATTATATTTAGGATAAGATATAATTGAATTATCCTTATTGTTTATTAAATTTTAATATATTAGTAAATTATTTGAAGAAGAAAAATTATATTTTTTTAATATTTAATTATATAATTTAATTATTAAAATTAATAGTATTTATTAGGAGAGAGGAGAAAAAATTGTTCTGATTTAACCACAATACGACACGTGTCTTCTAAAAATATTTTTTTATTAGAGTAGATAGATAGATATACATATGTTGACTTTATTTTGGGAAAACCAAGTTCCACCACTTTTTTAAAAATCGCATAGCTTTTAAACATTTAATCATTTAAAAAACATAACAATAAAATTGAGAATTTTATTGTCTTTTATTTGAGTATGACATTGTTATAGTTTTTTTCGATTTTTTTTACGTGTTCCATGACTTTTTAGTTTATTCCATGATTATTGAGAATTTTACGTACCTGTACATTTGAGCATCAACAGGAGCAGGAGTGTCGTTTGAATCAACCAGGCACCCATCGCTTACCCAACAATCTCCACAAGCATCTAGCTTCCATCCTGCTAACCTCTCTTCCTGTGGTAGTCAATGTTTTCAGAACCGGAACGGACGTCGAACCGGTCTCCTTACTGGTCAGAGGTCCGACCGGTCGAACCGGATTATTTTATAAACATTTTATAAATATATATGTATAAAAAATAAAAAAAAAACAAAAAAAAAACGGTTCAACCACCGGTTATCTGGTCCGACCGGCCGGTTCACCCAAAAACGGTCCAGAACCCCTAACCGTACCGGTTCGTCCACCGGTTCCCGGTTCAACCGGTCCGGTTTTCAAAACATTGGTGGTACTTATTTACATTTTTATATAACTTACGTTATTACATATATGTAATCTGTATGTTACGTATATATAAAAATGGTGAACGCCACCATTAGACACTCCTCACCGACCGGTATCACGGCCAACATGAGGGTAGTAAATCGCGTGACACAGGGAAAATTGGGTGGTGCTGGGTTTTGAACCCAAGACCCCTATTATGAATTCTCACCCCCTTACCACTAGGCCACCATCGCGTAGGCATGTTACGTATATATAGAGGTGAGCTATTCGGGTAATCTGACTTGAAAGTTATATACATGTAATTTATATGATGTTACATGTAATTTAATGAGTTAAATACGAAATTTTATTAGTTACATATAATGAAGTTCATGACCTATATATTTTTATTTAATCTTTTGTTTTTATTTTATTACATTTATAACCTTATAATTAAAAGTTTTTAAAAAATTAAAAATTAGTTAATTGAAAGCAGTTTTCTTTACAAAAAAAATTATTGCTACCAACCAATTAATTAATTTATAATTTTATTACTTGTTTTAATTATAAGATTATAAATGTAATAAGAAAAAACAATTAAAGAAAAATATATAGTTTATGATTACATATATGCATGCAAATATATCATATGAATTACATATATAATAACGTGAACTATATATTTTTTAATTTTTTTTACATTTCTAACATAATAATAAAAAGAAAAGAAATAAAATTTTATATATAAGTGATAATTGTGATTAGTTTTCTATGTTTTTTTTCCAAAATAAAGATTTTCTAACGAAACTTCTTATACAAAAATTCGATCTTAAAGATGAAAGTCTTAATCTTTATTTTTTTTTCTACAATTGTAATCTTGAAAATAAATATGATGCATATTAATGTTGAATTAAAAATTGGGTCTTTAATAAACAAATTAATTTTAATGTAATTGATAAACTACATGTTTTATTTTCAAATGAAGGGACCATATAGGATTTAAAAATTTTATTTTTAATGTTCAATTTTATAGCATATAATCCGTGTGTGTATAAGATTGGGAAAAAAATATAACTCACTTTTATTCCCATAATTTAAATAACTCGGCAATATCCGACCAAACCTTAGATTTTTTAACATAATTGTAATATGCAATGTTTTCAGAACCGGACCGGACATCGAACCGGTCTCCTTACCGGTCAGAGGTCGGACCGGATTTAAGAACCGGATGATTTTATAAACATTTTATAAATATATATATATATAATCAAAAAAATATAAAAAAAATAAAAAATTAAAAAAACCGGTTCAAATACCGAATACCGGTCCGACCACCGGTTTTCCGGTCCGACCAGCCGGTTCACCCATAAACGGTTTTGAAAATATAACCGGACCGGTTACCCCTCCGAATCCCGGTCCGACCGGCCGGTCCGGGTTTGAAAACATTGGTAATATGTTTAAAACATTTTTTTCTTTTACGAGTTTATGTAAATTTATCACTGTTTTAGACCCAAATTTACAACGATATTATCTTTTAAACGGTGATAAATTTACACAAACTCATAAAAGAAGAAAGTGTTCTAAATGTGTTACAGTATTGCTAAAAAAAAATTAAGATCTAGTTAATATTGACAGAGTTATTTTAATTAGTATAAAAAAGTGGATTATTATTACTTCCATCTCATTTATATATATCGTCCAAACATGGACGGTACTATGTATGTTTAAGGATTGGTGTTTTGATTGTACGACGCATGCACTGGGATGTATGTACCTCGACGTAGGTTTTGAATGTCTCGATGATCTCAATGGCTTGAGCCTTGGCATATTTAGGCTCTGAAAGGATGTTCATTCTTAGTTCTACTGATTCTAGTGGCTCTTCAAGATCTTTTATCAAACTTCCAATTCCTTCATTTGAACCCTCTAATTTCATTCTTACCATTTCTATAATGATCTTTACCACCATATATGCACCTGCACATACAACAATATATGTTTTCATATGAATACTATATAAAATAAACAATTGAACATTATTTGTTTAAATTTTAATTAAACTAACTAATAAAGAATACCGACCATCATCAAGAAAATAGTTCTCTTTAAGAGCACCATGACCAGAGGTCTCCATCATAAGTTGAGCATCAACACCATCTTCATTAAGTTGAACACCCTTGTCAATAACGTTCCTGTAACCAACACGGTACAAACAATGCTGGCCACCGCGATCAGTGATAAATCGAGTTAGGGCCATACTGGTTCGAGCATCTGTCACAATGGTCGAACCAGGGTGTTCCTTTAAGACGATGGCAGACATAAGCGCAATCAACTTATCACCATTTATGGGGTTTCCCTCTTTGTCAACGACTCCACTGCGGTCCACATCGGTATCAAAAACGATGCCGAGATCGGCTGAGGTTTCAAGCACAGCGGCTCGTGTTACTGACATTGCAACCTTGTCCTCAGGGTTTGGGATATGGTTCGGGAACATGCCGTCTGGTGTGAGGTTCAAAGAGCCAAATGTGTCTGCACCTAACTTGTCTAATACGTCGTATGTAAAGAACCCTCCGGAACCATTTCCGGCATTCACTATTATCTGTACGTGGTTATAAATTTCTCTTAGAAAACAATATCGTAGCTAGATCGAGAGATAATGTTAACGCTCGATCACAATGATTTTCACCTCGTCTTGTCTATTTTAGGAGTTGAATCCACTAAGAAAATATTTTTGCCTAAGAGAGTAAAAACTAATAAAAGTTTGACATGTGACATCATAAAAACAAATATTTAGTAAAAAAACAAAATCCAGAAAAAAACAAATTCAGTACAAAAAATCTAGTAAAAAAATAAAAATTCAGTAAAAAAAATAAAAATCTAGTAAAAAATAAAAATGTAATACGGAAAACAAAAATATAGTAAAAAAATTTAAAAATGTAGTATAAAAAAACATAGAACACATCTAGTAAAAAAAATTGAAATTCAGTACAAAAAATATACTGTTATATCTAATTTATCATGATACGTGTCAAATTCTTATTAGTTCTCACTCTTTTTAGGCAAAAATTTTTCTTATTTGATCTTTCCCCGTCTATTTTATTATATGGATAATCATGATACAGTTTATATAAAATTATAAAAATCTTTGTTGAAAGTTTAATGATCGAGTTTCAACATTAACAAATACGATCATGCCTGGAAAAATGGGCGGGTTGGGTTGGGTAATGGGTTAGAACGGGTGTGGATTAGGATAAGTGCGGATTATGATGAGTTTTAAACAAAATTAATTTGGGTCTAAATAAGTTACTTATAAAAAACATCAATTTCGTTTAGGTTAAAATGAATTGTAACTAAACAAATTGTTTATTTGAATAGTTTTTAATTATTTTCTTATCAAATATATTATTAAACATTTTTACCTGTTTGAATCCGTTGTATTTATATGTTTTTAAGTTACTTATTTTAACCCGCATTGTTTTAAAGCATTATCAGTCTCAAACATTATATGTCATAGTTAATGCTACCAGTGTTAACTCAAAATACAATAATTTTTACCAAAATCTACGTATTTAACTTGTCATGGATCAAGATTGCCAGGTTTAGGTACGAGAAGGATTAAATAAGAAGATATTTTTGCTTAATTATATCAGGAACCAATATAATTTTGACATATAACGTACCAAAAAAGAAATGAATGATAATTTAAGTATAACATATTGTTTTTAGTATTAGATTTTTATGTTTTTGAACTGGATTTTTTCTATAATTTTTATACTTAATGTTAATTTTTTTTGTAATGAATTTTTATTTTTTCATACTGAGTTTTTATTTTTTTGTAATGAATTTTTTATTTTTTGTACTAAATTTTTTTGTACTGTATTATTAGCATTTTTTGCACTAAATTTTGTTTTTTTAATGAAATTCTATTTTTATGTTTTTATAATATCAAATGTCAAAATCTAATTGGTTACTAAAAATCTCTTCCTATTTGAATGGAATCCTTTAATGGCCTATAAAAGTCAAAAAAACTAATAAAATTTATTTACAACTCTAAAAGTCACCTATGTTTTATTCCTTAAAATTATATTTAAAGCATTTATAAAAAGTTTTCCATGAATATCCTCATAATCTAATTGACAAAAAAATATTGTTGTATAAATCTGTTACTTATTTTCTAAAACTCTTAATTATCACATCTCAATTCATGGAGTAATAAATCTTTATTCATAATCACTCATAAAATTATGTTAGTCATATATATAGACGTCTAAAATTATCGATAATTTTTCTATCTTTTACACACGTACATAAACTCAATATATTCGTTTTGATGTAGTTTTCCTATAATATTTAATTACCGACGAAAAATAAGGATTCATGAGAAACCTCATCCATAAATAAAATAGATAAATTAATGGCTTTTCTTTAAAGTCTATGCATGGAGATAGGTCTGAAGAATCTACTAAAATTGTGAAGACTTCTGTTTTTAATCACGTTTTAATATGGCCGGGTTAAATTTTTAAAAACAAAAAACCAAAATAGCAGCGCTGTTAATTATTCAATTATAAAATGGGTCTAAGCAAACTAAACACACACATATATATCTTTTTTTTGTTGGATTCTACTAAAATGGTTTAGTTTGTAAAACGGTGAGAATAATTTTTTGTCACTTGTAAATCTGACTCAAATAAACTTCGAATAAACAAATTACAGCGGCGTTAATTAGAAACAACTTGTCGAACTCTACGATCTTAGCTTTTAGTTTAGCTTTTGTGTTTAGATTTTAATATTTAACTTTTCGATTAAAAAATGTACGTTTTCATGTCTTCTTTTAGTCATCACCATGTTTTTTCATGTTTGTTATCATTGTGTATATCATGCTCTTCGTTGTATGTTAAGGTTTAATATTATAGTTTAGCCTTTCTTTTTTTATAATCGTGGGAACCCATTTACGTGTAAACCCCTGTGTCTCTCTCAATACCAACTAACTGAGAGGAACAGATAAAGCGCGGTCGCAAGCAAACGTGTAGGTGACTTCAAAGGAAAACAGCTCCAAGCAAGGATTGAACGTGAGACATCTAGGTTGTCTCTTATCCACTCTAACCACTACACCACTTCCTTAAAGGTTCGCTTTAGAGTTTATTTTATAGTGTTTAGATCCAAATGTACAACTTTTAGGTACAAAATTTATGATTTACAACTTATTGTATCTTTTTGTTCGTCAATATATCTTACTTTTCTGCTCGTTATTGTCCTTTTGGATTTAATTTTATGATTTAATTTCAGAGTTTATGATTTAAGGTATAGATTTAAGATTTAGCTTTTATATATTACTTTTAAGGTTTTAAAATATATGTTTTTTAGCCTATCGTGTCTTCCTGTTAGTCATTGAGTTTTTTCCTAACTAGTCTTTGTTTATGATTTACTAGGATAAATCTGGTGTATTACACGGATTGAAAACTAAAATGTTTTCTACTTTGTAAGAAAGCATGTTTAAAAAAAAATTCTAAGAAAACTTATTTTACAAAACTTATATTTTTCCTAAAACTACAAATTTAAAATATTTCTTATTTTTTTAAAAAAATTGATTTTTTGAAAAAAAATCATGTGTTGTGAACTTTTTTAAGTGTGTTTTTCAATAAAAAAAGATTTTATTTTTAATTTATTAAAACTATTTTTTAATATGAAAAGGTATATGATATCATTAGTTATTTGATTTATAATTATTTAATAAATTAAAGAATATAATTATAAGTATCATTATAATTTAATATGAGAAAAAATGATTGAGAGCATAAAAATATGACATGTGACAATAATATAAAAAAAAATAACATGTGTTTATTTATTATAATATTAATATTTGTGGGTTTTGTTTTAAGGTTTATGATATGACGAGTGTGTTCCAATTAATGCCATTGAAAGGAGCTTACTTAGAGTCTGTTTGGCATATTTATGAGTTTTTTAAAATTCTTTGTCATTTTTTTTACAAGTTAATGTCTTTTTAAAATAATGTTACCATATATATATATATATATACATATATATATATATAGGGGATGGTTCCTTTGCCAACTCTTTTTTATTGTGTTAACCGAATAACTACATCTTATTACGTTGAGCCCACGTTAAAATAATCTAAAGGTGTATGTTTTTTCTTATTTTTTATTAATATAAGTGTACCCTACATTAATTAAAAAAAAACCTAAATCTTTAGATTTACTTTAGTGTGGACCCCAAAGTAATAAGATGTAGTTATTCGGTTAACGCAATAAACATGAGTTAACATTTGATCATCTCCTTATATGTATATATATATATATATATAATATGTATATATGTGCTTTAATTGCACATGTAATATATTATTCATAAGAAAATCGAACATTATTTTTTTATTAACATGCCAAATTAACAATTTCTGTAAAATCTTGTAACACAAAATGCTTATAATTAAAAATTTGGTAAAATTTAAAAAGTTTTTTGAATATATAAAAAAATTGAAAAATTAATGATTTAGTTTGGAGGAGGAATTGTACCTGAAAGCCTTCAAGAGGCGTGTCATAATGTTGTGGATGGTTGACTCTCTGTTTGATGATGTCTCGAAGATGTTTTGCATAAACACTCATGAAATCAACTCGTGTGGGTGTGGTTTTAAGTAATGTTGACACTTTTGTTAGCCGATTGGCGTATTTAAACGCGGCTTGGTTGCATATTTCTTCAACCTCCGACGACGTTAGCCCTCCTTTCTTTGTAAAGAATTTTAGACCATTCCGTGTGTATGGCAAGTGAGACGCTGTCATCTAATTAAATCCAACATACATTCATAACTTATTTAAAAATTAAAATATTAATTTCTCTAACTTAATTAAACTCATTCATCCATAGTTATTTACTTCTACATATTAATTAAAAAATAAGTACGTATGATATATTAATGACTGGCTTCTTTTCTTGTGGTACCTAAAATTAATATGCATGACACGCAGATCAATTAATTAATATATGCTAGTTAATCTTTTTTTTTCTAAATTTTAAATGAATTAACGCTAATTAAAAATAATAACTATTAACTTAAAAGTGTACTGGTTTTTTATTTTTCTGTACTTGATTTTTTTGAACTATATTTTTTGTACCGATTTTGTTTTTTGGTAATCTGATTTTGTTTTTTGTACTTGATTTTTTTTTTTTAGTTTTTAGCATATCACAAGTCAAACTCATATTTCTTCTTACTTTTATTAAGCAAAAATCTCTTATTAGTGAAACCAACCCATATAATTTATAGGTATCTAAAAATACCCATTTTTTTGTTAACAAACAAAAGGAATGATGAAGAAAGTAATTAATTAATGTTCATGTAAATTTGTAACTTATATATGCACATAAGGAGCAGGATATTTGAAGTTCAATTCGATGTATATTCACCGACCTTAAGTAACTTATATGATGCATTATATACATACTCATTCTAAATTTTAAAGATATTATATTTACCCTACTTGATTAGTATCATCGTATCATAAACAATTTAAAATCCTAAATACCAAAATACATAATTTAATGTAAATTAAACCTATAAAATCGTTATGTTATTAAGCATCGTACATATACATATATTTCTTTTTGTCACATCTTCGAAAAAATTTATATTTTTTCATATATAGTTAAATTCATATATTTTCTGAAACAACAAATTCACACTCTTTAAACTTACACCTAAATCTATTTAGTTTTCTATAATAAAACTAAAAATTCTTATTTAACTTAAATCATCCCTCTAAAGTTTAAACCAATCCTATTATCATATGTATTTTTATTAAATTTAATATAACACCTATTCATTATATCATATTTTTTCAAAAAGAAAGAAAAATATGTTAAAACGTAGTTAATTAAACAAACTCAACTTCCCACCTAATTAATAAACTTGTACCTTCTTTTCTGACGCGTTAGTTTCAGTTATGTGAGATTTAGTAGGGAAAAAAAAAAGATTTTTAATTTCTGCGTTTGCGTAAAGTTTGGTTGTAAATTGTAATATATCTTTTGCTCCTGAAAAGTGTACTAATAAACAGGGTATTAAATTAGTATATATTTTACAATAATATTCAAAATAAAAGACAGCAGTGAAAAATGTTTGTTCTTTAGCAAATAATTATAAAAAAAAAAACATTTACTTTCTACTTGCCAATTATCTACAAAAAGTATTGCCATCCAAACTTTTCAAATACAGTATTTTTTTTAATATATGTCTACATTTATGCAAAATAATTATTTTTTTTTAAACAAAAGCAATATAACTTTTTTAAAGAAAACACACCATTATGGAGGCATCGTAGGAAAATGGTGACAGCACTGTGCTCATGAAACATGCAGGTGTAGTCGCTAGTCCCATATCGTACGTTATACAGCCAGCACGGCTTAAACCTGAAAATATTGCCACACTCAACGACCCACCCGATATCCGTGGGTCACGTCCGAGTGAAACCCGGACATCTTCCACCGGTCCTCCCTTCACCAATCCATTCCTCACCCACTCTCCAAAACTCTCGGCTATAGCTTCGACCGCCGGTGGTGTAAGGTCCACCTTCCGACCCGGTTCCCCTTCCACAGCCACACCTCGAACGTCTGAGCCATTTTGAAGCCTTTTGATTTGACCCATTTCCTCATCCAACCCAAGTTCATTGTAGTTTGCAGTGGTTGAAGATTTTGGTGAAATGAGAGTTAGTTTTGAAGGGATAGAGAATGGAAATTTAAGTGTTTTGAGGGGGGTTGTTCTTGGTGCAGATGATGATGATGGGAAGTTGTGATTAATAGAAGTATTGTTATTTAGAGAAGTTGAGGGGGCTAAAGTTGAAAACATTGTATTTTGGTAATATTTTTATGAAGAAAATGGTCGCTTGGTTGCTGGGTTTAAAGCTTGGGAAGAGATGAAGCAGTCTAGACCAGTCAGGAAATAAGGGAAGATAAGATATTTTTAACTCAATTTCCACCATAACCTTGTTTCGAACATATATACTTACAACAACAACAACAAAAATATCTCTAAACATAATTCCAAATTCAACTCAAAATTCCAAATTCATCATCCCAAGGGCTTTTTCGTAATTTGTTAATACATGATGTAGGAGAAACAAAATCATTACAAACTCGAAATTCCTGAAATATTGATGCCTATATTTCTACAGAAACATTATAAATTAAACTATGATTATGAATTAAAATTGAAAGATTGGTCTATAAATTTGAGTAAAATGCAATAGTCTCAAGATTTTGAAGGTGGCGCGCACATATATGATTTGAATCGAAAAATGATTACAATTATAAAATATACGATTTTGGATTATTTGTTATTTTCTTCTATATTCTGACATCTCATCCGAAAAATGATATTCATAATGACACTCGGAGTCGTCCCACTTTTCCTCACTTTTTCCCATTTTGCATGGTGACGTCCCATTTTTCCCACTTTTTCCCACATTTTTTATCCCATTTTTTCCCACTTTTCCAATGTCAAATTGTTTCTCCCACGCTCGGCAACATTCGGCTTCCTCACCCCGTTTTTCCCCTAGCCGAAACCGGGGGCGCGATGTTCCCGGCCGGCCCCGATTCGGTGATGGCTTCCCCGACCTCTTCCCGTCTCCCACTCCGAGTGCCCTAATTAAGTACAAATTGATCTTTAGGAGCACTCTTCACTTAACGTAGACGTCACATAATCAACCAACACCATCACCCCCTTATCACTCAACATCATCATTACATGTGTTATCATCACTTATCTATCACTTCTCATCACTTTCCTATCACTCCACATCATCATCCCAATTTTTCTCCCTTTTTTTTCTTTTCACCCTGTGATGCTCCCCACACCTGCCCCTTACGCCCCTGTGTAATGGGGGAGGGCGCCACCGGGGCGTGACCGGCCCTCTCACGGCCCATCACACATCATAACACATACACTTATAACAGACTAAAAACGTACGATATATTTCTACAAAAAATTAAATAATAACCAATGAATTGAACGAGTATCGATAGATGATGAAATAAACGGAAAGAAAGCCATACAGCTAGATATTTTGTCACTTGTGTGGCTACAATAAAATGATCAAGATGATAAAGGATCGACCCTGCGACAGTCACATAACTACAAGGTGATTAAATTGAAGATGGTTATTATGTGGTTTAATTTCTTAATTAATTTACAAGAGAAAAGGATTAATCTATATAGAGGTAAAATCTAGCTAGACAATATTATGAGAACCAGAAGGACATATCTTTAAATTAAGGATGACATAAGTGTGAGATGCTGGGCTACTAAATAAAAGTATTGATGATAGCTTTAATATGACCTCAAGTGAGACATTGGCAGAAACGTGAAGCTTGGAACGAAGAGAATCAAAGTGGGTGTAGGGCAATCCCCTATATATGTTTAATTTTTTTTAAAGGCAAATGTTATCTCCTCCTAAAATACTCCACAATAATTACACCATTGCATGGGTTAGAACCCATGACCTCTTATTCTAAGAGGCAAAGCCTATATATGGTTAAATTGTTAGATATTTAATGGGGTTTCAAGGGAGCCCCTTGGCAGGGTTCAGGGAGTAGTGCCTCGAAGAGAAAGAGGCCTAAGTGGCGGTGGCTCCTGGTGGGGATGAGTTGCCAGATCAGATTGAAAAAAAAAATTACTTAAATTGCTATATTGAAAAATCATTACAAAATTTAATTTGAAAATTTTGATATAGAATTTGTATTATAAATTTTGTAGCAATTCTAGGAAAATTAAACTTTATAAATGCATGCAAGCAGTTTCTTTAGGGATTCCTGCATATCTCGAAAATTGGCATTCGATCAAAAACTCCGGTTCATCTGAAATTGCTCTCGAATTCATCCTTGTTCTTGAATTGAAAATTGAATTTTATTCGTTCTAACAATTTTGTGTGAATCACCAAATTGTTATATCTGAAAGTATGTTTCATGACTTTCAATTCATCCAGTTCTAATTTAATGATTAGTTTCGACAGAAAAGATATCCAAGCGGAACATTAGGAGGAATATACCGAACTTGGGGATCCTGAGTAAAACCATGTCACGAATAAATTGCAGATCAATCCTGGGGTATTTGGTTTGCTAATGGAGGATTGGGTTAACAGCTAAGTATATGGCTCCAATGTTGTCACACCATAAGGAGGGTGGAACAGTAAATGGTAAACTAAGCTCACGTTATGACGGAACGATATATATAAATTGTAATGTAGATATAACACACTTTTATGTTAGACGTGTTGCATCAGTAACATTAACTTTATTAAATACGTAAAAGAAACATATAAAGTTACGATCAATCGATTCTATAAATTGAAACACATATTAAAGATATTCATATAACAGTACATATATTCTTCAGTAGATGTCGGTATCATTTTCAGTATACAAGTACATTATCGTGAGTCAAGATAACCAACGATAATATATTGTTTAAGACTTAAGAAGGAAATTTGGTGAGTTGAGTGGGTATGGAGTTGAAAGTATATTTTTATAAAGGATAGAAGGTGAAGTTGATATACCACGTTGCACGTGAGTAGTATGAGGTTGTGACAACTAAGAAGGGGAAGTTATCAAACGTGTTACGAAAGAGCAGGAGTCGGTACTCCGCACCCAATCAATCACAGGCCGCCCATTCCTATTCCTATATATATAAACACACAACACACAACACACAACACTCACTTCATTCATCTGCTTTCAATTTTTCTTCCAAAAACCAATATATTATTTTTTATTCGTGAATGCTACAAATCTTGGGTGTGTTCGATCATTTTCCATCCGTTTTGGGATTTTGCAATTATACCTAGCTGATCTTCCATATCTCCAAATTAATTTTGTTTTGTTAATTAGTTTAACTATTTCAAGTTGTCATTCAAGAAGGCGAAGAACCCGGCCATGAAAGGCGGGGGTAAGCGAATTCTGATAAATATAAACGTTTTGGGAAGCACCGGTCCAATTCGGTTTGTGGTCAATGAGGACATAGTGGTGGTTGCAGTCATCGAGACGGCTCTTAAAGCCTACACTCGTGATGATGGTTCAGAGAAGACAATAAACAAACTATAAAGCACTCAAATGGATTCCTTTGTTTATTGAATAATCAAAAAGTGAGTACATAAAGCTGCATATGTAGTAGCTATAAATACTAGAATGAAAGAAACAAATCTACCTACTAAACAGGAAATCAAACAACAACTTCAAACGTTAATAATTCAAAACAATCCGGAAGATTAGGATCCATCTTGAGTGCATGACTTCTTCTCCAAGTGACCGTTACCCCACGTGATTAATTGAGTTGGAAGCATTCTCAACACCCTCCCTTGCTTCTAACTCACATACTTCAAGCAAATGTCTAAAATAGACAAATTTTTCACAACTTACAGCCTTGGTCAAGATGTCAGCCAGTTGATCATTTGTACCGCAGAACTCCAAACTAGGGGTGAGCATAAAACGGTTCTGACCGAAAAAACCCGAAGCCCGGA
The DNA here is from genome assembly GCA_009363875.1 of Mikania micrantha. Classification (NCBI taxonomy): domain Eukaryota; kingdom Viridiplantae; phylum Streptophyta; class Magnoliopsida; order Asterales; family Asteraceae; genus Mikania; species Mikania micrantha. The sequence continues at coordinate 30,845 of SZYD01000811.1, read as the reverse complement.
CCGGAGAAAACCCAAACAAGAACCGAAATTATATATAAGGGTTGGGCTTCGGTCCCTGTACTCAGAATTTTTCGGGCTCGGGTCGGTCCTCGGGCTTTGATACAAGAAAACCAGGAAAAAAAACCCGGCCCGGACTTTTTCTTTTGGTAAATTAAATGGTGGTTAACTAATTATTATTAAACTAAACCCAATAAAAGCCCATTAAAATAACCTAATTAGTAAACGTGGGGTAGGGTTGAAACTTGAAAGGCGTGAATCAACATCAAGTCAACATTCAATCAGCCTTGAACGATCTGTGATTCTGTGAATATTTATGATCTTCATCATTGAAAATCAAGAGGATTAAAATTCTATAACGTGGGTATCATCATTGAAAAACATGTTAGTTTACATTGACACAAGGTTAGTTTACAATGGGATTATTATGGTGTTTCTGTGGGGTGCATGGTGGCCTGCCACTCAGCTGTGGTACAGCCCTGCTACGGCGCTGATGCAGCCCTTGTAGGGCAATCTTTTGTGTCGTCCATGCATGGGATGCATGGGGAATCCAACAAGTTGTATTTCTTTTTATTTCTCTTGAAAATCAATCTTAATTGTTCTATTAATTGTTCACTTCAACTTTTTTGATTCAAGTATATTACATATTTTATTAAAGATTTGATATTTTTCACTGTATTTCTTTTATGTGATCAAATTTTGTGGGAACCAATCATGATATAACAACTGCTCTTGGGTCTGCAAATACAGAAGTTATCGGTTAATTTTTAGTACATTTCCCATATTCAGAAGTTACATTCTTTAATGGTTATTTATTTGTTTTATATTTTAAGTTGGTTATTTTATTTATTGTTAGATGGATTAAACAAATGTGGAGAATTTATCAAGCGATGAATCCAATGGAGGAGATAAAAGAAAGAGTGAACAACCACCTGCTTCTAAACAAAACAAACCAAAAAAGCAAAACATCAGCTTCAGGTGTTTCGAAACCTTTAGGTTCTAGTGTTTGGGAAGAAATGGAGAAGTTTGTTGATGAGGATGGGAATAAAAAGGCAAAATGCAAGCACTGCAACAAAGCCTTTGTAGGAGACTCAGGAAAAAATGGTACATCAATTTTGAGAAGACACCTTAATATTTGTCCAAAAAACCCGAGCAAATTAAAAGATCAAACTAACTTGTTTGTAAAAAAGAATGATGATGTTGATGGCATGTCTAGTGTTAAAACATGGAAATTTTGTGCTCAAAAAAGTAGAAAAGCTATAGCAGAGATGATAATACTAGATGAGCTCCCATTCGCTTCTGTGGACCATGAGGGTTTTAAGAGACTCATGGAAACTATTTGTCCAAACTTTAAGATCCCAAGTAGATTTACAGTTTCAAGAGAATGTGGAGAAATATTTTTAGAAGAAAAGGGGAAACTAAAATCTTTTTTTGCCAATACAAAAACGAGAGTTTGCCTAACAACTGACACATGGACATCGATTCAACAGATAAACTACATGTGTGTTACTGCTCATTTATTGACGAAAATTGGGCATACCACAAACGAATTATTAATTTTAAACCCATCAATAGTCATAAAGGAGAGGAGATCGGGAGGGTCCTACTTAAATGCTTAAGAGAATGGGATATTGAGAATGTTTTGACTGTTACTACAGACAATGCTTCATCTAATGATACTGCAATATCATTTCTCAAAAATAGTTTAAACAACCTTTTGTTGTCCGGGAGATATTTACATATTCATTGTGTAGCACACATTATCAATCTCATTGTGAAGGATGGATTAAGTGATAGATCCATTTCAATTGATCGCATTAGAAATGTGATTCGATATATCAGGCATTCTCCCAAGAGGTTAGAAACATTTAAAAAGTGTGCTAAGGAAGTGAAGATTGAAAGTAAGGCAATGTTATCTTTAGATTGCCCTACTAGATGGAATTCGACATATGATATGTTGGATAGGGCAGCAAAATTCGAGAATGCTTTTGTTGAATATGATTTGACTGATCGAAGTTTTAGAAATGATTTGGGTGTCAATGGTATTCCTAAAATTACAGACTGGCACTACGCAAAAGAAATGGCTGGGGTTTTAGAAATGTTTAAGCATAAAACCATCCGATCTTCTACTTCGTCACAGGTTTGTATATAAATTTTAATTTTTATGAGCTGATATTTGAAAACATGAATTTCTTATTGATAATATTAAATTATATGCAAATTTATAACTATTAACTTAGTTTATTTTTCTGCTACAACACACGTGGTTGTTAATCTGTGTTTTAATGATATTATGGATATTGATACCCACTTACGAAGCATGAGATGTTCAAATGACACAGAAGCTAAACTTATGGGTTTGTCGATGCAGTTGAAGTTTGATAAATATTGGAGAAACTTTGAAACTTTTAATAAGTTTGTGTATTTTGCTGCTATACTTGATCCTCGTTTGAAGCTGGATGTTATTAAATTTGGTTTTAAAAGAGTCCTTATGGCTGAAAAAGGTGACCAAGAGACAGAAAATAACATTGAAAAAAAGCGTGACTTATTGGTTGATTGTATAAAGGATGAACTGAAACTAGTATTTGAGCAGTATGAGTTGAATAATGAAAGTAAAAGTTCAAAAAATCGTTCACAAAGTGAGAGTTATGAGGAGACTTCATTTACAAATGTTTCGAACGACTTTTTTGCTCAATTTAAATCAGTTGTGGGTTGTATAACACTAAGTCAGAACTTCAGAAATATCTTGAGGATATACCAGAAGATGATTACTCGGGATTTGATATTCTACAGTGGTGGAAAGCAACGTATTCAAAATACCCAACATTAGCAAAAATGGCAAAAGGTGTTTAAAAGTATATTTGCATTTATGATAACGTTTTATATTTATTAATTCAATATATGTTCATGTTTATTATTGTAGATATACTGGCCATTCCAATTTCAAGCGTTGCTTCCGAGTCTGATTTTAGTACAGGCGGAAGAGTTGTTGAAACCTATAGGAGTTCTTTGTCTCCTCCGGTAGTTGAAGCACTTATATGCACCCAAGATTGGATACGTAAGTCAAGTAAAGTGATTAATGATGATTAAGATTTGACAAACTTCGACGATCTTGGCAAAGGTAAGATACGAAAATCCTTTTTTATTTCATGTGATTATATTATTATATTTACAATATTTTATATGTTTTTTTTTGTAGAAATTTCTAATAAACTTGATCCAGCTCACATAAATCATGAGACCGACTAGAGACTGATTGTGGTTCATAACGTTTGAAACTTTTGATTTGCTAAGTTGATTAAACATTTTCATATTACATCTTGAATTTTTCAGACATTGTTCTTACGGTTTTAATATTAGATATTCAATGTGTTGGTTGAATTATATAGAATGTAATTGATTTCAGTTGGTTATTTTTTGGCTCATGGCAAAATTTGTATGTGTTAGACAAGGTTAGGCTCAAATAAATTCTTATTACCTGCACTCCTGCAGTTCTTAAACCCAGAAAACTCAGACACATTATGTGGCATTTCATCGAGCACCTTGTGTACATAGCTCAAGCACAACTAAAAAATATATTTTATGATTCAAAGCACACCTCACAATCAGATGATTAATGAATAAAAGAAGCAAAATTACGAAGATTTAAACTTATGTCTTAAGAAATGAAGATCAATTTGAAAGCTTACCTGTTTACTTTTCATACATTTTGCTTTGGTCCAAATTCGATAGCTAACTCATGAGATTGATCTACTGTTGCTGCAACATTGATGAAATCTTGATTTGCTTCATAATAGTGATTCAAAATTGTTTGTGAAGTTACGAATTTCATCTTCAAACAGAGATGTAATTGTCGGTCTTGAGCTTTTGTTAGAAACCGAGGGAACCGAATATGAAGAAACCCGAAACTGAGATCACATTAATGGTCCGGTCTTCGGTTTATAATAAAAAGATTTCCCGGTTTTCGGGCCGGGTCGGGCTACATCCGGTTCAGTCCAGTTCGTGTCTCCTGATCACCCCTACTCCAAACTGATCTCCTCTTTATTCACCATATCTCTGATAAAATGATGACGCAACTCAATATGCTTAGACCTGCTGTGCATTATTGGATTGCGAGACAGATTTATAGTAGACTTATTATCACATAAAATAACAGTAGGAGTTACTTGTTTCAGATCCAAATCAGCAAGAATTCTCCTAAGCCACACCCCTTGACAAGCAGCACTAGAAGCTGCTATGTACTCAGCCTCAGTGCTTGATAAGGCCACATATGATTGTTTCTTAGAGCTCCAAGTGACTGCACCACTTCCCAAAGTAAACGCATTAGCTGAGATGCTTTTCTGATCATCCATACTACTTGCCCAGTCACTATCCGTATAACCTGTTAGCTTTAGCTCCTTACCTTTAGCATAAAAAATTCCAAATTTAAGTGTACCTTTGATGTATTTGAGTATTCTTTTAGCGGCTCCATAGTGTATCTTGGAATGTGATTGCATAAATCTTAAGATCAGACTTACAGAAAAAGCTAAGTCTGGTCTGGAGTGAGTGAGATATATAAGACCTCCTACTAAACTTCAGTATATAGTCTCATCAACCTTATCAGCTCCATCTTCCATCTACAGATTCTCATAAGAGTTCATAGGAGTGGCATCAGACTTACTATTCAGCATCCCAAATTTGTTGATAAGGTTCCTGGCATATAGCTCTTGAGAGATAAAGATTCCATCCAGTTTCTGCCTAACTTCCAGACCAAGAAAGAACTTAAGGGGTCCCATGTCGGACATTTCAAATTCACTTAGCATACCACCTTTAAAATCTAAGATCATACTCTAACTAGAACTGGTGTAGATGATATCATCTACATAGAGACATACAAAGATGATCTCCTGATTATGAACTTTCTTGGTGTATAAGGTGGGTTCATTGCAGCTTCTCACATACCCATGCTTAATAAAGTACCCATCAATACGTGAGTACCAGGCTCTAGGAGCCTGTTTCAAGCCATATAAGGCTTTATTAAGCTTATAAACCTTCTCTTCTTGTCCTTGAACGACAAACCTTCTGGCTACTGAACATAAATTTCCTCATCAAGCTCCCCATTTAAAAAGGCAAATTTTACATCCAACTGATGTAGCTTCCACCCGTAATGAGCTGCTACTGCAAGTATGATTCAAATAGTCTCGAATCTTGCTACAGGAGCAAAAGTCTCATTGTAATCAATTCCAGGTAGCTGTGAATATCCTTTGGCTACCAGATGGGCCTTGTATCTCAGTATCATACCGTCTACACTCACTTTGGTTTTGTAGGTCCATTTAAGGCCCACCACGTTTTTATTTTGAGGAGGCAGTACTAAGTTCCATGTGTGATTTTTCTAAAGAGATTTGATTTCTTCCACCATAGCTTGTTGCCGTTCTCCCTTTACCGCAACTTCAGAGAAAGATGATGGATCAGATATGTTGAGTGCAAATAATTGATTTTCTTAATCTAAAAGTCCTTCTCCTGTTTGATAGTCTTGAAGCCATCTTGGAGGGCTGTCTGGTCTGCGAGAGGGACCTGGGTCTTGGTTAACAGGTTGAGTAATATTGGGTAAGGTGGAATTATGGGTTTCTTTGTGCATAGGTTCTGGTGGGGTAGTAGATGAAGTACTTGCTTGAGCAGTGGTGGAGGTACTTGTTTGAACAGTGGGTGATGAGTTGTCATTGTCATGGTTAGGTTCAAAGTAAATAGGGGGAAATGGGTCAAAAAAAGAAGGAATATAGGATGCTTTTTCATAGGAGCTTTCAACAGACCAGTCCCACCTAGTATCCTCCAGAAAAACCACACTTTTCTTAACCAGAAATCTTTTTGTGATTGGATTGTATAGTCTATACCCAGGGTTTTGAGATGAATACCCAAGAAAAATACATTTTTCTGATCGATTGTCTAGTTTCTTTCTCTCGTGGACAGGTATGTGACTAAATGCAATACAACCAAACACCTTTAGATGATAGACAGAAGGTTTCTTTTCACTCCATATTTAAACTGGTACATGATCTGAGATGGCCTTTGTTGGAGACCGGTTGATCAGATAGGTGGCAATGGCTGCACTCTCTGCCCAGAAATAGTTGGGAAGTTGCTTGGCCTTCATCATACTCCTGGCAAGACCCATGATGGTCCTGTTTTTGCGTTCGACAGTTCCATTGTGCTCAGGGGTGTGAGGAATAGTCACCTCACGTTTAATACCATGGAGATTACAGAATTATTGAAATTCGTGAGAGGTGAATTCACCCCCTCCGTCAGTCCTGAGCACTTTAATCACACATTCACTTTCTTTTCTACAAGACTTTTAAAGACTTTAAATTTCTCAAAGGCATCAGATTTACGTTTTAGAAAGTAGATCAAACACATTCGAGAAAAGTCATAAATGAGTAGAAAATAATAAAGATTTCCTCCCAAACTTGGTGTCTGCATTGGCCCACATAAGTCAGCATGACAAGCTCAAGTTTTTGTGTAGCTTTCCATGATGAGGATGAGAAAGTTTGTTTGTGGTGTTTGCCAAGAGTACACCATTCACAGACATCAAGAGGGGTTATGGGTGGTAGACCACGGACCAAGCCTTTGTCAGACAAGAGTTAGAGTCCATGAGAGTGAAGGTGGCCATATTTACAATGCCATAGCCTTGAGACAGCATGGCTTGTAGAGTTTGGCTTGGATTTGGCTATCATAGCTTTTGATGCATCAAGAAGAAACATATTATTGTTTGAAACTTTAATGGACATAAGTTCAATACCTGAGCTTTTGTTTATGATAGAGCATTTTCCTTCATTAAAGGTAATTGAGTACCCTTTTTTCATCAACTGTCCAACACTTAGAAGATTATATTCCAAGCGTGGGGCATAGTACACATCCCCCAGGAGTTTGTATTCACCACCGTGCAGCATGATCTTTATAGTTCCCTTACCTTCCACATGAAGCTTCTTCCTATCACCCAGATTGACATCCAATTTGAATGTTTCATCTAGATGCAGGAAGGATTCCTTTAGGCCGGTCATATGGTTTGAACACTCGGAGTCTAGGAACCATAGGTTGTTATTTGTACTGGCATTATCAATTACAGCCATGAAGAGATGTTGCTCCTCCTGGTCGACATTCCCGACTCCTTCATCCGCTGCTACTTGAGCCTGGTTTTCCGCATTATAGCAACAGTCCTTCTTGAGATGGCCGAACTTGTTGCATACATGGCATTGCGGCCCACGGTTCCTTTCTTGGATTCTTCCATGACCCCTCCCTCTTTGGATCCACGCCCGCCTCTGCCTCGAAAGGCATTACCAATGGCACCCCTGTAAGGTTCTTGAAATACCTGAAGAGCTTGTTCCTCTGGTTTCTCAATCTTCTCTCCGGACCTGTTGTTTAGTCTAACCTCTTGAGACTGCAAGGTTCCCATAAGCCACACTGGAGTGAGCATGGACACGTCAAAGGACACTTCAATGGAGGGAACTATGTAATCAAACTTGGTTGACAAGCTGCGCAGGATCTTTTCTACTACTTTTTGATCAGACACGGTTTCCCCATAAGATCTCTCTTGGCTAACCACACCCATAACTCTGGATAAGTAGTCGCCAATGGATTCTTCTTCCTTCATGGAGAGGTTTTCAAACTCTCTGCGTAAGCCTTGTAGTCTAACTGCTTTCACCTGATCGTTCCCCTGGAATTCCAGTTTTAAGATTTCCCAGGTTTCTTTGGCTGATGCGGTGGCTGCTATGCGGGAGAACAACTGGTCATGCATGGCCTGTTGGATAATAGCCATGGCATGAGCGTCCTTCTTTTGAGCGGTTTTGAGCCGGGCTTGATAGGTGTCGCTGAGGTTAACTCCTGTAACGCCCGGTTTTAACGGTTACGTGTGTTAATAAATAAACTTTATTATATTTTAAATTATGTTGTGATAATAATATAATAACATTTGGGGTGTTATAGTTAACTAGTAACTAACATGATTGTGTTGGTTAAGTGAGTTAACTAATTTAAAAGGTTGAGGGGCTGAACTTGCCAAATAGGCAAAGATGTTAAAATAGAGATTATAAGACTTTGACTTGGTCAAAGCCTTCATTTTATCAGCTATGTGTGTGTGTGTTACGTGAGAAGCATAGAAGAGAAGAGGAGAAAAAGGAACTTGCAAAACCTAGCTTTCAAACTCACGATTCTTGTTGATTTCGTGGTTCAAATTCGAGATTGAAGCTTCTAATCTTGTCTACTAGAGATTCTAACGTCTTGTAAGTAACCATTAACTCCTTATTTGATGTTCTTGAGATGAACAAAGTTAGGGTTTGGTTCAAATCTTAAAATTGGTTGTTTAAATGTGTTAGAAACCATAAGTAGATGGGTGATCAAGTAACTAAACATCTAAATTGATTAGAAATCAATGATTATGAACATGGGTGTTCATGGAAGGTTTTAAGATGGCTGAAATTGATAAAAAAACGAGTTAGAAAGTTATGCGCATAAGGTGCTTGATGAAATGCTTGAACCAAAAGAGATTTTTATGCTGAATTGAAAGAAATTGTGTTGCTGCACTGTCATTGTAAAATTCGTATAAAATCATAGAAAAATCATGAGAAAATGAGCCTTATATTTTTTAAAAGCTATTTGAAAGGGCCACGATCCATCTTTTGACATGAAAAGCTGAAAACAAACTTAAGGTGGGTTAAAATGACAATTACAGCAGCAACATAGAAAAATTCAGCAAGCTGAATTGTAAAAATAAAGGTGCTGGTCTGATTTTGTAAATTGTGTATAAAATCAACCGTGTATCCGTTTGAGGCGTATTTTATATGCTTGGAAAGGTCTAAGAGTCTACTACAACCATCTTTGAACATGAAGAGCTAAAACATATTGTAAATATGTCAAAAATGCTGATTACAGCAGCAACTCCGAAAGTTGCTGCACAAAAATGAGATTTTCCAAAATGTGATAAAAATGGGAAATTGAGTATGTGTGATGTCGAACATAAATAGATGATACTAGTGGGTTATGTACATCTAAATAAATGTTTTTGAAGTATCTAAGATACTTGGTCATGGGTTTTGATGAGAATGATGGGTTTTGGGTAGAACTCATGTTAGAAAGCGTTGTTGGGTGGATATGGATCATAATCCATGGGTAAAATGTGAATATGCAATAAATTGATGTTAAAATTGATAAAAGTTATGATCTTGGATGAATCTTGACTAAATTGGGTGATTATGGGTAATCATGGGATGATTAGGATCAATTGTGTGATAAATTGACTTTGAGAAAGTCAAACGGGTCAAGTGGGTTGAACTTGATTGTATGTATGTATGTGTGTATGTTAAGATGATTGCAATATGTGCATAGGTGATGAAAACAAAGTTTATAGGCAAGGAAAGGAGCTTGCTTCATAATTAGAGCTTTGGACCAAAGGTAAGTCACCTAATTGATTGAGTCACTTAATATGTTGTTAAATTCACAAGGTGTGTGATTAAGGTAAATTGACTCTAAGTGATGGTTAGTAAATTGTGTTTACTATGTGATTGACCCATTGGATATATGGGCATCTATACACAACGGGCGTGTAAGTCACACGGGTGTGACATTAATGTCTTGGGTGACATGTGTTGCATAATAATTATGTGGATTAAACACAATGTGTGTGTGTGTTGAATTCAATCTACAAATACGTGTACAATAAGATTGTGGTGGCAATCGTATTATCTACTAGTGGGTAGACCAAACTTAATAACCATGAGAGTTAATATGTGTATGTGGTGCAATGAGTGCATAAACATAAATGTAAACCATAATGTGTGTGGTTAGAGTTTACATTGAGGGTATGAAAGTGTTAGTAGACTATTGACTTATGGTAGTAACTACCAGTATGTTGACTTTTAAAGTCAAAGTTGTGTGTTTTGTTTAATTATTGTTAGAATTGAAATGTGTGTGTGATTATTGACTAGATTGTGTATGTGTATGGGTTGTAAGTCACTTAATTGAAATGAGTTGTGTTTGAAACGTGGTTAAATTCACAATGTGTGTGATTGTGTTAAGTGACTTTAGGTGTTCATTAGTAAATTGAGTTTACTATATGATTGACCCATTGGACATATGGGTATTTATACACAATGGTGTGTAACTTACCCAACTTACTATAACATTACATATAAGTAGTAGAAAGAGTCTACTTGATTTTTGGTGTTTATATATTGATTATGCATAACTTGACTAATGAAATTAATTGAGTTAAAAGACCTGTGAGAAGGCATTTTTAGTTTCAATATGAATGCTATGCTTGAGTTGTATGCGTAATACAAATGGCATAAAATTAGCCGGATGAGCCGGTAGATGAGTTCATGATACCACATGAGTGTGGATAGCCGGATGAGCCGGTGAAATTGATCAATTAAACCACAAGAGGGTGGACAACCAAATGAGTTGGTTATAATGAGTCAAACCACTAGAGTGTGGATAACCGGATGAGCCGGGAGTTTAAATTGGTGAAACCACTAGTGTGTGGGTAATTGGATGAGCCAATAATTTGAGAATAGTGTTGTAATTAGCCAAACAGTTTCTGAATTCGTGTTTGGCTGTTCGGGTGGCATTCTAAGGCACTGTAATCCCTCGGAATGTTCCATAAACATGTGTTAAAGTTGTTTAGGTGTTCTTACTTAGTTCTAACGAACTAATGGTGAAAACAATGTGTGTTATGCAGGTATTTAAGTAATAAAGGCGAATGTGATCGGGAAATGATGATATTGGATCGAATGAAGCTTCGAGCGATACAAGTTAATATTGAGAAGACTTGTTTATTTAAATAATAGATGTGTTTGTATATATTAAACTATATAAGTGGTTTTTAAACAAGTTTGTGTTGATTTTTGAATGTGACAGGTTATAAAGGATTATTTATTGAGTTTTCAAACAAACCCATGCAAAAAAAAATTATGGGACCAAATTCCGCAACGTTTTTATGTATAAACAAGTGTTTTCTGATCCGTGTGGGATCAGGGTGTCACAACTCCAGTTTCAACAAGATCCCATAGGTCTCTGGAGCGCAGTATGGTTTTCATGCGAATGGACCCGAAATCATAACCCTCACCTTTAAAGGTGGGAATTGGAGTAGGTTGTGTAGGAAGGGCACTGGTGGGTTTAGCCATTGATGATTAAATGAGGGTTAGAAGAGCGTGAGTGGCTTTGATACCACTGATGGTTAAGAGAAGACAATAAACAAACTATAAAGCACTCAAATGGATTCCTTTGTTTATTGAATAATCAAAAAGTGAGTATATAAAGCTACATATGCAGTAGCTATAAATACTAGAATGAAAGAAACAAATCTACCTACTAAGCAGGAAATCAAATAACAACTTCAAACGTTAATAATTCAAAACAATCCGGAAGATTAGGATCTGTAACAACTGCACATTTATTTTTTTTATAAAATATATTGTTCAATATTATAATTTTAAATATCTAGTTATTATATACATCTGTGACACTTACATAATAGTAAGTAACGAGTTAAATGATTATTAAAATTTTTTTACATACTTATTCGGTTAGTTTATATTATAGGGGACCGCCCAAAATTAATAAAATATATTATAATTAAACTTTCTCCGTTTTTAACGAAACTTATGTCAAAATGTAGAGAAAAACGAGCCAATCCCAGCAGTATTTTTAGAATTTTATAAAACATTATATTTTAAAAGTTATCAAAGAAAAATAAAATTTGAGCTAAATTAATTATAATAATAAAATATTAAAATATTAAAATCTTACATTTCAATTTGAAATGTGAAGTTATGTGGAGTATTCTGCAACAATCAAAAATTTACGTGGATAAGATCACACGAAACTTCCTTCGGCATTAAGTTTCGATTCATCTATATATACTCACAATTAAAATCACATACGTAAATACACAATATATACACACATACAATTAAGAAGGAGATTATAAGTTATGGACGCTAGGAGGTGCTGATCAGAATAAAAGGGTCAAGATTAAGGAGTCAGTTTGTTTAGGTATATGATCTAATTTTAGTTAAACTCATAAATTTAAAGTTTTATTAAAATATTAACTTATAGGGTTAGGGTTAAGATCCGACCCAATGTATGTATTAAAAATTTTAGTTTACTTAATAATAATAACAATAATAATAACTCTTATAAAATAAACAAATAAATAATAATAATGAATTAAAAATTTCAAAATTGTGCATGTGTGATGTGCACGTAAATAAAAATTTAAAATGCTTATCTTCAAAACAATAACATATATATATATACACACACATATACATGTGTACGTTATATATATATATATATAGGGCATGGAATTTTATATAACCCACTAAATGTGTACTAACCCAAATAACTTTGGGAAGATGAACCCGAATCTTGGATTTTTTGTTTTAAACATCATTATAACACATTTTAAACCCCATGTTCTTTTATGAGTTTGGGCTAATTCTTTTTCGTTTGAGATCCTACATCATTGTAGCGTGTGCTACAAATAACCTTCCCATATATATATATATATATATAAACCTTTTAGTTTAAACAAAAATTTAAATTTTTGGATATTATTAGCTTACAGGGTTATGATTAAGACTCGATTCCATATATACACAAATATTATGTTAAATATGATCTATTTTAGGAGAAGAAAAATAAACACATCACGAATCATCATTGCAGAATAATTATAAGAATAGATTAAACAGAAACGCTGCCCAAATTTATATTGAAAAGTTCAAAGTTGTCGCTCAGCCAATCAAAAATTCAGGTGAATACATTTAACTTCTTTTTAAATATAAATGACTTCTTGAGTGCATGACTTCTTCTCCAAGTGACTGTTACCCCACGTGATTAATTGAGTTGGAAGCATTCTCAACACGTGAAAGTCGTCTTCCGGTTCTTGGAAACAAATGCATTGATTTCTTTCTTTACACTCCGATCACCGGAACCCAAGGCACCAGATTTATCTCATTAATTAATTAATAAATTTGTACGTGTGACATGTACTTTTGATTGAATTTATTTGATGTATATGCAGCCTGAATGCATTGGATATGATTGGATCTTTGGGAGTGAGGAACTTCATGTTATGCAAGAAACCTCAGGAGGAGGTGACGGAGATGTCGACGAGGAAGATCCACGTCAGCTGGAAGTCATTGTTCAATAACTCAATCACTTTCAAAGTTACTCTTTGTTGAATCGACGACGTTTTGCTTTATAAATTAAAGTTGGTTGATTATATTTGAAGTATGGTAATTGGTATCCTACTAATCTGAATAATACGCACCCACGTTACTTAATTTTCAACTTGAATTAAATTGCACTAGCATTGGAATTGATGCGTGAAATGGATGGATGGATAAACCAATTAAAACATCATGATTATTGTACTTTTTATTTTTTTAGGAAAAATTCTCAAATTAACCTTTTTAATAGTCAAATAAAACAATATATCTATTTGACTTTTTTTCCTCAAAATGTCCATATGTATAGGCGTTGTCACTTATACTTACATATGCGGTCAACCGTACTTTACAGCCGTCAATCGTACTTACGCAAACGCCTGATCGTACTTTACGATGCATTCGATCGTACTTTACGGGTGTCCGACTGTAATCTTGGCAATCGCCTGTACTTTACGGTCGTTCGACCATACTTACACGGGTGCCCAACCGTAAATCATTTACCGGCGCCTCATCGTACTTTATGAGCGTCCAACCATACTATACGGGCACCCAAATGTACTTTACAATGAAGAATACGAACAATTTTGTACTGGTCTTTGTGTCTTTTGTATAAATATTGTGTCTTTTGTACACGTTATTTTATCTTTTGTATTGGTCATTTTGTCTTTTGTACATGTCTTTGTGTTTTTTTTTTATTTCTGTTCAATATTATGTTTTTCTAACCAATTTAAGACATGGTGATTTTGTATAATACACAATGTTAAGGAGTAATGACACAATGACGGGTATGAATAACATTATTATTATTAAAAAAGACACAATAACATTTAAAAAAGACACAACTACCTGTAAGAAAAACATAAAAAGATAATTAGGCACAAACGTTTAAGAAAGACGCAATGACGATAACGAGACACAATGAGCTGAAAAAAATTCATTTATTATACCAACATTATACTCATTTTAAAGATAAAAAATGTTTATTTTTATGATATATATTTTTTTTAAAAATAATATCGTATTTTAAGGTTATGAACATTTGAAAAATATGAGAGGAAAATGATTATGACTAAATTACCCTCAAACAATTTTTCTTTTAAAATTTTAAATTTTCTCTATTAAAATTAATCTCATTATCTAATAGTTAATAATCCTTCTTAACTTTTTTAGGATAAGTAAACTATTTAGTTGAACATAATCCTATATATATATATATATATAAAGGTATAAGTTTTTTTTTAATTAATGTAGGCCCACTTACATTAATTAAAAAAAACTACACCTTTAAATTTATTTTAATATGAGTTCAAAGTAATAAAATTTAGTTTTTCGGTTATCACAATAAGGAAATGTCAACAATTGAAAATTTCCATTTATACACACACACACAATTTTATCACTAGTCACATTTTTATACCACTATTGTTACTTGTTAATTTTTTATCAATCCATTTAATTCTCTCTTTTATTAAATAACTATATTCTCTCCTTTAATAAATAAATTATTTATTTTATTAAATAATTATAATACTAATAACGAATATAATATTATTTATCTTTTTATTAGAAAATGGTTAATTTTTTTTTTTGTAATATATGAAATTTTCTAAAATAATTTTTTTTTTAAAAAGAAATATTTTATTTTCAAAAAACAAAATTTATGTAAAAACAAGTTGTCTTAAAAAATGATTTTTTTAAAATAAAATATATTATAAACCTGAGTTTTTAAACAATTATATTTTTATAAACAAATGATTTTTTTTAATTTATTTAAAAACTGAAGTAATAAAAATGATATCGAAAGATGCACTTTTGGTCATTTATGATTAACGTTATTTTCAAGTTGGATCATTTAACTTTAATAATTACAAAAATAATATTTTATATTCTTGATCTATAAAAGCTAGTTTTTAACATAATACAAACTGAAGTTTTTAGCGTAAGTTATTTTCAAAATATCAATTGTTACAGATCAAAAGATTATATATTATATGTATAATTATTAAAGTTTTTAATTATTTTTTATTGCTTAAAATATCTATTAATATGTAAATTAATCATTTTGTATCAAAATATCATTTTTTAATTACTAAGTTTTTATTACCAACAATTTATACTTATATATGAGAATAAAATATAACTCATATTACTACAACAACTAAATAACTCCTTTTAACTAATTAAAATTCCTCACAAATTTAAAAAGATGTTTCAGTCATTTGACCTAACAAAAAAATCAAGTTTAATAGAATTGTAACAAGTGTCATATTCTTAAAAATCTTTCTATTTTCATATTTTTAAATCAAAGATTTCCCTTTATTTTATACACTTCTAACTTTTTTATATTTTATTATTTTTATATAAAAACTCAAACATTAAGCTCTTCCTAATATTCTCATTAATTCCATTGTAGTCATGCCAATTTATTTTTTAAAAATGTTCATAATTACCCATTTAATTATTAGAGATATTGCTACACTAATTTTCTCTTTTTCAAAAAATTAACCATCTTTTACTAAAAAAAGCCTTCCCCATCATCTTGAATACAAAATTTCAAAGTCACTTTTTAATAAAATTTAGTTATTAAATAAATTTATATCAATACAAGTTAGAGATACGATCAATGTAACGATTTGTAAAATCAATATAAATTACACCAATGTAACTTGTTATAATAGAAATACAAACTACAAATTACGTAACAAAATGTAATCACATCAATTTAACGATATGCATTTAATGACGTCATTTTTATTAAAAGAATGCCATTTGTATAAAAGACTTTTGAAAATTTATAAAAATGGATGATTTTTTTTAAATAGGGGGATTTTCAAAATGGGAGGAAAAACATTTTGAAAAGCATGAAAACTTATAATATTAATATTACAATTCGTATACATTAGTGTAGTCAAGAAAATTTTCAAAAAAAAATGATGATATTATATTGGAATTATTCAACAGTGTAATTTTTATATATATTGTTATTTTTTTATAAAAATTACATCGTTAAACTAGTCACATTTTTTTGAAAAGCTCCCCATTTAATAAAATCACTAATTTTTAAAAAATTTCGTAGGTATTTTATACAAATGATATTTTTCTATAAAAATTATGTCATTAACTACAAATTGTTAAATTGATGTAATTACAGCTTAGTACGTAATTTGTAGTTTTTATTTATGTTACAGCTCGTTAAATATGTGTAATTTATATTGATGTTACAACTAATTACATTGATCACATCTCTAATTTGCGTTGATATAAATTTATTTAATATAATAATTATTTTATAAAAACAAAAAACATTATAATTTATATTCAATACGAGGGGGAAGTTTTTTTAAAAAAAGATGGTTACTTTTTTGAAAACAGTTCTGCAATATTACTGATCGTTGCATTGTTGTAATTACAAACGTTTTGGGGAAAAATGGCATGAATTTAATGAAATTAAAGATAATATTATGACGAGTTTTAATGTTGTATTTTTTATAAAAAAATAACATAATATAAAAAGTTATAAGTGCGTAAAAATCAAGGAAGAAATATTTGATTTGAAAAAAGAAAATATAGGGATTTTTTTAAAAAGAATGACACTTGAAACAGTTTTATTAAACCAAATTTATTATTAGATTAAATGACTAAATTATCCTTCTCATTTTTCTAAAATGTTGTCTATATAATAAATTATTATTAGTTGAAATGAGTTATTTAATTGTTGCATAATAAGAGTTATATTTTATTCTTAAAATTGTATGTATGTATGTATGTATCTTCCGCTTTATGCATAAAAATGCATCACAAGTAAAAAAATAGTTGTAAATGAAATGAACCAAAAATTATATGAAAGACGAAGCCACCTATTTCATTGATCAACATCTTTATATATATATATATAGGGAAGGGATCATATAATAACCCTTTCTAATTGAGAAAACTCAATAACTCAAATCCAATGGTTCAAATTTCCAAGATTAAAACTAATGGTGACATGTGTCACTAATTAATTTTTAATACAAAAGGGCATTATGGTCATTTGTCTTAATTACAAAAATCAGATTTAATATAAGAGTGACAAGTGTCACACTCTTAATAAACCATCTATTTTCCTATTTTTAAATTAAAGTTTCCCCCTTGATTTTTATACACTTATAATTTTTTTATACTATGTTATTTTTTATAAAAATTACACCATTAAACTCGTCATATTCTTCTCGTTAATTTCATTATAGTCATGCCAAATTTTTTTCGGGGCGCTCGTAATTACACTAACGTAAAAAACATAACTACAATAATTTTTCTTTTTTTTCAAAAATTTTCCATCAAATTTTTTTTCTCTCATCTTAAATATATATTACAAACTTATTTTTTATTATAAAATTTAGTTAATTAGATAAATTTATATCAAATAAGATAGAAAGTTAGATAATTGTAACGTAAAATAAATAATAAGTTACAGCTCGTTATATCAATGTAACGACTCGTTACATCAGTGTAATTATGAACACTTTGAAAAAATTCAGCTTATTACATCAGTGTAATTAGGAACACTTTGAAAAAATTCAGCTCGTTGCATCAGTGTAATTACGAACACTTTGAAAAATTCAGCTCGTTACATCAGTGTAATTTCGAAAACTTTAAAATTTTTTGACAAAACTATACTTGAATTAAAGATAAAAATGTGACAAATTTAATGGTGTAATTTTTTTAAAAAAATAATAATGTATATAAAAGTTATGAAGGTTTAAAAAAAATAGGGGGTAAAGTTTTATTTTAAAAATCAAATCAAGTACACCTCACAAATATACAAAATACCCTTCAAGAAATCTCAACCACTCATTTTTCCCAGATTTAATATGGACTACACATTTCAAATTCATTAAATTAGACAACCAATCAAATTGGGTTTATAAGTTACCTCAATTACTATGGGTTAACATTCACTTCTTTCCCTATATATATATATATATATACATCGTCATAAATTAATGTAACCATAAAATTAAATGGGGAAGAATAAATGAAAGAGGAGTATTAAGAACGAACACATAACACTACATGCCAATGTATACTAATCATACACTTATTAATAAGATACTTCAAGATGATATTATAAGCGTTGTGGCGTATATTTTTGTGGAAAAAAGCTTATACATGGTAGGGCTGCGCAACCACTTGATGGTTATCTAGTAGGGATGCAAACGAACCAATGCAGCTCGTGAAATGCTCGAGATCGGATCGGTAAAAAGCTCGAACGAGCCGAGCCTTAACGAGCCCGAGCTCGAGCCCAAAAGTGTGGCTTGTTTAGTTATCGAGCCCGAGCCCGAGCTCGAGCTCTTCTTAACGAGCTCGCGAGCCTTAACGAGCTTTTTGTTTATATAATTTTTATTTATTATATTAAAGTGTTTATTTATTATATTAAGTGTATATTTATAAAATTAATTATTTTTATATATAAAATTATGATAAATATATTTAAATTAAATATTTTATGTTAAATTTATAAAATATAATTATAAATATAATTAAATTAGTAATTAAAGTAAATAATTAAATAAAAAAAATCTAAACGAGCCGAGCCGAGCTCGAGCCTAAAAATTCTTTAACGAGCCGAGCTCGAGCTCGAGCCTTAATTTCTCTTAACGAGCCGAGCTCAAGCTCGAGCCTTAATTTTTCTAAATGAGCCGAGCTCGAGCCTTAACGAGCTCGGGATCGGCTCGGCTCGTTTACACCCCTATTATCTAGTATCTATTCGTGTTAGAGGTGAACTAAGTTTCTAAAAAACCTAAACATAGACACAAACATGAGGATGAGTCGAGAAACAAAACCAAGAGAATAACATTTAAAAATAACAAAGAAAACTAGAAACAAGCAAACAACAAACTTACCAAATATGTTCTTACTATTTAGTAAGGTTTGGGAGAAATGATGGAGACAAACTTATCTCTATCCTAGCTGGGATAGAAATGCTGCCCTGAATGAGTCTCCGGCTTGATATTATCGTTTGAAGTTAAACATCCCAACGATTTTAACGTTATTTTCATAAAATAAGTAAAATAACTTTAAAATTAGTGCAATTTTACCTTTGGTTTTTGATAGCCCACATATATACACATTATATACGTGCCCATAAATGAGATGGAAAACTGAAAACCCATAAAGTACTAAAGATAAAGATATAACAAAAAATGACCTGGGCAGGCAGCCACCTAAACTCTTAGTTATATTTTCTTCACAAATACATATATATAAAGATACCGGATTGAAAAAAGAATCAATCAACACAATGTGTTCTTTATCCTTGTGTGTCACTTCAATTTTATTAGTATATAATTTCATCGATATCAAACAAATAAACAAACTTATCCAGTGAAATCTCACTTTTAAGTAGTGTAATTTCATCGATATCAAGAGTCTAAAAATAAAAACAAAACTCTTGTGAATTAGATATTAGATTACGTAAGACATTTGTGCTTTGTAAGATGTTCATAGGTGTGAATTCGATATTTCCATTTTTCAATTTGGGATTCCAGTTTTCTTGAAGACCCAATTCCAATTTAAAACTTTCTAATCGTTCCTAACTTGTTTACTTGTCTTCAAAAAGACTTGACCACCGAAACACCTATAATTATATACTTTCTTTAATTTATACTTGGAAAATAACAAAAGTAGATTTGGTAACTAATACGAGTAATTTTATTAAGTTTACCCATTTTAATGTGCTTAATGGGTTTTCAGTTATTTATACAAAATTTAATATTTGAATCTAACACAAACGACAAATGTTGCATCAAATAAATACGAACAACAAATAAGTGTTTTGTTTGTTTAATTAAAGTTAAAATATAAATTGAATTGTTTGTTTTTAGCAATTTCATTCAAAATATTTACTATTTGTCTAAACTAACAACTCAATGTCTAATCTTGGAAACGTGCCTTCTTGAATCTTGATCAAGGAAGATAAAAAGTACAATGAAAAATTACCAAAATAATTAAGTTTCGCCATTTTTTTATCAAGATAATCACCGAAATTTAGCCTCCATTTTAGCTTTAGACGCCACTTTATACGTTCGTTTTTTGTATTTTTGTGTCACAAGAAGAAACATACGGGCCCACATATTGGCGGCTTTGTCAGGGTCTAAATGGGTGTCTTAAGACCCATTTTCTGCCGGTGTCTTAATACGCCGTTATACGCCAATTCTGATGTCTTTCTGGAGTATTTAGACTACAAAATGACATCTTTAGACGCCCATTCTAAGGTCTTTAAGCCATCAAATCATGTAAGGTTACATCCATCCAGAACCGGCGTCTAAAGACGTCGCTTTGGAGTCTACATACTCCAAAAAGACGTCAGAATGGACGTCTAAATTGGGCGTATAAAGACCTTTTAAGACGCCGGTAGAAAATGAGTTTTAATAGGGCTGACAATTTCATACACGAACACGTTAACACGACACGACTTTAACATATTTCGTGTTTACCCTTACCATGTTTCATGTCTAAAACAAGTCGACATGTTAAAACTTGTTTATTTTTCGTGTTTAAACAGGTAAAACCCGTTAAAACCCGCTAAAACCTGTTAAGACCCGTTAAGATATGTTAATACCTTTTAAGACCCGTTAATACCTGTTTAAAATTTAAAATTTAAAATAAATAACATAATAAAATAGGTGGGTAACCGAATATCTTAAAAAAATTTCTAATTGTCTAACCCTTGTTCCTTAACGTGTTCATTAACAAGTCATTTATAGTATTAGCTGTTAACAGGTTCCTTAACGGGACATTTCATGTTTACGTGTTTTTAACGGTTCGTGTTCGTGTATGGAAAAACAGACACGATAAGAATTCGTGTAGTGTTCGTGTCTACCCAGTTCATGTTTCATGTCTTAACGTGTTGTGTCTGATCCGTTATGACAGACATAGGTTTTGAGACACCCATTTAAACCCCGACAAAGTCGATAACATGTGGGCCATATGTTTTTTTTTCTTGGGAAACAAAAATACATAAAACATGCGTTTAAAAGCAGCGTCTAAAGCTTAAACGATAGGCTAATATTTTGAATCTAACACAAATGACAAATGTTGCATCAAACAAATACGAACAACAAAATACTTTC
Source organism: Mikania micrantha (assembly GCA_009363875.1). Lineage (NCBI taxonomy): Eukaryota > Viridiplantae > Streptophyta > Magnoliopsida > Asterales > Asteraceae > Mikania > Mikania micrantha. Next base: position 9,535 of record SZYD01000811.1, on the reverse strand, counting down.
GTTGATTTAAGTGTTTTATTTGTTTAATTAAAGTTAAAATATAAATTGAAATATTGAATTGTTTGTTTTTAGCAATTTCATTTAAAATATATACAATTTGTCTAAACTAACTCGATGTCTAATCTTGTAAACGCGCCTTCTTGACCAGATAAAAGTACAAACCCACCAAATATTGAAAGGAAAAATATTATTTTATACTCCCATCTATTCACAGAATCGAAGGTTTCTTTTTATTTGATTTTTGTTCATTAATGGAATCCTCAACTTAGCAACCAGCATGACCAAATCCAATAGCTTCTTGCGCAACATCGTTAAACCCTTCCTTTCAAATTCAAATTCAAATTCAAATCAAGGTATTAAGAATGACTTTTCGTTTCAAGAATTCGTCTAAGATGTTCTTATCTTCAAGGGTTTTTCAATTTAATGCTCTGTTTGTGTTTTTCTTGTTTGGTTTTTTAAATTCATGATCAGAAAGTCAAGAAGAAGATTTGAACAACATTACTACTCACGAACAGAGGGTTTTCAATTTTGAAACCCTAGTTTCTGCAACCAGAAATTTCCATCCTGATAACAAGCTTGGTCAAGGCGGTTTTGGCCCTGTTTTCAAGGTTTATTCTCTCTCTAAAACCCTTCTTTTTTCACCATTGATAATCGTGGGTATCTGCAAATGTAAAAAAATGACCAATTAATCCCAGCGAATATTTGAAATATAAATGTGGAATTTTGGCTAATTTTATAGAAATCGTTCAATCTTGCTGCATATTTGTTTAATTGTAGTGGAAGTTATGTTTGATTGTAGTCAGCTTTGATCCGCGTTCAAAGTCCATGAACTTGCATTTGTTGCCAAAAGATCAACATGTTTATGTCAACATGTTTCTGTCTTTTTTTTTTTATTTTACTTTTTTTGGAAGTTATAGTACTTTCTTGCAACCCAACCTGATTGGTTTAGAATGCTGACCAACTAATCAAAACAAGAATGAGAAATTTAGCTGAAACACACAATGTGCATCTTTTTGTAACCAAATTTTATTTCAACTTGATGGTTTTTGTTATACCAATGTGTGAATCGCTTGTTTTTCTTTATAGGGAAAGGTGGATAACGGGACGGAGATTGCTGTGAAGAAGTTGGGGCAAACTTCAAACCAAGGGAAAAGGGAGTTTGTAAATGAAGCCAAACTACTGGCACGTGTACAACATCGTAATGTTGTGAGCTTGTTAGGTTATTGTGTGTCCCCAGAGAAGCTCTTGGTATATGAATATGTACCCAACGAAAGCTTAGACAAGCTTCTTTTCAGTAAGCTCTCTTTCCTCTGTCTTGATATTAAATCTTGACTGCATTTTCTTTCTCTTTACTCATTGATGATGATAATGTAGAATCTAGAGCACGCGACACATTGGATTGGAAACGTAGATATGACATTATTTCTGGTGTAGCACGAGGCTTGCTTTACCTTCATGAGGATGCACCTGATTGCATCATTCATAGAGATATAAAAGCTAGCAACATTTTGTTAGATGAAAATTGGGTACCCAAAATAGCTGATTTTGGCATGGCCAAGCTATACCCTGAAGACCAAACTCATGTGAATACTCGTATAGCTGGTACCAAGTAAGTTTTCACACAGGTTGATCACATTTGATCCCAAAATTTAGAAAATTTAATGTGGATTCTCTCTCTTTTTATTTTTAATGCAGTGGATATATGGCACCCGAGTATGTAATGCATGGGAATTTATCCATTAAGGCAGATGTATATAGCTTTGGTGTCGTGGTTCTGGAGCTCATCAGCGGTCAAAAGAACTATACTTTTGATCTTGATTCCGAGTGTGCAAATCTTCTTGATTGGGTATGAACTCTGATCATTTGTTAACATCAGATAAGCAAAACCATATATGGGCAATTTTACAGTATTACTGTTTACAGGCATACAAGCAGTACAAGAAGGGCAAAGGGCTTGAAATATTGGAGCCAATACTAGCCTCTACAGCTGACCCTGTTCAAGTAGCCTCTTGTATAAAGATTGGATTGTTATGCACACAATTTGACCACCATCGGCGGCCCACAATGAGCCGTGTGGCGCTGATGCTATCCCGGAAGCCAGGCGCGCTCGAAGAACCGACTCCACCTGGATACCTGGGTTCAAGACGCAGGTCTCATGGGCTTGCCACGTCTTCTTCATCAGATGGGATGTCTGGTGGGTCAAATTCTCAATCCAGGTCAACCAGTACCAACACCAGCACTACTACTGCAACCACGACTGGCCCTCGTACTTCTAGGCGACATGCAAGTTCAACTTCTGATCATCGCCGTAGGCATCTTGGCTTGACCTCTGCTGGTCCTGTATCTGATCCTTATGGTAAACGGCCTATGCGGGAGTAGGTTGTTACCCTACAATGTAGAAAATTGGTTTGTTTTTTTTTTGGGTACAGACTTAAGTTCAACTTCTGATCCTCGCAGTAGGCATCTTGGCTTGACCTCTGCTGGTCCTGTATCTGATCCTTATGTTAAACGGCCTATGCTGGAGCAGGTTGTTACTTTACAATGTAGAAAACTGTTTATTTATTTTTTGTGTACAGATTTACCAGTATAGATTTAGGTAGATTTCTTAAGTATGTTAGAATGTCTAATTTTTATTAGCATAATATTATTGAATGTAAAATAAATCATTATGCTGTAGCAATTTTGTTTTCTTTATTACCATCAGAATTGTCATTAATCAATTTTTTTTTATATACAAGAGCCCATTTTTAATGCTTGCGCATGTTGGCCGAAATCTTGGAGACGACCCTAATTTTTGAATTTTTTGCAAAAATAGTGTTACTTTTAAAATAATGGTTACAATGGGTGTTGGATTTTTTTTTCTTTCACAAATGGGTCTGACTCAATTAGTAGTGGCGTTTTCAGAGGAGAGAGAATAAGAGAATGTAAGATGTCAGACTCGGTACACGTGTTGTCAGAAAACGCCACTGCTAGTGGCGTTTTCATCCCCCTTGCCACTCCTAGTGGCGTTTTCATCCCTATTGCCACTCCTAGTGGCGTTTTCAACCCTATTTACCACTTCCAGTGGCGTTTTCAACAATATTTGCCACTCCTAGTGGCGTTTTCAACCTTATTTTGACAACACGTGTACCGAGTCTGACACCCTACATTCTCTTATTATCTCTCCTCTGAAAACGCCACTACTAATGGAGTTAGACCCATTTGTGAAAGAAAAAAAAATCCAACACCCATTGTAACCATTATTTTAAAAGTAACCCTATTTTTGCAAAAAATTCCTAATTTTTTGGTTTACACATAAGGCTATGTATTATGAGAGATGACTAGGGTGTGAAAGCCCTTGGTCAAGCTCCCATCGCACCTTAAAACCAATACAACCAGGCGTGAGTGCGTGAGGCCCTGGTGTGAACATGGTCACAAGTGAACGAACAGACCGTGGGAAATAAAAAAATAAAAAAAAAATCATCAACGGTAATATTTTGTTTTAAAATTAACTATTATTCTCTCTAAATTAATCATTCTTCTCTTTAGAAAACATATTACAATCCACTAAAAAAGGGTTGGGAGGAAGAAACAACGAGATCGTCGTCTAATTCGGATGGAAGAATCATTTATGTTTTTACGTGCCGTTCTAGCAACAATAGCAACCGTCGTGGCTAATATTGAAGAAAACTCAAAAAAGTGTTATGGCGAAATAAAATAAATCGTGATTGTTAAGGTGGTAACAAACGCCTTGTTGAAGATTACTTTAGTGAGCATCCAACTTATAATGACAAGGATTTTAAACGTCATTTTCGAATGCGTCGCAATTTATTTACTCAAATAGTAAGCGAAATGAAACAAAGTTTTCCGTATTTTTAACAAAAAAGGAGATGCAATAGGTTTATATGGTTTCACATCTCTACAAAAGTGTACGAGTGTTATTTGACAGTAGGCGTACGACACATGCAGTGATTCTTGGGACGAATATTTAAGGATGTCTGACAAAGTTTCACGAGATAGTCTTTACAACTTTTGTAAAGATATATTTGTAAAGGCGTTATAACATTATACGACCTTTGATATATGAGAAAACCAACATGTAACGCCATTCAACAAATATATGACCCATGTTCTAATGGACAGCCACATGACGGTGGAGAAATTTAAATTAACAAATCAAAACAAATAGAGGTCATGCAACGATAACCTACATATAACATGATAAAAACACAATCTCACGTGTAAAGCAAACCAAAAAATCAATCGCAATAATTGCTAGTCTGTACTAAAACAATAAATAGAACCGTCACAAAAAGAAGAATCACTTTCAAACAATATGAACTCAAACATAAGTTAATAATATACGTATTAACTGAACAAAATATGAACTAAATCGCAATAAAAATATTAAAAGAAAACTAAAGATTTAAAAATTGGCTAGACACTGAAAGAAAACATAAATTAATTACAGAAACTAGAAACTAGAATGTGATTGAAGAAATTTATTTATTTATTATAATTATTGTTAAAATAGTTTTATTGTTGATTTGAAATAATTACATTTTATTGTTGTATATGTAGTAACTTGCCTAGTAGCTCATGTATTGCTTGTGTTAAACAAACCTGATCAATGATTTATATAGTATATTTATAACTGTTGGTAGACAGTGAAGATCATTTTACATTTTTTTACCAATCTCGCGGCCACTTATTAATATATATTGAATTTACAAAGTTTAATGTTGAAATATAAATTAGAGTAAATTACACAAAAGGTCCTTTATGTATATATGAAATTTCAAATTTCATCCTTAAACTTTAATAATTACGTCAGACGTCCTTTATCTTGCTGTTTTGTAACAATCAAGTCCTTTTCCACTAACCAAAGTTAACTTTTCAGTTAATTTTCTTAAAATGACAATTTTGCCCTTATAAGTAAATGATGGAATATGAAACTATATATAAAGTTAAAGGACCTATTTTTGTAATTTGCAAATTTTTTTAAATTTTGTTAGTTTCTTTTTTTTTCTTTTAGATTTATTCTATTTTTATAAATTTTAAAAATAGTAAATTAATTTATTAGTTTATTTATATTATAATCAAAATTTTATTTTTATGTTGTTGTTTATAAATATGTTTTTGCTTGTTTAGTTTATTTATGATTTTTTCCTGTATATTGTTAAACTTATCACAAATTAATTTATCAATTTATTATATAAAGGGTACCTATGATTTATTATCTATAACTAATAAAAAATGTGAAATTATTTTGTATCATTTTAGTTGTTAACTAGTTGACTAAATATTAGTGATATTCATGTTCTGGTTTTTAGGTGAAACCATAAAGCAAACCGTTAATAATGTTTTTTGAATAACTAAAATACAAACCGAACCTTTAAAAATGAAAACCAAACCGTTGATAACGATTTGATTCGGTTTTATTTTTAACGGTTCGGTTTAGATTTTAACGGCTTGGTTTTTATTTTTAACGGTTCAATTTAGATTTAAGTATACGAAAAACTTTATTAATGGCTTGGTTTATGACTTTATGGTTCACCTAAAAACCGTAAAGAACGGAACGTGAACACCCCTAATCTTTAGTCAATTGATTAACCGAAATGATACAAAATAATTTTTCATTTTTATTACTTATAGATAATAAATCATAGGTAAAAGATTTTATAATAAATTGCTAAATTAATTTGTGAGAAGTATAATGATAAATAGAAAAAAATAATAAATAAACTAAACAGGGAAAAACATATTTATAAACAAAAACATAAAAATAAAATTTTAATTATAATATAATAAAATGATAAAATTATTACTAATTTATAAAATATAATATTAAATAAAAAATCTAAGAGAAAAAATAAAATAAAAGAATTAAAAGAAGATAACAAAAATTATAATTTGGTAAACTACAAAAAACGTCCTTTAACTATATATATAATTTCATATTTCATCCTTTAGTCATAAGGGCAAAATTGTTATTTTAAAAAAGTTAACAGAAAATTTAACTTTAGTTAAAAACACTAAGATAAAGAACGTCTGACGTAATTATTAAAGTTTAAGGATGAAATTTGAAATTTTATATACACATAAGGGACGTTTTGCGTAATTTACTCTATAAATTATCGGCCACCGACCCACAGGGAATAGAAGGCAAAACCGGTCGGAATATTGTCGTGAACAATACTCGCAACTAAAACACTCAGCTAATTAGGGACGGCGACGGGAAATAATTACTCCGATTCATCTGTTATATGTTCAGAGCTCCGACTGCTAGCGGTGGTGGTGGTGTTCCGTTGACATCCATCACCACTCAGTCACCAAACCCGGCAGACATGGCGGATCAGGGCCACCACCGAGCTGCTACTAGGGCTTCCCATTTCCACCCGCACGGCCGGCGATAATCGACCTCTTCAATCTGTACCTTGGCGTATGTTACGCTCTACAACTACAAAGGATAATGCTTAATTTTTTTTTTTGTGGAATGATCAATTTAATATGTTTTCCGTATGATTTCATTTACTCGCATTCTCAATTCACACGTATCAGTTAATCTCTGAAAATTTCGTTGTCAAATTTCAATATTTGCAGAGAAGTAGCCGCGAAAAGGCAGACGATCTTGCGCGAGAACCTCCGTATGTTAAACCTTCTTTGAGTTTCAATTTAATACTTCAATTTCGTTACGCTCTTAAATGCAAAACTTTGTGATCGAAATTGTTATTCTGGTGTGATGAATTGAATGGAACTGCAGTTTTTTGGTTGAAATAATTAGTTTGACCTAAGATAGAAGTTTTGTTGGGTTTCATAGGCGGTTGTGGGCTGATAGCAGGGAACAAGCGAAAGGGCAGCCTGCCCTAACCTGTTTTTCGCTGCGTGTTTATCTTTTTAACCTTATTTTTCAATCCCCGTATATGATCATATGCTTGTAATTTTTTAACACCTCATAATAGAATAATATCCTAGTTACCACCCTTGAATGTATGCTAGTTTAGACCAAACCACCTTAAATCTTGTATTGTTTGTATGCTTTTCAACCGTTTGAATGTTCATGTTTGGTTTGTGTGATCCCTAACAAGTGATATCAGAGTTTTAGGCTCGTTTCGATCTTCCCCCTACTCTGTTAGGTTTGTTTTGAAGTCGATAGATCACACAAGAACACCACCGTACTGCCATCGTCATACCACTGTTGCTGATCGCGGCCAATCTGCTGCAGAACCGCCACATCTGTTGCAAGCCTTTAACAACATAAGGAAAGCACATGTTGTATGATGGTGGAAAACACTATCAAACATGTACGGGAGCCTTTAACAACTAATATAAGTTTATATTATCAGAGAGTTTCTAAATACCAAAGATGAAGGAGGATGATTCAATAATAGTATAAATTAACAACCTTAACTCGATTTGTCTTGTTTGGTGTTTGTGGATATCAATTTTCCGATGGGTTCAAGCACTTTTGTTATTATCCTCATTGCTTGAAAGTTGGTCCGAAACCAACACTGCATTTGGCAGCTTGTCAGAAACAAGTAAGTTTATGTTTTTGAAAATATGGTATCTTATTCTTAGAGAGGATGTGCAAGTGTGCAACGCAGAGTCTCAGGGGAATTTTCAAGTTCTTTGTTGACTGTAGGGGAAGAAAGAATGAATGGGGATGTTATGTTAGAATTGAAAGGAAGCAGGAAACTGTAGGAATCATTATACGAATCTGAAAGAGAAGTTAACGTTTTAGTAACCTACACAGGAAATGATGCCTTGATTCTTGGTGTTAAGAGCAATGTGGATTCCTGAGTTATGAATTTTGGTGTTTTTGTTAATACTACCCATAGTAGTGAAGCATTGAAGTCTATAAATTAGGTGACTTTAGAAAGGTAAGATTGGCTAACAATGAAATCCTTGATGTTACAGGCATGGGTGGCATTGATTGAAGACTTTAGCATGTTCTGAACTTTGAAGAATGTCAAGTTAATTTCCAATTCACAAACTTGAAAATGATGGTTAATTTCTTTCGGGCAGTTAGACAAACGTGGTCATGAAGTTAAGTTTAGGAGTGGGTAGTGAAGGTTGATAAAGTAAATCTTGTCATAGGTTGAGGAAAGAAGAAAGGCTCATTATACCCGGTCAAGAAACCATATGAGGGAGTGGCCGTCCCACTTCAAAAACTCAAAAAGATAACGCGCTGTTCACAAAATCTTGTGGGCAAAGAAGGTTCAAGAGAGGAACCTAGAGCTAAATTTAAGGGTGTGCATACAGGTTGGACAGACCCAAGCCCAAGAAAACCCGACCAGGATCGAAAGCCAATTTTCACTAGAAATAAAGCCCAAATACCAGCCCTAATAATGTATATTTAGTTTGGTCTTTTAACAGATTGGAATTTTGGTCTTTGGGTAAAGCTTGAGCCCATAAATTTAAATAGGTAATTTTTTCAAGATGACAGGTAAATTTGATGGTCCATTGTATGGTGACTGAGAAAATTTTGTCTAGTGGCTCCTAGGAGATGGGCAATGGGTTGCGCCCATAACATTGTTCTATGTCCACAATTTGTTTGCCAAACTAGATATATAGGGTGTACAATTTTTGAATTGGATTTGAGAAACTCGAAATTCGATTTGAAAATCACCAAGTCGAAATTCAGTTTTGAATTTTAAAATTTAAACTCGATTCAATTGGAGTTTGGTGTCGAATTTCGAATCTGTGATTTTCAATTCGATTTGAAATTCAAATTACATATATTTCAATATATTTTTAATTTTATGTATATAAGTAGTTTAATATATATAAAAATTGGGCTTTATGGTTAGGCTATTTAGTTTAAGGTCTTGGTCATTTTGTCTTTTGGATATTTAAAGTTAGCGTTAATTTGGTAAATAAAGCTTAAACTAATTTCTTTAGCTAAATTCGAATTGAATCAACTCGAATTTGAATTTTTAATTCATAGAATTAAATTTCGAAATTGACATGAAATTCAAATTCGAATTCGAATCGATTTGTTTGAATTTATTTCAATGTCGAATCAAACGCTAAAAAATTCAAAATAAGTTGATTCGAATTATTCAAATTATTTGAAATTCGGCGAATTGAACACCTTCTTAAGGTATGCAGTTGAAAAATAAATATCGTCTCTATTTTCTATACATGCAGATGGTAAGACGTTACATAGGATTAATACATGATTATCATGATACATAGTTATGTTACACATGTGGCGGTGAATTGATTGTGACCTGGTATCACTCAGTAGGCTTAAGGGTTGTTTGTTAGCATCTGAATAGGTCTGAATGGGTCTGAATCTGATGGTTCAGATTCAGACCGTTTGTTTTGTGAAAAAAAACACATCTGAATGGTAGCACATGTCTGAATGGAGGTCTGAACCATTCAGACTTTAGGAGGAGTCTGAATCATTCAGATTTGAGGAAATGCAGGCAAGCGTAATCACTCAGAACATGAAAACATCGCTAAAGACATCAAATTTCGAAATTAGGGTTTGAGTTGAACAACAAAAGTTCGATTAGGATTGAAAAAGAAACAAAACATGAACCACAAATGG